>JAWNPF010000076.1:0-537500 GCA_035045185.1 Drosophila meridiana
ATAGTTATATTTGCACAATTTAATTATGTATAGTGGGGTGGTGCACCACAATTGCATATGAACAAAATTTAAATTGAACGTTTTCATTATTCAACTGTCAAATCAAAATAATTTGCCGACCAGAAGTTGACTAACGTGGAACTTATAACTTGTTCAATGTGTCCAGGCAAGATCATGTTCCAGATTCCGGCAATTTAGCTTAAACGATGTACACGCCTTATCAAATATAAATTCACGCGCGAATTTTATAAGCAGTAGTGTGGTATTACGGTTCATGTTTCTGGACCCAGCACACGGACGGACGGGATGGTGCTGAGAGGCATTTTGCAAAAGTTCACATAATCAGATATTTCCCGCCCAGGCGTCGTCGGAATTTCAGGCCAATTGCACCAAGGTCCAGTCCAAAATGTCGCGGCGTGTATCTCGTTGAAAATGTCGATTTGAGAACTAAAGTTGAAGAGAACACACCAATCAGAGCACGGCAACAACCTGCTGCTGATCCAGCGATGAACAAAACTGACGTTCGATTTCTTGCACTGCAGGCGCCACGGCAACATTCACATCTCGCTACACACCCCGGGGTAGCACTGACCCCAAGGAATTCTCTAATACCATAACCAAATCGAAACAAATTTTCAGACATAATTATTTGTGTGATTTCTTTACACATATGTTTTATAATTTCAAATCGTGTAGCTCCATCTACACACAATTAAACAATGTGTACTTAAATTTCACATACATCAACTTAAAATTCGTGTAGTCTCTACACATACAAGCCGCAGCCTTTAATAACAACATATACAATCAGGGGTGCAAACTCAACATTGGTTAACACTGGGTCTCATTATAAACTGTAATCAGATCAGCCCTATTTTTGCGTTGCGTACTCCGTTTGTCATCATCACCATTTGATTGCCAAATTGCCATGTTCCAGCAGACGTTACAATTATAAGCCATTTTCCTACAGTCTTGCTGACTATAACAATTGTACCCCATACACCACCGCTGGCAAATTGCATATTTGTTTTGCTAAATATTAGATCATATCAATAAATAAAATGTTACCGTATTTCGTTTAAACTCAACATGGTACAAACTCAACATTTGTAATACGCTCATCTCGCTATCTTTCCAATTTTCTCATTCATGAGGATATTTGTCTTGAATTTCAAACCATCATTCCCAAATGAGAATGGGGTTTGCACCACAGAGTCAGCTTCAAATTTTGTTCACATCGGCCACCACGCCCATAACTTCAATTTTATACCCATTTATCAATTTGCAAATTAGGCCCCAAAATTTCTAAAATGTTTATGTATCGTAATATCACAGATAACATTGATGGATAGTCGGTAGAATTTTTCACCTAACTTTTAGTATTATACAATTGATGGTCAGATACGCATTCAACATAACGAGCATCTCTCACTAATCTTCATTTTCAATTTCCAAAATCTCGTCTTATAATACCTTTTCCAAAATTTCAACACTACTTCCGCACTCCTCTAATTTTTAATTCAACATTGTACTGTCAAAATTTTTCCAAAATTTAGTATAGACTACAGTACATCTCACTAATTTTGTCACAAATTTTACGTTCTGCGTCGTTTCCCATTGCGGGATAATACAACACATGATGAGAATATGAATATTTTGAAAACAATTGCATACTGTAGTTACCATTCCGACACTACATTGGGGATTACTGAAAATCCAGCCTGCCACAATTTTTCAGCTATTACCGTCGACGTAGTGAAGATGACATCCCACCAGAATACTAGAATATGAAGACACTGATTCGATTTTTCCCACCAAAAGTACATACTATTCCAAATGTATTGGTCACAGAGTGCTATTATGAATAATTAAACTCAAAACAAATTTATACTATAGCTACATTGTTACAGGCGAATATAAACATGCTAGAAGGTTGTCAATCTATGGAACGTGGCATTAACAGTTGTCTACAACGAGAATGAGAGCCAAATAAAATTACACATGCACAGACACCATGAAGAGAACGTCTCGGATAGGCGCACTTACCTAGAGCCGCCGATCGCTATTCACATATCTGTGTACGTATTACGAGGAAACAAGACATATATACGAGCACATCAATATGGTACAAAAGTTGAAATTCACAGGTTTGAGGGGTCTATGTTGTAAGACTCCTGATAAGAAAATCGATCAAAATCGAACGCCCAACTACGACCCATATGCTCCGACATTTTGCGTGAATTTCACCACAGAATACCCTACGATACCTCCGCAGACAACTCTTGGCTGTTTAGTGTCTTGCCGGCCTATTTCCAGGAGTACACAGCAGTCGTTAGTGTACATGTCCGGTTTTGCGCGTTTTCGCTCTGAATATATACAAATATTTCTAATCCAACTTATAGCCCGTGGTCAGTCGATATTTATGGCCGGTGCCTGTCACAAGTTTCGTTCATTTCGCGTCTTATGCCTTTTTGATGATTTCTACGGTAGGCGTGACGGCCATTGTCGTTGTGCCTAAAGTACTGTTTCAGCTACAAACATTATCTCCAGCTGCATTGGTGGTAGTATTGCCACCTGTTGATGTCGATGCGATTGCTCCACCACAGAACTCGGATGCTCCACTGATATTCCACGACACAATTTCAGCAGGGTACCCCATTCTCTCTATGATGAAAACGCCATACTGTTTCAGTTCCACGTGCCAAATGAGCATCCGCATATTTCGCACAAACTGCAATTGGTTTACACACGCGGTATCCATTGACTTTATGTACATCGGTGCACACATATAAGGTAATATTGCACGTGTTATTTACAACGAATATCTCTAGACGCAGCTCTTCCCGACAATTTTTTCAGCGCACACAACATGGGCTTCTCACAAAATTGTCGGGAAAGTGAACATATGTTTTTTAAAACATCTAGAAGTGTGCCCAAAGTAAATTATATATAAAATGCGTACGTTTCAGATGTATAGCAAATAGCCACATTCGATTTTTTCGATTTGCATTGCGAAAAAATACGTTTTAAAGGGTATGTTGCAGATATGCAACACGGCTATATAAAGGGTTATGGGAATCTCAAAAAGTGGCCAGCGTTCTTCGAGATATTCTCGAACATGATTCACAACAGGAAGAATATCAGCGATAAAAATAAGTTGATGTACATAAAAATGTGTATCAATGGATACGCAACAGTGGTCG
Organism: Drosophila meridiana; assembly: GCA_035045185.1. Lineage (NCBI taxonomy): Eukaryota > Metazoa > Arthropoda > Insecta > Diptera > Drosophilidae > Drosophila > Drosophila meridiana. The sequence continues at coordinate 3,204 of JAWNPF010000076.1, forward strand.
TAAGCCATTTCTCAATTGCAGTTGGCAACTACAATGCGGCGAGACTATTTGTGCAAGCGCTATGCAAAAAGGTGCCAGCTATTGGATATCTCCATTAACCAGCCACTGAACAAGGAACTGAAGAGCAATTATGAAGGCAGTATCGGCAAGTTCGAGAGCACCTCCGTTAATAGGGACGACTTCATCGCTGATCAGAGAGCTAGCAAGCCATAAAACCGCCGATAAAAAAGAAAATAGTGGTCTGGCACCAGTGCCAGAAAAACGGAACAGCGAGTGGCATTTCATCCCGCCGGCAAGTCCCCACATTGGAGAGGCTGGATGGTCAGTGGAAGAAATATCCAAAACAAGTGTTGATGAAGTGGAAGCATCAATTAATAGGATCTGTGGACTATAAACTCCGACAATGCATCAACCGCAAGAGCAGGAGGACATGGAAGATGGGGACAAGTGTGTAATTGCTGTCACACCTTCGATATCGACATCAACAGATATCCAATTGGAAGATCAGTCGATTGACGATACTTCCATTGATAGCAGCCAGAAGAATGCCCAGAAAACTTCTACCGCAAGTGAAACTGGAACAGCAACTAGAAGTACAGCTGGAGATAAAAATGATTGTATCGCCTCAAATTCAGGAAACACCGCTTCAGCGACCACAGCAGAGGCTTTGAAACAACAAATTGCTTTGGAAACCACTAAGGCTGCATATATATTAACGACAATTAAATCGGCCGTCAAGAACTTCATTGAGAGCAGCAACAAACTGCGATTCGGTTGCATCCCAAAGGAAATCATTATCAATAGCTGCTCTAAGGCAGCATACTTTTCAAAAAGTGAATGACCATCATTTGGACGCCTTAGCATCGGCAGAAATGATGCAAGCGGCTACCGCCTCAGCTCAATGAACAATTGACGAACCGACTTCAATTGGAATGGGCATCGCCACCGGCGCAGAAGACGCTGAAGCTGAGATTCCACCATAAATGGCTATCACATTTTCTGGGCCCCGCAGAATGTTCAGGCACGAACATAAAATATACAAGGATTGGATTAGAAATAATTATAATAGTCTTGTATATAATTCAGAGCAGAAACCACAGACAGCAATTACTAGCTGTCACCTTTTAGGCCCCCGCAAAATTTTCAGGCATGAACATAGAACTAAATATAAATATGTAAACATGTCCTCTACGCACTTAACGACTAGCATGCAGTGCGATAGATGGATAAAGGCCACATTTGTGGAATCTAATAATAGCTACATGAACGCTGACCCTTACAACCTCAGAGTATAAAAATAGATAATAGACGAACGCTGAGCCCTACAACGTCAGCGATAATATAAGAATACAATAGACCAATGCTGAGCCTTACACACTCAGCAATAGACACATTAGATTTAAGAGTTGAAATTATGCATGAGTCTGCGAATATAAACGCAATCTCAGAAGAATAAAGATCAGTACAGTACGGACTAATCACCACCACAGTCCGTGTACTCATTAAGGAGTATTCGACTAAACCCCAACATAGTCAGTGTATTCATTCACGCAACGTAGAGACTTAAAATTTTAAAATGATCAGAGCGACGAGCTGAGTCGATTTAGCCCTGTCCGTCTGTTTATCCCTATGCTTGAACGCGTCGATCTCAGAACGTAGTCGACCTAGAGACTTGAATTTTTTTATTGGGTCCGTGTATAGCACGAGCACGTCAAGTTTACTTCTTTCGATCGATAACTATTTTTGTTGTAATATTATCGATTTTAACTCTTATCGAAAAAAGGTTTTAAAATTATATCTCCCACAACTTTAGAACTAGACCCCTCAAATTTTGCATATAGATTCATGTGAATTTTATGCAATTTCTATTTTCGTTTTTAATTTTGGATACCGGCTCTTTTTACTAATTAACGTTTAGCCAATTAACACACGCACGTGGCAAGCAACGACGAGTAGCAAAAAACATGTACATATACATATATGTCGCATAATTGACATAGCTAGACCACGGTGCAGGTGTCTGCAGCAATACGTTTGGCATATTGTGAAATTATTAATGGTAATGCGCATTTTGGAAATTCCAAGAATCGCGACGTAGAAAAGAGGACAGTCAGTTGTGTCCAGACAGTTGCACGCAGAAGTTGGAATCGCTCCGCTCAACAATTCGAAGATAATAATATGGCAGATCGGCCAACAGAGAAAAGTGTTTCTGCGACATCAGAAGTGGGATCTACTTCGCCTACAAGCAATAGTATCGATGCATATTTGGCCGCTTTACAAGTGTAAAGTTTACCATTTTCTAGTTTCCTGCTGACGTTCGTTTTCTTTTATGTTTTGTTTCGCGTTCTCGTGTCGAGTACATACATAGAGATATTGTGCATGAGAAAGAAAGAGACTGATATGCCTGTTCATTAGTGTGCGTGTGCGTAGGTGTGTTTTTTGTTTTTGGTTTGGCTCAATTTGAGTCGATTTCAATTCTCGTTGGAAACGAGGCGCACAACTGTTGAAAACTCAAATGCTACGTTCGAATTTGCAATGCTGCTGCCGTTGCCGACCGACAAGAACTAAAACAAAGCGAACAGTTATAAGCGCACACAAAAGTAAAAAAAAGAAGCGGAACTTAGATGACGACGCAACTACAACAGTTCAAGCATCCCTCTCAAGTGAAATAAATGTTTCAAAAGCGACGAATTTGGACCTATCGCATCCGCCCAAAGGAACGAACCCGAGAAGGCGACCGAGTGATCGAGAAGCGAGTAGACATTTGTGCTGTAGCTCCACCATCAGGAACTATAAGTAGTTCAACCGTTCGTTCCATTTTGTTTTGAGTTTGGAGCCGAGTGTTCTTTGGTCAAAGAAGGCGATGCCGATAAATTTAGAAGTAAACGAGTTAATAACATCGTTGAATTTAATGGCATGTGTAAGATTCAGTATGTAGCACTCAACAACTATTATGTAGTATAAACATGGATGACTATTATTTAGAGATTTCGTTATATGTTGTTATGAATAAGTTTTTGAAACTTGAATGTACTAATAGAACATGAAATTCTTAGCCAAGAGTTTGGCGTAGCAATGGACGCTGACAAATTTCAGGTTTACAAAACAGAAAGGGCAGAATCTTGAAAAGTTGCAAATTATGAAGAGGTTATCGAATCGAATAATGAATTGAATGATTCGGATAAGTCAGCCTTGATACATATTCTAAAATGTTATTCTGATTGGTTTATTGAACGAATACCAAAGATTAGGTTCAATATTAGTTCTTGGCGATGCCGTTTGATTTGAAAAAAATGCACCATCAGTGTTCCAGCATGCAAGAATGAAGGCTTTAGTGGACTTAGCCTACACTTATGCAATCGTGTATATAGATGATGTTCTCATAATAGCTGAAAGTAAAGAAGATGCGTTAGTAAGACTGCAGACAGTACTAGAAGCTTTAAGAAAGGCTGGATTTTCATTCAATGTCACTAAATCCTCCTTTCTTACAACTAGTATAGAGTATCTTGGATTTGAAGTAAAGAACGGCGAAATTAGGCCACATTTACGAAAAATTCAGGTTTTAATTGGCTTACAGCCACCACAGAATGTGTCACAGTTAAGACAAATTCATCGAGTTGGCCTCTTATTTTCGAAAATTTGTGTTAAACTTCTCACAGGCACTTGAGTCCCTGTATCTTCTCACTTCAAAGAAAACACTAATTTCAATTGGCTACCAGTGCATGAACAGATACGAATAAAAATAATAACTGTATTAACACAGACATAAGTTCTAATCATATTTGATCCGCAATACCCAATAGAGCTACATACTGACGCAAGTTGTATTGGCTATGGGGCAACACTGTTGCATAAAATTGACAACAAGCCTCATGTGGTAGAATATTATAGTAAGTGTACGTCGCCCGCTGAATCTAAATATCATTCGTACGAACTGGAGACGTTAGCAGTAGTAAATGCTATTAAGTACTTCCGACATTATTTGCAGGGACGCAAATTTGTCGTTTAAACGCACTACAATTCGTTAAAGTCGAATAATGAATAATGAAGATCGAATGTTGATAATTTATGATATCTGAATGAATGAAGATTAAAGATGGAAGCTAAAGATTGAAGATTAAAAATGTTAGATTGAATATAGAGGAGTTAAAGAGTTAACTTACTTTGAATACTGAGAGTTGAATATTGAGAATTGAAGATTAAAAATTTTTAGGTTACAGAAGGAAAAGTAAAGGTTGAAGATTGAAATTATATAAGACTGAAAATGGTATATGGAAGTTTGCAGGTAATATATTGAAGATTGAAGTTTGAGTTTGCAAATTGAAGATTGAAAATGAAAGATTGAAAATTGAAGATATAAAATTTTCTGAATCCAGTACTTAAACAACATAAAAGTCTGAATAAAATACCTGAATTGCGAATAGATTTGATTAAAGTATCTGACAAATGGTTGGTTTCAGAACAACAGCCAGATTCTGAAATACATGATATAATACTAAAGTTATGAAATAATGAATTGTTAAAAAAAATCTGAACAAAACTTATGAATTGTGAAAAAGAATACTACATAGAAAGATTCAGCGAAATAGTAAGACCAAATGTTTGCCAGTTATCCCAAGAGCTTATAGATTTGATTTGAAGAAATGTGTTATCGTCCTTATAGATGCTTTGGCCAAGTTTGTGCATTGTTACGATACACTAAACATGGAATCTTACAGCTGTGTTAGGGCTGTAGGATCGGCCATGTCTTTGTTAGGTTTGCCCACTCGAGTTGTCTCGGATCAGGGACGTAGTTTCGCAAGTGAGAAGAGCAAACGGTCAGATTGAGCGTGTCATGGGTACACTGAAAAGTATGTAGACTGCTGCCGAATCTAGTCAGAGACCATGGCAGGATGCGTTGGCTGAAGTGCAGCTTGTAATGAATTGTATGATAAATCGTGTAATAAAGTTTGGCCCGTTGGAGTTGTTAATTGGCAGAGAAGCCAGTCCATTTGGATTGTTGCCAGTAAACGAGGATAGTAATGAGAAGTAGACAAAGAAAATTTGAGAAATGAGGCTATGAAAAACATGGAATCTCAGGCAAGATATGACAAAAATAGGTTTGATAAAAATAAAGCTAAAATTGTAAGTTTCAACGTGGATGATCACGTGTTACTAAGAAATATAGAACGTCATCAAACTAAACTTGATCCTAAATTTAAAGGGCCATTTGAAGTGGTTGAAGTTTTGGCTAGAGATAGATATTTGTTAAAATCTTTAAGATGTAATCGATAGTATAAATATCCTCATGAATGTGAATAATTGAAGAATTAAGTAAAGATAGAGATAGCACAATGGAAGTTGCGTCTTTTGCCCAATAGGGAAACTGAAGACCGCACCATAGCAGAAGAGACTTGTTCTGGCGGGGGTCGTATGTGCTAAAGGAATTACACAAATGTTGAGTTTAAACTGAAGACCGCACCATAGCAGAAGAGACTTGTTATGGCGGGGGTCGTATGTGTTAAAGGAATTACACAAATGTTGAGTTTAAACTAAAGGCTGCACCATAACAGAAGGACTTGTTATGGCGGGGGCTGTTTTTTTTATTTATTTATTATTAAAAAGACATTGACAAAACTGGAGTCAACTTAAATATAAACAATACAAATATTTATATAATTATAAAGCCTAAAATAACAAAGTATCAATAATACCACCAACTCGGTGGGGGTACTTTATTTGCCAGTACGGCCAGCTATGCCCCAATTCAAGATAGAGAGTATTTGTGGGAAACTTACAAATTAAATTAATTATAGTCTTAGATATAAGTACAAATTTAAGATTACAGGCTACCACGAAGATGACCTGCAAGCAATGATTTTATTAAGGGAAGAGAGAGTTCAGAGGAGAACACATGATAATATTTATTATAATTACTACATAACACGTGAAACGCGCTATGCAAAGAATAATCCGATGTGCATAAAGGTAAATACAACGAACAGAAAAATTAAGCTGAACTAACAGACATGGCGAATCAATTTTACCAATAATCAAATTATGTAGGAAAACAATCCCCAGAATTGTTCTACGATTGATTAATGAGGGAAGATTAATAAGAAGAAGCCTACTCTGGTAAGATGGTAAACGAAGATTACGATCCCAGTTTAAATCACGCAACGCAAAAATAAGAAACTGTTTCTGGACCGATTCGATACGATCCTGATACAGTTTATGCTGTGGAGACCAAATAATTGAACAATATTCTAACATAGGTCTAACCAGCGAAAAGGAACTACACATGTTGAATTGTTGAGTTTAAACTAAAGGCTGCACCATAACAGAAGGACTTGTTATGGCGAGGGCTGTATGTGTTAAAGGAACTACACATGTTGAGTTGTTGAGTTTAAACTAAAGGCTGCACCACAACAGAAGAGACTTGTTATGGCGGGGGCTGTATGTGTAAAAGGAACTACACAGATTTTAAGTTGATAATAATTGAGTATGTGTAAAAGGAATTACACCGATTTTAAGTTGATACTAGTTAAGTACGTGTAAAAGGAACTACATAGATTTTAAGTTGTTTAATTGTGTGTAAATGGAACTACACAATTTGATTTAGAAAAATTATAAGAAATACATATGTGTAAAGAAATCACACAAATGAATTATGTTTTAATCTGAAAAATTGTGTTTCGGTTTGTTAAAGAAAAATTTTTATTTCTGGTTATGAAATATGACTTCAAAGTATCTAATAAAGAAATTCCTTAAAGAAAGAGTATAAAGTTGTCGAATTTTGAAGTATTGCTGCAGGGTTAAGATAGCACACGAGGACGTGTGATTGGTCAGGAAGGCCGTGTCGCATAATAGACATAGCTAGACCACGGTGCAGGCGTCTGCATGACGCTGCCGCAATACGTTTGGCATATTGTGAATGTGAATGTTGCCGACAGCATAGTACCGTTTAGCGAGGCGACGGCGGGGCGCGCTGTCGCTGAGTGTAGTCCAACTAGCGTTTGCAGAGAAACAGAAGCGCAGATCAGTGCGTAATGAAAGAGGACAGTCAGTTGTGTCCAGACAGTTGCACGCAGAAGTTGGAATTCGCTCCGCTCAACAATTCGAAGATAATAATATGGCAGATCGGCCAACAGAGAAAAGTGTTTCTACGACATATACATTAAAACGCCCGTCTACTATTCTAGCATATGCTTCAACCAAAAATTTGATTGAATTGTGTTTGCATTTTCAGACGCTTCTTTAGTTCTATATATATCAAATATCGACATTTACACACATACATTCAAACAGACCAACGTTTTTATATTTACACATACACATACGGTCATATGCGCGCATATTAGCATATTGTAAAAATCACAATTGCCATTGATCAGCTTCTTTAGGTTTGTATTTCTCAGATGTCGCCCTTGTAGTGAACTAGTTTGAGATTTGCCAACAGGCAACACAATACTGGTGTGGTGTAGTGGATACACGCAAAGCGCGTAAACGAAAGGTTATGAGTTCGAAACTCAGTGATGACGGCGTAACTTTTTTTTATTTTCATACCCTGAGCCCATTGAAAATGGGAAATAAGGCTATAATGGTTTTGTTAAATGTATGTAAAAGGCAGAAGGAGGCGTGCCACACCCCATAAAGTATATATATATTCTTGATCAGCGCGAAAAGACGAGTCGATATAGCCCTGTCCGTCTGTCCGTCCGTCCGTCCGTGTGAACGCTAAGATATTTTTAAGTACGCAACGTAGAGACTTGAAAATTTACATGAATACTCGATAATACCATAAGCTGCACAAGTTTATAAAATTGTTCCGATAACTCGTTCCATTTCGATTTTATGAGCATTTATCGATAATTGTATTGTGTTTTTAAGGCGTGGTTTGTACATCGTTTAAGCTAGAGACTTAAAATTTGCTGTGTAGTTACGTCTAATGAATACGGAGATTATGTAATCTTTAGATTTTGGATGCCACGCTCCATTCGTTTGGCAATACACACATATGAATGCTATTAACAAGTTCTGAAAGTTTGATGCAGTTAGTCCATCGCTAAGAAAAGTTATTAAACAATTAAGTTCCCATAGTAATGCCCCCACATTGCAGCCCAAGCGCAGCCGCTTCGTCAACTGCGCAGAATGATTTGATATTTGGCTCTTCACAGGGCTCAGGGTATCCCCTAGTCGAGCAGTCTCGACTAGAGCACTCTTACTTGTTGTTTATTTATTTAATTATTCATTTATTTTTGATTGACATATATTCTAGTTGAATACAATTTAAACAAGTAAGAACGTTGCGTGAGATACTAGTTTCCCATAGGAGCGTCTGGTATATTCAATTTAATAATATATCTCAAATTTTGCATTTATGTAGATTCATGTATATTTTATGCAATTTAAATTTTTGATACATTTTGGATACCGGGTTTTTTTTTTTAACTAATTACCTACCCCCTCATATACTGCCAATTGAAGGTCTGTTGCAAATATAACTATGTGAATGAGTTAGCATTTTTATAAAATGTAAAAAATTCAATAGAATCATATGCTGAAAGTTTCATCAAGTTCCGTTAAGTCAGTCGCAATCTATTAACAAAACATTTGGCCAATTATGACACGCACGCGTTAAGCAGCGACAGCAAAATATATTTACATTTACACATACATTGAAACGTGCATGCGCGTTGGCTTATGGTCACAAAATGGTTTTGTGCAATGTCCGTCTTGCTGTCCGTCCGTCTGTCCGTCTGTTCGTCGGTCCATCTGTCCGTATGAATGCAATATTTTTCTACGCTATTGAAGATAGAGACTTGAAATTTGGAACATATACTCGTGTATACCCTCGAATTATAAAGTGTCAAGATTTTCCGAATACGCCCACTAGGGGCGTGGCAAACCAGAAAATGCTTGCACCCATAGTCAAGACATCATATTTGTTGAAGAGCTAGGGAGTTGAAATTTGAAATGTCTATTGACGTTGACCACCCAAGTTCAAAAAGATATGGCGGAGATATCTACGCTCATTGGGGGCGTTGCAAATTGGGCAAACTGTATCATCTACAGTTCTAAAGCTACAATGCTGAAATTTGGCACGTAACTTAACGCTACGATTCGATTCGATTGATGAAAAGATTTTATATCCACACGCACTGGGGGCGTGGTAAATTGGATCTGGATATATAGTGATTTTACAAGTTCGGCTTTATTTTGAGCACTATTGATACTAGAGACTTGAAATTCGATATATATATATTCGGATAAGCAAACCAAGATCAAAAAGATATGGCGGACATACCTACGGCTTTAGGGGCGTGGCAAATCGCAAAACCTTATAGCTCCTACAGTTATAGAACTTGACGCTTCAAAATTGGATGTTTGTGTTACTGGAGGCCTCCCCTATCGATTACCAAAAAATAAAACTTACGCCCTTTTGGGGGCGTGGTATATCGCAAAAAATAACCTTTAACTTTCACATTTTGAGAGTGTAAGCATCCAAATTTTACAGATACTAACGTATCCTATGAATTTGTCAAATGTGATATGTCTACGCCTACTGGGGGCATGGCAATTAGCAACAAAGTTTGTAACGCCCAGCTACAAAATTCATTTCCCTGTGCCACCTATATAAATGCTTAATAAGAATTGCTTAGACTACAAACGGTATTTCTAAGAAATATTAAGAAATACATATAATTCGATTTGATGAAGTTCTGCAATTAATTTTTCTGCAAAAAATTATAATTTTTCGTATAGCCTGGGTCAGTTATGTTATTTTCCTTTTTGTGTCTGTGACCATATCGATATGCTATATTTTGTTTATCGATTACACCATCGACTCGTCATTCAGAACAAAATTATTCCACACAAAAAAATTGACAATAGCGCCCATCATGTATATATGTAGGCACGAATAGCAGCGCACAAAAATTGATTTTGAATTTGTTGTAATGATGTACACGTTACTTACACTTACATATTCATATGCTTACATATTCATATGTATATGCATTTATCTGCCCATGTGCGAAACGCTTACGAAACTCTTGCATTATTTTATACTTAATGCATAAGTTTAATGTACGAGTAAGAAAGCTCTAGTCGGGGGTGCCTGACTATGAGAGTTATATGTCAATAAAAAATAATTATATAATTAAATAAATAATTAAATAAACAAAATAAAGAGAAGGAAAACAAACATCACTGCCGCTGGATTTGAACCTACATCTACTAAACATGTATCGTTAAAGCACACCATCTCAACTAGCAAAGCCACTTCGAACTGGGACCCTTTTGCTTACGAGCTTTGCATAACCGCTGCCCAACATCAGCTTTTCATTGCCCACTGGCAAATCCGAAACTAGTTCCCTACAAGGGCAACTTTTAACAAATACAAATCTGTTGTTAATGCAAACACAATATAAACATAAATCAATCGCAATTGTGATTCTTAGAAAATGCTAAAATGCGCGCACACGAACGCATGTGTATGTACATACAAAACAGTGGTATGCGTATAAAGGGCGATATTTTAAAAATACAAAAATAAAGAAGCGGCTAAAAATGCAAACACAACTCAATAACAATTTTGGTTGAAGAATATGCTAGAATGAATGGCGTTCAATTTATTTGTGCCAATGCGTAGCAAACGAGTAAATGGAAATGTATAATTGGCCAAACGTTTTGTTTTATAGATGGGACTGACTTAACTTGATGAAACTGATTCTATTAAATTTTTTACATTTTATAAAAATGATACATTCACATGGTTATATTTGCACATGAATCTACATATAAGTTAATTTAATATTATTTAAATAAAAATTACGATTTTTTAGTTTTGAGATTTTCAGATTTTTGTTTGGGATTAATTTTCACAAAACTTATTTTGCTAATTTACACTACGCGCGACGTCCGCTACTCGAGTTGTTCAGGTGGCTGGTGTAATTCGGCGTTTGCTTGGATCGGCGGCAGAAATACATTGCGCGTGGCGATGGTTTATGTTCGACGCTGCCTTGGAGCGGTGGCAGAAATGCAGAGTAGGCTTTTCTACATTGCGCGTGGCGGATGATTATGTTAGCATTTCTGGATTGTTTGTGGCGGATAAAAAATTTGACAATATTGCAAGTTGAAAATAAGTATTGCAACATAATTATTGTTAACTCTTCCCGCGTAAATTCAAGCTTACCCTCACGCGACTTAAAAGAACGGTATGTTATTGAATTGAAGTGGAGGGTTTTGATTTTTGATATTGTTTTTAGTAGAGGAGGCTAGCTGCAATATGATTTTTTCTTCTTTGCCTTTATACAAGTAGAGTACAAAGGCGACTATTACCACAATGCAGAGGGCGATGACTGCTGCAGCTCCATAGGTTTCTATTTTTAGTTGTTCGATTTTTTGTGTGTTGTTTGTGTGTAGAGTTTGAAGAGCCTCTAGGTAGAGTATCTTCAGTCGCTTTGTTTCTTCGGGGGTGATTTGGATTATTGGGCTCCCGCTTCAACAGAGTGTTTCCGATGTTGTTGAAACTCCTGTCATTGACGTCGATGGTCTCGTTCCAGAAGTTTATCAAGTAGGTGCCTCTGAGCTTCGTGGTGTTATTTTGTCGCGATATGGTTCCGTTGTAGTATTGTAGTAGGATGAGTCCGCTGTTAATTTCTTCTATTTCGCTGATGTGGTCTGCATTACTAAAATTACACATTGATCTTTCTCCATTAAGGAGCCTGGGCAAACATGTGTTGTCTCTAAGACTTATTATCTCATTTTTATTACAAATGTTGATGTTATTAAAATTTGTACAATCTTTTATAATGCCATAATATTGTGTTTTACTTAGCAGTATTTCTTTAAAATCTATATTGACAATTAGGTTATTTTTAATTACAGTTTTTATTATGATATCTTCGTAGTTAGTTTCTTCTAAATTTGGTATTCTTATTACATAAAATAAAATTGTCATCATGTATGTACATATGTATGTAAGATTATATTATATATAGTTTATTGAATATTAAGTGATACCCGAAGGAAGAATTATAAAATGTGTAATAAAAATATGTGAACAACGAATTTCGACTATTTTCGCGCAGACAGATAATAGTCAACTTAACTAAATTAGAAACACAAACATAACAAACTCAATAAATACTGGGAAGGGACTAATATAATAAAAGTTCAATTCATTTCATGAGCCACCCTAATGTTTTGGCTGGTCAGCTCTTGTTTACCTTTTAGTTCGCATTCGCACTAACTGCAGATGCTTATGATCATACGATTGTACAGTAAGCAGTAAATTTTATGATCGTTGCGAAGGCCTGAGAATGGTACAGCTATGCCTAGCGCCACTAAATGAGATTCAGAACATTACTCAAGAGACCGCTGACAAAAGCAGACGTGCTTGTTTTACCCAGTATATAAAATTCCACAAAGACAAAAACGTGTGTGTGATTTCAATAAAGAGTCTATAGGTGAATAAAAAAACCCAAAGGAAAATACTTTATATAATTATCGGTTCATAGTATGAAAGGTAGGTTATTTCATCAATGTTTATACTATTCTTAACTTATATTCGAACTTAGGCTGCCATTTAGACGTACATAAGTTTAAGCGGCCGAGCCTTCTCTACATCGAAAACTTCGATGTAGAGCAAGTGCCTCTTTCTGCTTTGGACTTGCTAAACTAACGCTAGTGGCAAAGTAAATTACACAGCGACAACAACATAAATCACAGCAACAACAACATTGATCCAAGCACGAAAGCAAATCAATTATAAACTTACGTCTGACTACGGAGTGATGAAAGCGGTAATCACACCGATCTTTATGTGAGCGATTCAACTGCATCAGTCTCCGGCTACGTCCGTAGGCAAGGATAAAGTAATGTACTCAACCTAAACGTAGGGTATCAGCTGACACTTTAAAATCGTATATTTACGCAGGCCAATCTAGACTTGAAAAAAAAAAAAAAAACTAAAAACAAAAAAAAAAAAATAAATATAAAAGCAAAATGCGAAACTGATACGTCGTTTACCAAAAAGTGTTCTATTAAAAGTTAAATAAATTAGAGACTTCATATATATATGATTATTTAATTCTAACAGATTATCAACATGCCGTCGTCGTCTTGGGCCCAATGATCACAACAGCATGCAGTCGTATATAAAGAAAATAAACACGCTGTGTAAGTAAAACAAACATGAGATATATATGAAGTGCTCTTAAATTTTTGAAGAAGTCAGTAAAACAGAAACAGAATATATATGAAGTTCTCTTAAATTTTTGTGAAGTCGAGAAAACAAATATGAATTAAATGTAAAACTTTCTTAAAACCAGATGTTAAGAAAAATAGAAAAAACAATATTAGTCAGACCAAAAAACGACTGCACAGCTTTGATATTCTTCGGTGTATTAAAGCGGCTGACTGCTATTGTTTTCTCTTTCCCTGGCCAAACTTTACCATTTTCAACTACATGCCCGAGAAAATCGATGCGCTCTTGGAAAAATTTACAGTTCTTCCAGTTCATTTTTAAATCGTACTCGGCGGCCTTCTGTAGCATTACTCTTGTCTTCTGCAGGCACTCTTCTGCTGAGTTGGCGTAAACGATAATGTCATCCATGTACAGCTCCATTACGTCCTCATTGACCAACTGCTGGAATATATGGTTAACGAATCGCATGAATGCCGCTGGCGAATTCTGGAAACGAAATGGTGCCTTATTAAACTCAAACAGTCCCTCTCGAGTGATGAATGCTGTATACGCCTTGCTGTTTTCTTCGACCGGCACATGGAAGAACCCATTCTTCAAATCCATTGTAGAAAACCATTTAGCAGCTTGCAGCTTTTCCAGGACATCTTCAATCAACGGCACGGGGAAACAGTCTTTTAAGACCATGCTATTAAGCTTGCGATAATCTATGCAAACTCTTAGTGATTGATCCTTTTTCTTTACAACTACAACTCGGCTCGCAACATGAGAGACTGACTTGCGAACTATTCCTTGGTCTAGCCACTCCTCCACTTGTGACTTCACGGCTTCAGCTTCCTCAACAGATAGGCGACTTGGCGACTGGCGAAACGGCTTAATTATTCCATCAGGAATAATGCGAAGATTAATCGGACACTCCTTTTTTATTACCGGTGAATGGTAACTGCTTGCGATTAACTGCTCGACACTCTTCTCGAACTGCAGCGGTACTGATGCACAGCTCGAACTATCAACTACATTGAAGACATCGTAGGGCAGCTCTGGTTCCTGTTTCTCGCTTTCCTCTTCTATGTTAGCAAATATGAATCCTTTTGGACCAACGTTTAGGCGAAACCTTTTGATGAAATCGTAACCAATGATTGCGTTATGGCTCATTGTGTTGTTCACAACTACAAGGAATTTCTGCGTTGAGTTTATACCATCGATTTGTAATTCAGCCTGTATCTCGCCAATCGGCTGTGTAAACTTGTTGCCGAGACCACGTAGTTTGGAGATGCTCTGAAAAATATTTACATTTCCCAACTTTTTCAGCACGTTTTCCGTAATCATCGACACGTCAGAGCCTGTGTCGATCAAACATTCAACAACAAGGCCATTTATATTTGCTGATTTGATACGACTCTGGTCTACCACTACTTGCACACTGCTTGTTTTAGTTGGACAATTGTGAGAAGTATGTCCCTCGTTTTTGCAAGCGAAGCATTTTATCGGCGAAGTAAAATCCTTTCTTTTATGATCGTATGAACCACAATTAAAACACGACTTCTTCTTATGGCTCTTAAACTCGTTTCTCTGCTCTACTGGCCAGCGTGTATTTGAGTTTGTGCGTATTGTTCCATTTTCTCCTGCTCCATTTACCAACTGTAGTAGTTCTTACTCCTCTCTCAGCTCCTTAAATGTTTTACAACGGTACATGGCCACTTTATACTCATTTTTTATTTGCAGGCAGTTCACAATGTGACGTAATACAGCGGCTTCCTCTATATCACCTACACTTGCAAGCTTTTTCATTTGCAGTATGTACTCGTGAAACGACTCACCCTTATTCTTTTTCCTTTCGCTCAGCAGTTTGTGTATATCGGCACTGTTCTGTTTACACTCAAACTCGGCGAATAGTTTTTGTTTGAGCTCAGCAAAGTCACTCACGCATTCGGCTTCTAAGAACAGTCTGGCGGCGCCACACATTTTGCCTCTCGCTTTTACGTACATTTGCTACGGCAAGTGCCGTTACTTTTATATCTCGACGCTTTATTACCACGATTTTTAAAATATTCTTGCGCATTCAGGCCCGGTTGAGCCCCCAAATGTAAGATTATATTATATATATAGTTTATTGAATATTAAGTGATACCCGAAGGAAGAATTATAAAATGTTTAAAAATAATATGTGAACAACGATTTTCAACTATTTTCACGCAGACAGCTTCACGACTCCGTGGCGACGACATTCACGGCTGCTATTCGACTGTGTCGTGATCGCCCATCTTCCACTATCGTTAAGCCTATCGATACGAATATCGTGTACCCCGTATCGATAGCACTTCTGCTACGTTCCTTCATACATGTATGTAGGCACGAACAGCTGCGCAACTATTTTCATGCCGTCGCCGACGCGTCTCAAACGCGGACCCTTTTGCTTACACGCTTTTCATCTACCTGCTGCGCCACATCAGTTTTGCATTGCCTGTTGGCAAATCCGAAACTACTTCACTACAAGGGCGACTTTTGACAAGTACAAAACTATAGACGCTGCTGTTAATGCAAACACAATATAAACATAAATCAATCGTAATTGTGATTCTTAGAAAATGCTGAAATCCGCGCATATGAACGTATATATTTATATGTGTACATACAAAACCGTGGTCGGTTTGAACGTATGCGTATAAAGAGCGATATTTGACAAAGACAAAGCTAAAGAAGCGGCTGAATATGCAAACACAACTCAATAACAATTTTGGTTGAAGAATAACTAGAATGAATGGCGCTGAATTTATTTGTGACCATGCATAAGCAAACGCGTTTGCATGTTTCAATGTATGTGTAAATGTAAATGTATTTTGCTGTCGCTGCTTAACGCGTGCTTGTCATAATTGGCCAAACGTTTTGTTTAACGGAACTTGATGAAACTTTCAGCATATGATTCTATTGAATTTTTTACATTTTTTAAAAATGCTAATTCATTCACATAGTTTTATTTGCAAAAATTGAAATTGCATAAAATTCACATGAATCTACATAAATGCAAAATTTGAGGTAAATTATTAAATTTAAAATACCAGATGCTCCTGTGGGAAACGAGTATCACGCTTTAGGTTTCGTCCTAAGGCAACGTTCTTACTTGTTATTTGTTTATTATTGTTTGTAGTTAACTTGTACTTGTAGTTACTTGTACGAAATCGTCGTGATCTGGGCTTCCTGCAATATATTTCCAGGATGATCCTATAAGATTAATAGATCTAGTGGTTCGTCTATTTATGGAAGAGGTTATTGATGAGAGTATGGAGTTTGTTTGGTTAATTTCGTGATTTACGGTGTGATAAAGTATACTGTGTTTCAGTGATTGTTCGTTATGAAAAGTAAGTATGTCCAGTGTTTCTTCTATTTTGTTATTGTCAATTACATGAATAATTCTAGTAGTGGTTGTTTGAATTTTCCCCAGACCTTTGTAGATAGTGATGGCTTGTGCGTCCGTGTAGTTCGTTATGGCGAGCTCTCCGCTTGTTGTGTTTATAAGCAATGTCAGAAGTACACTGTAATTATACGTTTTTGATATTACTTTTGTGAACTGTTTTGTTTGTTGGGTAATAACGGTCGTACCATAGTCTAGTTTTACTACTTCCTTTTTGTATCTTGATGAAAGTTTTGATTTAATCTATTGTTTATATTTACGAAAATCGTGTCACCTGGTTTATATGTTTTTAAATGTAGTCTGTTTCTGTCGTGGTGTTGTAGGTCTTGTTCTTGTTTTTGTTTTAGTTGGTTATGTTGTCCAGTCTGGCCGTTTCGTATTGTTCTGGGGTCGTAGTCACAGTTCTGCCAAAGAATACTTCTAAAGGTCGTCTATTAGTGACAGAGTGGAAAGTATAGTTGTATTCATACACGGCTCTGTCTAGGGGTTCTTCGAAGTTTCGATGAACATTGGATCTCTTTAGAACTCTCATTATTTCGGATAAGGTAGTGTGAAATATTTCTATTTGACCATTTACCGTGCTTTTCTATGGAGGGGCTTTATAAATTTCGATGCCGAGCTGATCTCTGAGCATAAAAGTGATGGATGCGGATTTCAGTGATTTTTCATTATCCATTACTATAAATTTTGGAACGCCGAAATAGAATATGATATTTCTTATTTCTTAGCTTGTGCCAATTTTGAGAATTTGTCTATTGCTGTCAAAACTAACTTACCTTCTATAGAGTAGATGTCAACGTGAATAATGTGTCCGGAGTATTCTGGAATTGGGGTTTCTTTGATTTTGGGATTGGTTGGATGCCTATCGTATTTTTCCTCTTTGCGGATTTGACATTGTTTTAGAATGGTATCTATTTTGCTTTTCATTTTAGGGAAATAAAATTTAGAAGATATCTGAATTTTGTTTTCATCTGCGTTACGGTGGATTCTATTATGAACTCTTAGGATTTCTTCATCCTGATCTGACTCTTTGATAAGATCTGTAACTATAATTTGGGTAAATCTTGTTTTATAGGTTTTGAAATGTTGTGGATAAAATGCTTGAATTCGTCCCATTATGTCTTCTGTTGTTAATATGCCATTAATGATTGAAGGGTTTAAATGTTTTTTTAGTATTTCTATCAATTCGTCGTCGGAGTATAATTTCCTTGAAAAGGTGTGTCTATGAAAACACTGAAAGGGTATTTCAAATGTGTAGTTTGGTTGATTGGAGACTGAAAGAATTATTTGATTTCTAAATGAATTGATTGGAGCCTCGACACTTGGGATTAGGTAATGTGAAGAGCTATTAGCACTATGTGCTGTAGAAATTACTGAGTTTATTTGGTTTGACGGAATTCTGGATATTGTGTCTGCGATTATGTTATCTTTCCCTGGTTTGTAGAGAAGTTGGTAATCATATTCCTCGAGGAGGGCTTTCCACCTTTTAACCCTAGCGTTGCCATTCCAATTGCTTAGTGAGTGTGTTAGAGGTTGGTGATCAGTATAAATTTTTACTTTTGCTCTACCGTAAAGGGACTTAATATCCCAAATAATTGCCAGCATTTCTTTTTCATTTGTGGCATAGTTTTCTTCTGCCTTTGATAAGGTTCTTGAGAGGAAAGTGATAGGTTTGTTATCTTGACAAAGTACAGCGCCAATAGCGAAATTAGATGCGTCTGTAGTCAGCTGGAATTCTTTGTTGAAATCGAAATAGCTAAGTATGACTTCTTCCGAGATTAATGAATTTTTAAGTTTACGAAATGCTTCTAGAGATTCTTTGTCCATGCTTATTGGTTTTGTGGCAGACATATGTTTCGAGATTCTTCAATTTTCACCTCTTAGTAGAGTTGTTAGTGGTTTTGCCAATTTGGCAAAATCTCTAATAAATCGTCTGTAATAGCCGGATAAACCCAAAAAAGATCTGAGCTCTTTTAAGGTTTTGGGTACAGGATAGTTAGCTATGGCATTAACTTTAGTTGGGTTAGTTTCTATTCCCTTATCTGATACTACGAACCCTAGAAATTCTACTTTAGTTTTAAAAAATTCGCATTTGTCCAATTGGCATTTAATATTTGCGTCATAAAGGGTTTTTAAAATAGAGTTGAGATTTTGAACATGTGACTTCTTCACTAAAGATTATTATGTCAACGATGTAAATGTAGCAGATTTTACCAATATGTTGCCTTAATATGTCATCTAGAGTACGCTGGAAGATAGATGGCGCGTTTTAAGACTCATATTTTCCGTTGTTTATGGAGAAGGCAGTTTTTTCAATGTCTGATTCTTTTAAAAGGATTTGGTGAAATCCACTTTTCAGATCTAGTACTGAGAAAAATTTGTTTTTACCCAATTGGGAAAGTACCTCATTTATTTCGGTTATTGGGTATTTATCAGCTATTGTGATTGAATTTAGTTTTCTGTAGTCTATGACTACTCGGTATTTCTTTTTCCAGAAGCGTCTAGCTTCTTTGGGACAACCCAAACGGGTGAATTATAAGGTGATCTGGATGGTCTAATAATACCATCGTCTAGCATTTGTTGAATTTATGTGACTACTTCTTCTTTTAAAGACATTGGGTACTGGTAGTACTTAGAATAGACGGGGATGTCCGAATTTGTTCTGATTCCTGCTCTAATATTTGTAACATATGTAAGTTTTTCATTGGGGTCGGAAAATAGTCCAGGATAGAGATTTATTAGTTTGTCAAGCTCTGTTATTTGTGAATCTGTCATGTGGCTTGCTCGAATATTAAGATTATTGACAGAGTGAAGCAGTTTTTCCTTGATTGGAATTCTTATCGAGTTTCTAATAAGCATGACATTTTTATTGGTGTGAATGACAGCGTTGAGTTGTTTTAACATGTCATTGCCAGAGCTGTTAATTTTTCCATTTGAATGGAAATTCAAAATGGGTTTTACCTTTTGAAAACCCATTTTGCATTTCCATTCAAATGGAAAAATTTACAGCTCTGGTCATTGCTTAGAATTGCATCGAAAGACTTTAAATTTAGTAAAAGAAAGAATTTTATGTTAACGCCTGTTATTCCGAATAGATTTTATGATGGGTTATTGAATTGTTGCCTCCCACGGAGACGGCTTCGAATGGTTTTTCGTTCTGAATAGGGTGGGAAACTAAAGCTGATTGGATGTAATTAGTATTGAATCCTGTATCTATTAGAATTTTCAAAATTTTGTCATTGTTAACTCAGCATTCGAAATAGGGAAGTGCAGAGTTTCTTATTCTAAAAAATGGAGATCTGAATGTTCTGTTGCGTATGTGAGGTCAGAGTATTGTTCGATGTATTCTGTTAGCGTCTTGGTTTGTCCATCGTTAGCAGCTGTTTGTTGAATTTGTTCGTAGTTCTATTGTTGGGAAGTGTCGTTGTGTTGGTTGTGTTGAGTCATTTAATTCTTCTGATTGAAGATTGTAATTGTGCTGTCTTTTGTCTGTTTGGTTATGTTGCGGCCGGTTCATGTAGTTAACCTGCCGAGTTTGCGCGGTTGAGTCGATTTCCATTGGTACTGGATTTTGAAGAGGTTTTGGACCAGTCGGTGGCGGAATAGGCATGGTTTTTTATTGTTGTCGGTTTATCTGTTGGTTCATTTGAAGTCTAAAGTACGTTGTGTGATATTGGGTATGAAGCGTGGTTGGAACACGGTAGGGCGCGACTGTTGTTGTGCATTACCGTGTTGATAGTGTTGTTGTGCGTAACTGTATTGGTTCTGGGTCGGTCTTTGTGGGGTTTTTTCTGTCATGCGTCCTGCCCTGAAGGTCGAGGGTTGTGGTTTATTAGTCGCCTGAGAGGCAACGTAACTGATTTTCGAGATTCAAGCAAGGAAGGTCAGTTGGTTCTTTAACACCTAGTAGTCTGGGGAGGTCACCTCGTAGGCCTCTTATGAATGTGTTAAGGGCCTTTTCGCGGTGCACATTCGTCAGTAGTATTTCCTCATCTTTAAATAATCCTATGACCCCTATTTTGTTAAGTATGAGAGACAGATGATTATAAATTGAGGAAAGGAAATCTTCAACAGATTGTGATCCCTGCCTTAAGGTTGACATCTGATACTCGAGTGTGTTTATATCCCTCTTGTCTGCGTAATGCAGAGTCAAGCATTTTGAAATAGCATTCCATTCAAGTGTAGTGTTGTAGGACTCGAGTGCTGTATCGGCTATGCCGACAATTTTGTTTCGAATTGTATTTATTATACCAAAATTTTTGGGTGTTCCTATTAAGTCGGAATAATTGGATAGACAGCGGTCTACGCTCTTCTTCCAAGAGCTAAATTCTGCATGGTTTCCTGAAAATTCCCTTAGTCCTTTCACTACGTCGGGTACTTTATCTAAGTCGTCAGTTCTATGTCTTTGATCTCGGTTGATCGTATCGTCAGAGTAATTGAATGGATTATTAATAGATTGGGTCGTGGTTTTTTTTAGATTGTCGACTACGATATTGTTTATGATTTCTTTTAGTTGTTCTAATGTTATGTTGGGTGCTCTAGTATCGTCACTATTAGCTGGTTGTGGGATTGGGGGTGAATTATTATTACCCAAAACCGGAGGTCTTACTAAGCTGTTTTGATTTGCCATTTTACTTAATTTTAGATAATTTCTATTGTATTTTCTTAAAAATTATTGTATGTTATCTTCATTAATATTTTGTGTGTATTTTCTTTTCTTTATTCGTTAAAACTTCTTAATTTTCTTAACTAGCTTACATAAATCCTCCTGGAATCCTTGAGTGGGTCCGGTTTGGCGATTTCCTTTAAAAGCCCCTACTAAGGCTCTCGGTATTCACTTCTGTGGAGGTAAAGCTGGGAGCGGATTAATTTTTGATATACTGTCTTTTCCGCACTTAACAATGTTTTTCGTTATCGTGCATAAAATTTTTTAGTGAATGGACCGTTTAAATTTATACGGGAGTCCCTTCCTGTCCGTCTGTCTGTCTGTCCGACCGTCCGTCTGTCCGTATGTTTGAACGCGTCGATTGAAGCATCTAGACAAGCTAGAGACTTGAATTTTTATACTAGTTTCCCAAAGGGAAAATAGTATATTGGTTTTGTGCAATGTCCGTCTTGCTGTCCGTCCGTCTGTCCGTCTGTCCGTATGAATGCAATATTTTTCTACGCTATTGAAGCTAGAGACTTGAAATTTGGAACATATACTCGTGTATACCCGCGAATTATAAAGTGTCCGTATACGCCCACTAGGGGCGTGGAAAATCGGAAAATGGTTGCGCCCATAGTTAAGAAATCATAATAGTGGAAGAGCTAGAGAGGTGAAATTTGAAATGTATACTGGCATTAACCACCCAAGTTCAAAAAGATATGGCGGATATATCTACGCCCATTGGGGGCGTGGTAAATCGGGAAAACTGTAACTTCTACAGTTTTAAAGCTAGAATGCTGAAATTTGGCACGTATCTTAACGCTTCGATTCTATAAAGATTGAAAAGATTTTATGTCCACGCCCTCTGGGGGTGTGGCAAAAGGGATCTGAATATAGAGTGATTTTACAAATTCAGCTATATTTTGAGCACTATTGATGCTAGAGACTTGAAATTTGATATATATACTCGGATAAGCAACCCAAGATCAGAAAGATATGGCGGTCATACCTACGCCTTCAGGGGGCGTGGCAAATCGCAAAAAGCTGATAGCTCCTACAGTTTTAGAGCTAGACGCTTCAAAATTGGATTTTTGTGTTACTGGGGGCCTCCTCTATTAATTCCCCAAAAATAAATCTTACGCCCCTCTGGGGGCATCGTATATCGAACAAATACCCTGTAACTTTTACATTTTTTGAGTGCAAGCATCCAAATTTTACAGTTACATTACCCTCGACTCCTTCTAGGAACTTGCCAAATATGATATGTCTACGCCTACTGGGGGCGTGGCAAATTGGCAGCAAAATTTGTAACGCCCAGCTGCAAAATTCATATGCCGGTGCCACCTATATAAATAAGCTTAATAAGAATTTCTAAGACGACAAACGGCACTTCTGAGAAATATATGTAATTCGATTTAATGTTGAAATTCTGCAAATAATTTATCTGCTAAAATTATCATTTTTCGTATAGCCTAGGTCAGTTATGTTATTTTCTTTTTGTGTGTCTGACCATGACAAAAAATGTAAGTCTCAAATATCGATTACACAAATATCGACTTAGTCCGAATAAAATTATTCCACACAAAAAAATTGACGATAGGACCCATCATGTATGTACATATATATGTAGGCACGAACAGCTGCGCAACTATTTTCATGCCGTCGCGGACCCTTTTGCTACTGCGCCACATCAGTTTTGCATTGCCTGTTGGCAAATACAAAACTATAGAAGCTGCTGTTAATGCAAACACAATATAAACATAAATCAATCGCAATTGTAATTCTTAGAAAATGCTGAAATCCGCGCATATGAACGTATGTATTTATATGTGTACATACAAAAACGGTGGTCGGTTTGAACGTATGCGTATAAAGGGCGATATTTGACAAAGACAAAACTAAAGAAACGGCTGAAAATGCAAACACAACTCAATAACAATTTTGGTTGAAGAATATGCTAGAATGAATGGCGCTGAATTTATTTGTGACCATGCATAAGCAAACGCGTTTGCACGTTTCAATGTATGTGTAAATGTAAATATATTTTGCTGTCGCTGCTTAACGCGTGCGTGTCATAATTGGCCAAACGTTTTGTTTAAAAGATTGCGACTGACTTAACGGAACTTCATGAAACTTTCTGCATATGATTCTATTGAATTTTTTACATTTTATAAAAATGCTAACTCATTCACATAGTTATATTTGCAACAGACCTTCAATTGGCAGTATATGAGGGGGTAGGTAATTAGTTAAAAAATCCGGTATCCAAAATGTAACAAAAATTTAAATTGCATAAAATTCACATGAATCTACATAAATTCAAAATTTGAGATATATTATTAAATTGAATATACCAGATGCTCCTATGGGAAACTAGTATCACACATTAGGTTCGCCCTCATCCAACGTTCTTACTTGTTTTTGTTGGGTCCGTGGATAGCACGCGCAGGTCAAGTTTGTTACCAAAAAACGATATCTATTTTGGTTATTTTGTTATCGATTTTAAACCTTATCGAAAACAGGTTATAAAATTATATCTCCCACACATTCAGAGCTAGACCCCTCAAATTTTGCATATAGATTCATGTGAATTTCAATTACTATTTTTTTATTTTTTGGAAACCGGCTCTTACTACTTTTTTTTATTATTTTATTATTATTTAAATAAAAATTACGATTTGTTAGTTTTGAACCGCTTTATTCCGATTCTTGTTTGGGACTAATTTTGACAAAACTTATTCTGCAAATTTATATTACACGACGTCCGCTGCTCGAGTTGTTCAGGTGGATGGTGTAATTCGGCGTTTGCTTGGAGCGGCGGCAGAAATGCAGAGTAGGTTTTCCTACATTGCGCGTGGCGATAGTTTATGTTCGACGCTGGCTTGGAGCGGCGGCAGAAATGCATTGCGCGTGGCGGATGTTTATGTTAGCATTTCTGGATTGTTTGTGGCGGATGTTTTCCAGACGACATAGTTGAAAAATTGACAATATTGCAAGTTGACAATAAGTATTGCAACATAATTATTGTTAACTCTTCCCGCGTAAATTCATGCTTGCCCTCACGCGACTTAAAAGAACGGTATGTTATTGAATTGAAATGGAGGGTTTTGATTTTTGACAATATCAAAGAAGAAAAAATCATATTGTAGCTAGCCTCCCCCTCTACTAAAAACAATTTTTTAGTAGTGGGGGAGGCTAGCTGCAATATGATTTTTTCTTCTTTGCCTTTATACAAGTAGAGTACAAAGGCGACTATTACCACAATGCAGAGGGCGATGACTGCTGCAGCTCCATAGGTTTCTATTTTTAGTTGTTCGATTTATTTGTGTGTTGTTTGCGTGTAGAGTTTGAAGAGCCCTTAAGTAGAGTATCTTCAGTCGCTTTGTTTCTTAGGGGGTTATTTTGGATTATTGGGCTCCCGGCTTCAACAGAGTGTTTCCGATGTTGTTGAAACTCCTGTCATTGACGTCGATGGTCTCGTTCCAGAAGTTTATCAAGTAGGTGCCTCTGAGCTTCGTGGTGTTATTTTGTCGCGATATGGTTCCGTCGAAGTTTTGTAGTAGGATGAGTCCGCTGTTAATTTCTTCTATTTCGCTGATGTGGTCTGCATTACTAAATTTACACATTGATCTTTCTCCATCAAGGAGCCTGGGCAAACATGTGTTGTCTCTAAGACTTATGATCTCATTCTTATTACAAATTTTGATGTTATTAAAATTTGTACAATCTTTTATAATGCCATAATATTGTGTTTTACTTAGGAGTATTTCTTTAAAATCTATATTGACTAATTGTCAATAACTTAATGGATATTTTGAATTACAGTTTTTATTATGATATCTTCGTAGTTAGTTTCTTCTAAATTTGGTATTCTTATTACATACAATAAAATTGTTTTGTGGTGATTGAAACATCGTCAAATTCAAACATTTCTTCTATTGAGAGTTTGGGCATTTTCCCTGCTTTAAAGATTCTATTTGTTTCTTGTAGTTCGTTATCTCTTAACAAGAATGAATTTATGATATTAACCTTGGCCCATTGAATTGCATATTTTATGTTAACTATTTCTTCTTTGATAAGTCTGACCTGGTTTTGAATGTTAATAGCAATGTCGTTGCTGAACATACTATCTTTCTTTATCGCATTTGTTAAACTATTTGTGATGGTTGTTAATTTATTTAATCTGTCCTCTAATTGTGTATTTATAATTATTTGTTTGTTATTGTTTGTAGTTAACTTATTGAGATATTCTTCTACTTGTACGAAATCGTCGTGATCTGGGCTTCCTGCAATATATTTCCAGGCTGATCCTATAAGATTAATAGATCTAGTGGTTCGTCTATTTATGGAAGAGGTTATTGATGAGAGTATGGAGTTTGTTTGGTTAATTTCGTGATTTACGGTGTGATAAAGTATACTGTGTTTCAGTGATTGTTCGTTATGAAAAGTAAGTATGTCCAGTGTTTCTTCTATTTTGTTATTGTCAATTACATGAATAATTCTAGTAGTGGTTGTTTGAATTTTCCCCAGACCTTTGTAGATAGTGATGGCTTGTGCGTCCGTGTAGTTCGTTATGGCGAGCTCTCCGCTTGTTGTGTTTATAAGCAATGTCAGAAGTACACTGTAATTATACGTTTTTGATATTACTTTTGTGAACTGTTTTGTTTGTTGGGTAATAACGGTCGTACCATAGTCTAGTTTTACTACTTCATTTTTGAATCTTGATGAAAGTTTTGATTTAATCTATTGTTTATATTTACGAAAATCGTGTCACCTGGTTTATATGTTTTTAAATGTAGTCTGTTTCTGTCGTGGTGTTGTAGGTCTTGTTCTTGTTTTTGTTTTAGTTGGTTATGTTGTCCAGTCTGGCCGTTTCGTATTTTTCTGGGGTCGTAGTCACAGTTCTGCCAAAGAATACTTCTAAAGGTCGTCTATTAGTGACAGAGTGGAAAGTATAGTTGTATTCATACACGGCTCTGTCTAGGGGTTCTTCGAAGTTTCGATGAACATTGGATCTCTTTAGAACTCTCATTATTTCGGATAAGGTATAGTGAAATCTTTCTATTTGACCATTTACCGTGCTTTTCTATGGAGAGGCTTTATAAATTTCGATGCCGAGCTGATCTCTGAGCATAAAAGTGATGGATGCGGAATTCAGTGATTTTTCATTATCCATTACTATAAATTTTGGAACGCCGAAATAGAATATTATATTTCTTAAGGGTAGTCTGATATCTACTATTGAATTTGATTTTATGTTTGTAGCTTGTGCAAATTTTGAGAATTTGTCTATTGCTGTCAAAACTAACTTACCTTCTATAGAGTAGATGTCAACGTGAATAATGTGTCCGGAGTATTCTGGAATTGGGGTTTCTTTGATTTTGGGATTGGTTGGATGCCTGTCCTATTTTTCCTCTTTGCAGAATTGACATTGTTTTAGAATGGTATCTATTTTGCTTTTTATTTTAGGGAAATAAAATTTAGAAAAAATCTGAATTTTGTTTTCATCTGCGTTACGGTGGGTTCTATTATGAACTCTTAGGATTTCTTCATCCTGATCTGACTCTTTGATAAGATCTGTAACTATAATTTGGGTAAATCTTGTTTTATAGGTTTTGAAATGTTGTGGATAAAATGCTTGAATTCGTCCCATTATGTCTTCTGTTGTTAATATGCCATTGATGATTGAAGGGTTTAAATGTTTTTTTTAGTATGTCTATCAATTCGTCGTCGGAGTATGATTTCCTTGAAAAGGTGTGTCTATGAAAACACTGAAAGGGTATTTCAAATGTGTAGTTTGGTTGATTGGAGACTGAAAGAATTATTTGATTTCTAAATGAATTGATTGGAGCCTCGACACTTGGGATTAGGTAATGTGAGGAGCTATTAGCACTATGTGCTGTAGAAATTACTGAGTTTATTTGGTTTGACGGAATTCTGGATATTGTGTCTGCGATTATGTTATCTTTCCCTGGTTTGTAGAGAAGTTGGTAATCATATTCCTCGAGGAGGGCTTTCCACCTTTTAACCCTAGCGTTGCCATTCCAATTGCTTAGTGAGTGTGTTTGAGGTTGGTGATCAGTATAAATTTTTACTTTTGCTCTACCGTAAAGGGAATTAATATCCCAAATAATTTCCAGAATTTCTTTTTCATTTGTGGCATAGTTTTCTTCTGCCTTTGATAAGGTTCTTGAGAGGAAAGTTAGAAAGATAGGTTTATTATCTTGACAAAGTACAGCGCCAATAGCGAAATTAGATGCATCTGTAGTCAGCTGGGATTCTTTGTTGAAATCATTATTGAATTGCATATTTTATGTTAACTATTTCTTCTTTGACAAGTCTGCCTGGTTTTGAATGTTTATAGCAATGTCGTTGCTGAACTTACTATCTTTGTTTATCGCATTTGTTAAACTATTTGTGATGGATGTTAATTTATTTAATCTGTCCTCTAATTGTGTATTTATAATTATTTATTTGTTATTATTTGTTAAGTTAACTGTTGATATGGCAATTCTATGTTATATGTTAGGTGGCAACGCTATTAGCTTTAAGAAGTATTATGAAATATTTATAGGCAGCCAAACGTTGCAGTTCTTCTCCCTCATCAAACCAACAGGTTATGGGCCCAGTGCACAAGTGTGTATACTAAGAAATAGTGTACAGAGTGGAGAAGAAAATGAGTTCTATGTACAATATTTGTTGTTGGATGACACCAACTACGATTCATGGTGTGTCTTGGCGTGTAGTGTTTTGGTGCATCAGAATCTTTGGACTGCGGTTTCAAACGAATATGTAAAGCCAGAAGATGAGACAAGTTCGGCGTTTCAGACATGGAAGCGCGAAAATGATAAAGCCATGGCAGTACTGTTTTTGTCGATAAGTGCGTCGCAAATAAATTGCATAAAGAAGTGTAAGTCAGCAAGCGAAATTTGGAGTGAGCTTCAACAACTCCATCGTCCAAGTGGTCCCGTACGCAAGGTGACATTGTTCAAACAGTTACTAAACAAGAGAATGGTAGAAGGCGAAAATGTGCAAACGCATATAATGGAGTTCTCGAACATTGTCAGCAATTGGAATAACACTTCAGGAAGAGCTGATCGTAATAATGCTGCTGGCCAGTCTGCCAATTTCCTATGAGAATCTGGTGGTTGCTTTGGAGACCCGTGATGGATTACCCAGTCTGAACGTCATAAAATGTAAATTGACAGAGGAAAATGAACGACGAAAAGTTTGCGATCACAAAGACAGCACACAATCATTTTCTGCGCGTCCCACTGGATATGGTGGCAAGGGGCGAGAAAAATACGCAAAGTCAGAGTGCCGTCGTGATTTTAAATGCTATAAGTGTGGTCAGCCTGGGCATTTCACGGCAAAATGTACATCCAAAGAGGACAACGAAAAAATTCGTGGAAAAAATATAACAAAAAGCGAAGAAACAAAGAATAAAGAATCGATACATCGTTCGTTCGCTGGTGTTTCTGGAAGTACTCGAATGAGTAAGAATGTTTGGGTTATCGATAGTGGAGCAACATCACATATGTGTCGACATCGTGAATTGTCCGATAAGTTTGAGAGGCATGACGAAAACATCGAATTAGCTGGAAACAATTTCACCATGGCGTGTGGACGAGGAACAGTTGTTGTTAACAGCATGTGTGGCGTTAAAATTACACTAAAAATCGTGCTATTTGTTCCAGATTTGCAGTGCAACTTTTTATCCGTAGGGAAGGCAGTTACGAATGGATGTCATGTTGAATTCTATCAAGAATTTGCTAAGATTTACGATAAAGATGGTACGATAATAAAGGCAAAAAAGGTCGGCGGATTGTTTCTGTGTGAAACAAAGATTCCAGAGATATTGTGTGTGTCGAAAGCTTCGGATGATATTATGAAATGGCATGAGAGATATGGGCACCTAAATGTGCAGAGCTTGCAAGAACTAAAGAGCAAGAATATGGTACGTGGATTGACATTAAATTCAACAAAAATAAATTTGGACTGCATAGGTTGCATGAAGAACAAATGTCACGTGAGCCCATTTGAGAAGTCGCAAACAAGAGCTGATGAGCTGCTTGAGCTGATACATACGAACGTTTGCGGACCTATCAGTAAAGTATCTAATGGAGGTGCCAGATATTTTGTGATTATGATCGACGATAAAAGCCAATATATTCACGTTTACTTCATGAAACACAAATCCGAAGTGACGAAAATATTTAAGGAGCACATCACCATGATAGAGCGTCAAAAAGGCCTGAAGGTGAAAGTAATAAGAAGTGACAATGGAACTGAATATGTCAACATGGAATTCGACGAATATCTGAAGTCTATAGGAATCAAACGCCAGCATACACAACGCCATTTGAGATGTTTACGGGACATAAGCCAGTAGTAAAGCACTTGAGGGTGTTTGGATGTATTGCCATTGCACTTGAAAAGGACCCAAAGAAGAAGTTCCACGAGAAAGGAAGAGAATATACGATGGTCGGATTCGGAGTCGTCAAAAGCGTATCGGTTGATCGACAAGACAACCGGAAACGTGAAGATGTTGTTTTTGACGTAGAGATGTTGTTTTTTAGTGAGAATAGTACATTTAAGAAAGATGAACCAACAGCTGCTACAATTATGGTGGACGACGAAACTGATGAACAAAGTAACATGGCAGAAAGTAATGGTATCGTCGATAATCAGCAAGACATTCCGGACGGCCAAGACGACATTCAAGAAGTGACCGTAAATACGGTGCAGGAAAGTGCAACACCGAAAAGGGGTCCGGGCAGACCAAAAATTATTAGAACTGGCTTGCGTGGAAGGCCAAGTCTTCAATACAATGTGCTGAATATGATGTTAGTCAATGACATCGAAGATCCTTTAACCGTACAGCAAGCACAACAGAGTCCTCAAGCCGATGATGCCACTGCAGGAAGAGTATGATGCTCTAATTGGAAACGACATATGGGATTTAGCGGAACTACCATCTGGAAAGAAGCCCATAGGCTGCAAATGGGTGTATACGTTAAAAACAAATGCATCTGAAGAAGTCGAACGCTACAAGGTGCGTTTGGTCGCAAAGGGTTGCAGTCAAAGATATGGCATAGACCACGAAGAGACGTATTCTCCAGTGGTACGTTATGCGATAATTCGATTGATTTTGGCAATGGCAGCTGAGTATGTACACCAGCTAGACGTGTCGACGGCATACCTAAACGGGAGTCTTCGACGGCGAGTCTGGACATGTTCTGAAGCTGAAGAAGTCTCTATACGGATTTAAGCAGGCGGGTCGAGTTTGGAACACGAAGTTAGATAGCGTTCTAAAAAAGATGGGCTATCATGCCTGTCCTATTTTTCCTCTTTGCAGAATTGACATTGTTTTAGAATGGTATCTATTTTGCTTTTCATTTTAGGGAAATAAAATTTAGAAGATATCTGAATTTTGTTTTCATCTGCGTTACGGTGGGTTCTATTATGAACTCTTAGGATTTCTTCATCCTGATCTGACTCTTTGATAAGATCTGTAACTATAATTTGGGTAAATCTTGTTTTATAGGTTTTGAAATGTTTTGGATAAAATGCTTGAATTCGTCCCATTATGTCTTCTGTTGTTAATATGCCATTGATGATTGAAGGATTTAAATGTTTTTTTTTTAGTATTTCTATCAATTCGTCGTCGGAGTATGATTTCCTTGAAAAGGTGTGTCTTTGAAAACACTGAAAGGGTATTTCAAATGTGTAGTTTGGTTGATTGGAAGACTGAAAGAATTATTTGATTTCTAAATGAATTGATTGGAGCCTCGACAATTGGGATTAGGTAATGTGAGGAGCTATTAGCACTATGTGCTGTAGAAATTACTGAGTTTATTTGGTTTGACGGAATTCTGGATATTGTGTCTGCGATTATGTTATCTTTCCCTGGTTTGTAGAGAAGTTGGTAATCATATTCCTCGAGGAGGGCTTTCCACCTTTTAACCCTAGCGTTGCCATTCCAATTGCTTAGTGAGTGTGTTAGAGGTTGGTGATCAGTATAAATTTTTACTTTTGCTCTACCGTAAAGGAACTTAATATCCTAAATAATTTCCAGCATTTCTTTTTCATTTGTGGCGTAGTTTTCTTCTGCCTTTAATAAGGTTCTTGAGAGGAAAGTGATAGGTTTATTATCTTGACAAAGTACAGCGCCAATAGCGAAATTAGATGCGTCTGTAGTCAGCTGGAATTCTTTGTTGAAATCGGGATTGAACTGCATATTTTATGTTAACTATTTCTTCTTTGATAAGTCTGACCTGGTTTTGAATGTTTATAGCAATGTCGTTGCTGAACATACTATCTTTCTTTATCGCATTTGTTAAACTATTTGCGATGGTTGTTAATTGATTTTCCTCTAATTGTGTTGTAGTATGTTGCATAGATAGAGGTAGAGAAATTGACTAAGTCTCTAGAAGGGCTTATATCAATGAAGGTTTGACACCTGATTTAGCTAATAAGTACAGCACAACACTTGCTGTCAAGGCTATGACACAAAACTGCTCAATAGATAAGGTAAAACTTATTATGCAGGCAGGCACATTCAATAATATGAATGATGCAATTTCGAAATTTGTAAACAGCTGTACTGAAGCAACAGGTCAAACAAATACTGTACTGTTCTATCAGCAGCAAAAATATGGCAATAATAGAGGTAACCGAGGTAAATACCGCGGAAGAGGTAATTACCAAAACAGTGGTTACCAAAATAACAATAATTACAGAGGTAATTATAGAGGACAAAATAGAGGAAGCTCTAGAGGCCATAGAAATTCCAACAGGGGAAATTTCGATAATATAAGAGTAACCCAAGACATTTCGGGAAACTCGCAGACACCTCCAGATACTCTAAATTAAATCACAAAATATATACCGTCAACCTTAGTCTTAACAATTTCGTACCATTCAAAAAGGTCGTAACAAATAAACAAATATCATTTTTGATTGATACAGGTGCAGATATTTCAATTATTAAAGAAAATTCCGATGTCTTTCATGACATTAATTCAAACAAAATAATAGACATACGAGGCATAGGAGAAGGAGTAATAAACTCCAAAGGATTAGCCTCAATCGAGCTCCAAACAGACAAGTACATTATTCCATATAAATTTCATATACTTCATTCAGATTTCGCAATCCCATGCGATGGAATAATAGGATTAGATTTCATAAAAACATTTAATTGTCAATTAGATTACAATAGTTCCGAAGATTGGTTTATACTTAGACCACAAAATCTAACGTATCCTATCTATGTTCCAATAACATTTAGTTCTGGTACTAATTCCACACTTCTACCAGCAAGATCACAAGTGATACGCCAAATAGAGTTGTCTTCAGCAGAAGAAAACATTTTAATTCCAAATCAGGAAATTAAACCGGGTGTTTATGTTGCAAACACTATTACTACAGCAAAAAATACTTTTGTCCGATTTTTAAATACCACAGATAAATGCCAAACAGTAGGCATTAATAACATAAAATTTGAATCCCTTTCGAACTACAATGTAGTTCAACATCTAAAAGACAATAGAAAAGAGTCTGTAATTAAAAAATTAAAGAAAAATTTTCCAAGTTTGTTTAAAAAACAACTTGAAGAAATATGCACCGAGTATAGTGATGTGTTCGGACTTGAAACCGAACCAATCACAACAAACAACTTCTATAAACAAAAATTGAGACTTAAGAATGATGAGCCAGTATACGATGTCCGCATAGCCAAATAGAAGAAATCCAGCATCAAGTTGGAAAGTTAATTGAACAAAATATTGTTGAACCGTCTGTATCACCCTATAATAGCCCACTCTTATTAGTCCCGAAGTAATTGACTATCGCCAAATAAATAAAAAATTGCTGTCAGATAAATTTCCACTCCCCAGAATTGACGATATTCTTGATCAATTGGGTAGAGCTAAATATTTTTCATGCCTTGATTTAATGTCAGGTTTCCACCAAATTGAGCTCGAGGAAAGCTCAAGAAATATAACGTCTTTTTCAACGAGCAATGGCTCATATCGCTTCACACGATTACCATTTGGTTTAAAAATAGCGCCTAATTCAATTCAGAGAATGATGACAATAGCATTCTCAGGCCTAGAGCCTTCACAAGCTTTCCTTTACATGGATGATTTAATCGTTATTGGTTGTTCTGAACAACATATGATTAAAAATTTAACAGATGTTTTCAAACTTTGTAGAAAACACAATCTGAAATTACATCCAGAAATATGTTCATTTTTCATGCATGAGGTGACGTTTTTAGGTCATAGATGCACAGATAAAGGAATCTTACCAGACGATAAAAAATTTGATGTTATAAATAACTATCCTGTCCCTACGGACGCAGACAGCGCTAGAAGATTTGTTGCATTGCAATTATTATAGACGTTTTATAAAACAATAAAACTTCGCCGAATATTCACGGCACATAACAAGATTATGTAAAAAGAATGTCCAATTTAAATGGACAATAGAATGTACCTAAAAAATCAACTTGTTTAACCAAATTTATTGCAGTACCCAGATTTCAGCAAAGAATTTTGCATAATCACAGATGCAAGCAAGCACGCATGTGGAGCAGTTTTAACTCAAAACTATAATGGTCTCCAACTCCCAGTTGCATATGCATCAAGAGCATTCACTAAAGGTGAAAGCAATAAGAGTACTACAGAACAAGAACTAGCAGCAATACACTGGGCAATAACACATTTTCGACCATATATATATGGCAAACATTTTACAGTAAGAACTGATCACAGACCTTTAACATATTTATTTTCCATGGTAAACCCAAGTTCAAAATTAACACGCATACGACTCGAGTTAGAAGAGTATGATTTTACGGTAGAATATCTGAGAGGAAAAGATAATTTTGTGGCATATGCCTTGTCACGGATAACAATATCCGACTTAATTGATATGAGTAAAAAAGTCCTGAAAGTCACTACCAGGCATCAAAGTAGACAAAACAATTTCTGCGCAGAAAATAAACAAGAACTATTGCCAAAGCAAAGTCTTGAAAAAGCTTCTAAGCCCAACGTATACGAAGTCATCACAAATGACGAGGTACGAAAAGTAGTGACCTTGCGAATAACAGATTCGACATGTTTATTGAAACATGGGAAAAAAGTTATAACAAGAAATTATGTTAGCGATTTGTACTCCAATGGAATTCTCGACTTAGGTCAGTTTTTCCAAAGGCTTGAATGGCAAGCCGGTGTATCTAAAATCAGCCAACTAAAAGTGGCACCGAGCGAAAAGATCTTTGAATCAATTTCAATAGATACTTTTAAGCAATTGGGCAATGAAAATTTGAAATCATTAAGAGTAGCGCTACTCAAGCCGGTCTCTCTCATTCAAAATGAGAAAGAAAAAGAAGCAATATTGTCTACATACCATGACGATCCATCTCAAGGAGGTCATACAGGCATAACAAAAACTTTGGCCAAACTAAAGAGACAATTGACAATTGACAATTGGTCCACTACCACTTTCGGAAAATGGAAACAAATACGCAATCACTTTAATATGTGATTTGACAAAGTATTTGGTAGCAATTCCTGTTGCAGATAAAAGTGCAACAACTGTCGCAAAAGCCATATTCGAATCTTTTATTCTGAAGTACGGTCTAATGAAGACGTTCATTACGGACATGGGAACAGAATATAAGAATTCAATTATAAATGACTTGTGCAAATATTTAAAAGTAGACAACATAACATCTACCGCACACCACCACCAGACTTTAGTTACCGTTGAAAGAAGTCATAGAACATTCAACGAATACATTAGATCATATATATCAGTTGATAAAACTGATTGGGACATATGGTTACAATACTTTGTGTATTGTTTTAATACAACACCTTCTGTTAGTCATAATTATAGTCCTTACGAACTCGTATTTGGTAAGCAATCCAACTTACCAATTCATTTCAATAGCATAGATAGAATAGAGCCAGTCTATAACATAGATGACTATTCTAAAGAAGTTAAGTTTAGATTAGAAAGCGCTTATAAACGAGCGCGAATACTTTTAGAAAAATTTAAATTAAAACAAAAACAAATATATGATAAACAAGTAAGAAAACTCTAGTCGGAGGTGCCCGACTAGGAGATACCCTGAGCCCCGTCCGACTTTGATTGTTTAATACGCTCCATAGCTTGCATATAACATTAAATTTTCCAAAATGAAATTATAATTTTAAAATTTTATTCAACTAGAATGTATGTAAATCAAAAATAAATAAATAATTAAATAAATAAACAAATCAACAAAAAAAGAAGAAAAACAAGTAAGAGTGCTCTAGTCGAGACTGCTCGACTAGGGGATACCCTGAGCCCTGTGAAGAGCCAAATTTGGAATCATCCTATATAACCAACACATACACACATACATATGCACGCACGCATAAGCTCGCGCTCTGCCAACTGCGCAGTAGACGCAGCGACTGCGCTTCAGCTGCAATGTGAGCATTACTATGGGAACTTAATTGTTTAATAACTTTTCTTAGCGATGGACTAACTGCATCAAACTTTCACAACTTATTAATGGCATTCATATGTGTGTATTTGCCAAAGTACAAGTCTCTACTATTTGATTTGCGCTTTTTACATATAGGGAGCTATTGGGGGCGAAAGGGGCGTGGCATCCAAAATCTAAAGATTACGTAATCTCCGTATTTATTACACGCAACTACACAATAAATTTGAAGTCTCTAGCTCAAACTATGTACGAACCAGGCCTTAAACCCTATTTTCGATAAGCATTAAAATCGATAACATTACAACAAAAATAGTTATCGTTCATACGAAATAAACTTGACCTGCGCGTGCTATCCACGGACCCAACAAAAAAAAATTCAAGTCTCTACCTTGTCTAGATGCTTCAATCGACGCGTTCAAACATACGGACAGACGGACGGACGGACAGACGGACAGACGGACAGACGGACAGACAGACAGACGGACAGGGCTAAATCGACTCAGCTCGTCGCCCTGATCAAGAATATATATACTTTGTGGGGTCTGACACGCCTCCTTCTGCCTGTTACATACATTTAACAAAACCATTATACCCTGATTTCCCATTTTCAATGGGCTCAGGGTATAAAAAACAAACATCACCGAACCTGGACTCGAACCTGCATCTATTTACTACATATGTAACGATAGAGCGCATCATCTCAACTAGCACAACCACCTCATGTTTATAAATTAAACAAGTAAGAACGTTGCTTTAGGGCGAGACCTACAGCGTCATACTCGTTTCCCACATGGGCATCTGGTATTTTAAATTTAATAATTTATCTCAAATTTTGCATTTATGTAGATTCATGTGAATTTTATGCAATTTCAATTTTTGCAAATATAACTATGTGAATGAATTAGCATTTTTATAAAATGTAAAAATTTCAATAGAATCATATGCTGAAAGTTTCATCAAGTTCCGTTAAGTCAGTCGCAATCTATTAAACAAAACGTTTGGCCAATTATGACACGCACGCGTTAAGCAGCGACAGCAAAATATATTTACATTTACACATACGTACATACATTGAAACGTGCAAGCGCGTTTGCTTATGCACGGTCACAAATAAATTCAGCGCCATTCATTCTAGCATATTCTTCAACCAAAATTGTTATCGAGCTGTGTTTGCATTTTCAGCCGCTTCTTTAGTTTTGTATTTGTCAAATATCGCCGTTTATACGCATACATTCAACCGACCACCGTTTTTGTATGTACACATATAAATATATACGTTCATATGCGCGCATTTCAGCTTTTTCTAAGAATCACAATTGCGATTGATTTATGTTTATATTGTGTTTGCATTAACAGCAGCTTCTATAGTTTTGTATTTGTCAAAAGTCGCCCTTGTAGTGAAGTAGTTTCGGATTTGCCAACGGCAATGCAAAACTTATGTGGCGCAGCAGGTAGATGAAAAGCGTGTAAGCAAAAGGGTCCGCGTTCAAGACGCGGCGGCGACGGCATGAAAATAGTTGCGCAGCTGTTCGTGCCTACATACATACATACCTGATGGGACCTATCGTCAATTTTTTTGTGTGTAAATAATTTTGTTCGGACTAAGTCGATTACACAAATATCGGTATTTGAAATTTACATTTTTTGTCAGGGTCACACACACAAAAAGAAAATAACATAACTGACCTAGGCTATACGAAAAATGATAATTTTAGCAGATAAATTATTTGCAGAACTTCAACATTAAATCGAATTACATATATTTCTCAGAAATGCCGTTTGTCGTCTTAGCAATTCTTATTAAGCTTATTTATATAGGTGGCACAGGCATATGAATTTTGCAGCTGGGCGTTACATTTTATTTATTTTTTCGATATACCACGCCCCCAAAGGAGCGTAAGATTTATTTTTGGGGAATCAATAGAGGAGGCCCCCAGTAACACAAACATCAAATTTTGAATCGTCTAGCTCTAAAACTGGAGGAGCTATAAGCTTTTTGCGATTTGCCACGCCCCCTGAAGGCGTAGGTATGTCCGCCATATCTTTTTGATCTTGGGTTGCTTATCCGAGTATATATATCAAATTTCAAGTCTCTAGCATCAATAGTGCTCAAAATATAGCTGATCTTGTAAAATCACTATATATTCAGATCCGATTTGCCACGCCCCCAGTGGGCATAGACACCAAATCTTTTTATGAATCTTTATAGAATCGTAGCGTTAATTTACGTGCCAAATTTCAGCATTCTAGCTTTAAAACTGTAGAAGTTACAGTTTTCCCGATTTGCCACGCCCCCAATGGGCGTAGATATATCCGCCATATTTTTTTGAGCTTGGGTGGTCAACGCAAGTATACATTCCAAATTTCAACTCTCTAGCTCTTCAACTAATATGATTTCTATGATTTCTATTAACTATGGGCGCAACCATTTTCCGATTTGCCACGCCCCTAGTGGGCGTATCCGGAAAATCTTGACACTTTATAATTCGAGGGTATACACGAGTATATGTTCCAAATTTCAAGTCTCTAGCTTCAATAGCGTAGAAAAATATTGCATTCATACGGACAGACGGACAGACGGACAGACGGACAGACAGACAGACGGACATTTCACAAAACCAATATACTCTTTTTCCCTTTGGGAAACGAGTATAAAAAAAAAATTTAAAAAGTTACGCTGTCGTCACTGAGATTCGAGCTCGGGACCTTTTGCTTACGTGCTTTGCGTCTATCCACTGCACCACGCCAGTATTGCATTGCGCGTTGGCTAAACCCAAAATAGTACTACAAGGGCGATATGTGACAAATACAAAACTAAAGAAGCACATTAATCGCAATTGTAATTCTTAGAATATGCTGAAATGCGCGCATATGAACGTATGAGTATGTGTACATACAAAAACGGTGGTCTGTTTCAATGTATGAGTGTAAAGGGCGATATATGACAAATACAAAACTACAGAAGCGGCTGAAAATGCAAAAACAGAATTCACACAGATTTGGTTGAAGAATATGCTAGAATAAATAGCTTTGAATTTATTTGTACACATGCATAAGCAGACGCGCTTGCACGTTTCAATGTATGTGTATGTGTAAATGTTTTTTACTGCGCGTGAAAATTGGCCAAACGTTTT
This sequence comes from Drosophila meridiana, assembly GCA_035045185.1. Lineage (NCBI taxonomy): Eukaryota > Metazoa > Arthropoda > Insecta > Diptera > Drosophilidae > Drosophila > Drosophila meridiana. Next base: position 42,093 of record JAWNPF010000076.1, read on the forward strand.
GTTTAATAAATCGGGATTGACTAAACGGAATTTGATAAAACTTTCGGCATATGATTCTATTGAATTTTTTACATTTTATAAACATGTTAATTTATTCACATGGTTATATTTGGAACAGACTCTCAATGGGTCGAGTAAGGCGAAGGGTGGAGGGGGGTAATTAGTAAAAAGGACCGGTATCCAAAAAATAAAAAAATAGAAATTGCAAAAAATTCACATTAATCTATATGCAAAATTTGAAAAGTCTAGCTCTAAAGGTGTGGGAGATATAATTTTATAACCTGTTTTCGATAAGGTTTAAAATCGATAACAAAAGAAAAAAAATAGATATCGTTTTTTGGTAACAAACTTGACCTGCGCGTGCTATCCACGGACCCAACAAAAAAAATTAAAGTCTCTAGATTGTCTAGATGCTTCAATCGACGCGTTCAAACATACGGACGGACGGACAGACGGACGGACGGACAGACGGACAGACAGACAGACGGACAGGGCTAAATCGACTCAGCTCGTCGCCCTGATCAAGAATATATATACTTTGTGGGGTCTGACACGTCTCCTTCTGCCTGTTACATACATTTAACAAAACCATTATACCCTGATTTCCCATTTTCAATGGGCTCAGGGTATAAAAATCATTGGATTTTAAACTAGAAATAGGAGAACAAGTTTGGTTAAAAAACGAAACAGGTCATAAATTAGAACCTTCTTATATAGGACCATTTGAGGTCATTAGTGTAGAAAACAATAATTATAAAGAACAAGAAAAATAAGGAACAAAAAGTTCATAAGGATAGGCTAAAAAGGATTAATAAATAAAAAAAAAGGAATAAGAATATATATATATATTTACAAAAAAAATTTTTTTTTGTTTATAAAAAAAAAATTATATGTATACAACATAGAAAATAAAATATATAAAAATAACACTAATAATAATTTTTATATTAAATAACTACAATATATTACGTTATTTTTTTAAAAAGGGAGGTGTAGTATGTTGCATGCCAAATGAGCATATGCCCACAGCATTGTAGAGTATACAATATAACAAGTGGTAATATGCCCAACTTAAAGTTAGAGTATCAGCTCATAACAACTCATGTCAATGACACTTTGTTGTTATGCTTATTCAATCATAATATATATATATATATATATATATATATATATATATATATATATATATATATATATATATATATATATATATAAGTGCAGTAATACGATCCGTCGCTTATGCGGACGGGCCGAAGCGCGAGAACGCCAGTCCAAGCACTTCTTGAGTATGTACCATCTGTACATATATACGTATATATACATAAGGCACCTATGTACTGCAACTCTCTCTCTCTCTGCCGACGTTTTTAGCGGCAGAGCTTACTTAGACTATTATGTAATAAGGCAAATATATAATTGAATAAAAACGAAACAACACTCTCGATTAACACTTAAACAAAAGAAGACGTGTTTTATTTTTACAGTGTATTTATAATTATTTATTTGTTATTATTTGTTATTATTTGTTAAGTTAACTGTTGATATGGCAATTCTATGTTATGTTAGGTGGCAACGCTATTAGCTTTAAGAAGTATTATGAAATACTTATAGGCAGCCAAACGTTGCAGTTCTTCTCCCTCATCAAACCAACAGGTTATGGGCCCAGTGCACAAGTGTGTATACTAAGAAATAGTGTACAGAGTGGAGAAGAAAATGAGTTCTATGTACAATATTGTTGGATGACACCAACTACGATTCATGGTGTGTCTTGGCGCGTAGTGTTTTGGTGCATCAGAATCTTTGGACTGTGGTTTCAAACGAATATGTAAAGCCAGAAGATGAGACAAGTTCGGCGTTTCAGACATGGAAGCGCGAAAATGATAAAGCCATGGAAGTACTGTTTTTGTCGATAAGTGCGTCGCAAATAAATTGCATAAAGAAGTGTAAGTCAGCAAGCGAAATTTGGAGTGAGCTTCAACAACTCCATCGTCCAAGTGGTCCCGTACGCAAGGTGACATTGTTCGAACAGTTACTAAAAAAGAGAATGGTAGAAGGCGAAAATGTGCAAACGCATATAATGGAGTTCTCGAACATTGTCGAGAACCTATCAGGAATTGGAATAACACTTTCAGGAAGAGCTGATCGTAATAATGCTGCTGGCCAGTCTGCCAATGTCCTATGAGAATCTGGTGGTTGCTTTGGAGGCCCGTGATGGATTACCCAGTCTGAGCGTCATAAAATGTAAATTGACAGAGGAAAATGAACGACGAAAAGTTTGCGATCAAAAAGATAGCACACAATCATTTTCTGCGCGTCCCACTGGATATGGAGGCAAGGGGCGAGGAAAATACGCAAAGTCAGAGTGCCGTCGTGATTTTAAATGCTATAAGTGTGGTCAGCCTGGGCATTTCACGGCAAAATGTACATCCAAAGAGGACAACGAAAAAATTCGTGGAAAAAATGTAACAAAAAGCGAAGAAACAAAGAATAAAGAATCGATACATCGTTCGTTCGCTGGTGTTTCTGGAAGTACTCGAATGAGTAAGAATGTTTGGGTTATCGATAGTGGAGCAACATCACATATGTGTAGACATCGTGAATTATTCGATAAGTTTGAGAGGCATGACGAAAACATCGAATTAGCTGGAAACAATTTCACTTTGCGGACCTATCAGTAAAGTATCTAATGGAGGTGCCAGATATTTTGTGACGATGATCGACGATAAAAGCCGATATATTTACGTTTACTTCATGAAACACAAATCCGAAGTGACGAAAATATTTAAGGAGCATATCACCATGATAGAGCGTCAAAAAGGCATGAAGGTGAAAGTAATATGAAGTGACAATGGAACTGAATATCTGAAGTCTATAGGAATCAAACGCCAGCTTACTGTACCATACACTCCACAACAGAATGGAGTTGCGGAGCGCTGCAATCGGACTTTGGTGGAAATGGCACGAGTTATGATTAATAGTGCTGGTTTGAACGAGAGTTATTGGGCGAAGGCAGTCGCATGTGCTGCATACCTAAGAAACAGATCGCCGACGAAAGCATTAGATGGCACAACGCCATTTGAGATGTTTACGGGACATAAGCCAGTAGTAAAGCACTTGAGGGTGTTTGGATGCATTGCCATTGCACTTGAAAAGGACCCAAAGAAGAAGTTCCACGAGAAAGGAAGAGAATATACGATGGTCGGATTCGGAGTTGTCAAAAGCGTATCGGTTGATCGACAAGACAACCGGAAACGTGAAGATAAGTAGAGATGTTGTTTTTATTGAGAATAGTACATTTAAGAAAGATGAACCAACAGCTGCTACAATTATGGTGGACGACGAAACTGATGAACAAAGTAACATGGCAGAAAGTAATGGTATCGTCGATAATCAGCAAGACATTCCGGACGGCCAAGACGACATTCAAGAAGTGACCGTAAATACGGTGCAGGAAAGTGCAACACCGAAAAGGGGTCCTGGCAGACCAAAAATTATTAGAACTGCCGATGATGGCACTGCAGGAAGAGTCTGATGCTCTAATTGGAAACGACATATGGGATTTAGCGGAACTACCATCTGGAAAGAAGCCCATAGGCTGCAAATGGGTGTATACGTTAAAAACAAATGCATCTGAAGAAGTCGAACGCTACAAGGCGCGTTTGGTCGCATGGGGTTGCAGTCAAAGATATGGCATAGACTACGAAGAGACGTATTCTCCAGTGGTACGTTATGCGACAATTCGATTGATTTTGGCAATGGCAGCTGAGTACGAGCTATATGTACACCAGCTAGACGTGTCGACGGCATACTTAAACGGGAGTCTTCGACGACGAGTCTGGACATGTTCTGAAGCTGAAGAAGTCTCTATACGGCGTTAAGCAAGCGGGTCGAGTTTGGAACACGAAGTTAGATAGCGTTCTAAAAAAGATGGGCTATCAAGCATGCGAGAGCGAACCATGTTTGTACATAAAATGTACAGAAAAAAAGACGATCAACATAATCGCTGTATATGTTGACGACTTGATGCTGGCGCGTTCAAATCTGGGTGAGATTCTGGCTACTAAAAAATTGATTTCTTCTGAATTTCAGGTTGTCGACAAAGGTCCAATAACAAACTTTTTGGGCTTGGAAATCCAGAGAGAAGGCAAAACTGGTGCGATACGTGTGGGCCAAAAGAAGCATATATTGGGATTGCTTCATGAGATGCATGGTCAATTGTCGCACAGCTTCAATGCCGTTAGAAGCTAACTGTGAAAATGAGTCGTGTAAGCTCGTTGACGTGACCGAGTATCAATCTGTCATAGGATCATTGATGTACATTGCACTATGTTCACGACCAGATGTTTTGCACTCAGTGTGCAAGCTTTCGCAAAGGAATTCGAATCCTCATGGCGAACATCTTGCTGCGGCAAAGCAAGTTCTACGATATCTGAACACAACGGCAGATTTGGCGCTGACGTACAAGAAATCCGGAATGGATATAACTGGCTACGCAGACGCGGATTGGGCAGCTGACTCTACCGATAGGAAGTCATTCACTGGATACACATTCATGTGGGGAGGAGCTGCTTTTTCATGGACGTCAAGAAAACAGAAATCGGTTGCATTAAGCAGCACGTAGGCAGAGTATATGGCACTCTCAGATGCTGCAAAAGAAGCGATTTATTTGAGAAAATTAATTAATGAAATGAATTTGTATTTTAAACTTGATTGTGTAACCATGCATGGCGATAATGTAGGCGCTTTAAATCTTGCAAAAAATCCAGTTTATCACGCCAGAAGCAAACACATTGATGTAGAATATCACCATGTAAGAAATTGTCTTGAGCAGAATTTAATTAGTTTAACATACTGTCCAACAAATGAAATGATTGCCGATATACTGACTAAGAATTTGTCAAAAGTAAATCATAAGAAATGTACTGCGTTGCTCGGATTAAACTAAGCATTAACAATCGAATTGAGGAAGAGTGTTGATATGGCAATTCTTATGATATATGTTAGGTGGCAACGCTATTAGCTTTAAGAAGTATTATGAAATAAAGATAGTCTATTATAGACAGCCAAACGTTTCAGTTCTTCTCCCTCATCAAACCAACATTAACTTATTGAGATATTCTTCTACTTGTACGAAATCGTCGTAATCTGGGCTTCCTGCAATATATTTCCAGGCTGATCCTATAAGATTAATAGATCTAGTGGTTCGTCTATTTATGGAAGAGGTTATTGGAGTTTGTTTGGTTAATTTCGTGATTTACGGTGTGAAAAAGTATACTGTGTTTCAGTGATTGTTCGTTATGAAAAGTAAGTATGTCCAGTGTTTCTTCTATTTTGTTATTGTCAATTACATGAATAATTCTAGTAGTGGTTGTTTGAATTTTCCCCAGACCTTTGTAGATAGTGATGGCTTGTGCGTCCGTGTAGTTCGTTATGGCGAGCTCTCCGCTTGTTGTGTTTATAAGCTATGTCAGAATAAGGCAGTAATTATACTGTTTTGATATTAGTTTTGTGAACTGTTTTGTTTGTTGGGTAATAACGGTTGTACCATAGTCTAGTTTTACTACTTCCATTTTGAATCTTAATGAAAGTTTTGATTTAATCTATTGTTTATTTTTACGCAAAAAGTCTCACCTGGTTTATATGTCTTTGTCGTGGTGTTGTAGGTCTTGTTCTTGTTTCTGTTTCAGTTGAGTTATGTTGTCCAGTCTGGCCGTTTCGTATTGTTCTTGGGTCGTAGTCATAGTTCTGCCAAAGAATACTTCTAAAGGTCGTCTATTGGTGACAGAGTGGAAAGTATAGTTGTATTCATACACGGTTCTGTCTAGTTCTTCGAAGTTTCGATGAACATTGGATCTCTTTAGAACTCTCATTATTTCGGATAAGGTAGAGTGAAATCTTTCTATTTGACCAATTACCGTGCTTTTCTATGGAGAGGCTTTATAAATTTCGATGCTGAGCTGATTTCTGAGCATAAAAGTGATGGATGCGGAATTCAGTGATTTTTCATTATCCATTACTATAAATTTTGGAACGCCGAAATAGAATATTATATTTCTTAAGGGTAGTCTGATATCTACTATTGAATTTGATTTTATGTTTGTAGCTTGTGCCAATTTTGAGAATTTGTCTATTGCTGTCAAAACTAACTTACCTTCTATAGAGTAGATGTCAACGTGAATAATGTGTCCGGGGTATTCTGGAATTGGGGTTTCTTTGATTTTGGGATTAGTTGGATGCCTATCGTATTTTTCCTCTTTGCAGATTTGACATTATTTTAGAATGGTAGCTATTTTGCTTTTCATTTTAGGGAAATAAAATTTAGAAGATATCTGAATTTTGTTTTCATCTGCGTTACGGTGGGTTCTATTATGAACTCTTAGGATTTCTTCATCCTGATCTGACACTTTGATAAGATCTGTAACTATAATTTGGGTTAATCTTGTTTTATAGGTTTTGAAATTTTGTGGATAAAATGCTTGAATTCGTCCCATTATGTCTTCTGTTGTTAATATGCCATTGATGATTGAAGGGTTTAAATGTTTTTTTAGTATTTCTATTAATTCGTCGTCGGAGTATGATTTCCTTGAAAAGGTGTGTCTATGAAAGCACTGAAAGGGTATTTCAAATGTGTAGTTTGGTTGATTGGAGACTGAAAGAATTATTTGATTTCTAAATGAATTGATTGGAGCCTCGACACTTGGGATTAGGTAATGTGAGGAGCTATTAGCACTATGTGCTGTAGAAATTACTGAGTTTATTTGGTTTAACGGAATTCTGGATATTGTGTCTGCGATTATGTTATCTTTCCCTGGTTTGTAGAGAAGTTGGTAATCATATTCCTCGAGGAGGGCTTTCCACCTTTTAACCCTAGCGTTGCCATTCCAATTGCTTAGTGAGTGTGTTAGAGGTTGGTGATCAGTATAAATTTTTACTTTTGCTCTACCGTAAAGGGACTTAATATCCCAAATAATTGCCAGCATTTATTTTTCATTTGTGGCATAGTTTTCTTCTGCCTTTGATAAGGTTCTTGAGAGGAAAGTGATAGGTTTGTTATCTTGACAAAGTACAGCGCCAATAGCGAAATTAGATGCGTCTGTAGTCAGCTGGAATTCTTTGTTGAAATCGGAATAGCTAAGTATGACTTCTTCCGAGATTAATGAATTTTTAAGTTTACGAAATGCTTCTAGAGATTCTTTGTCCATGCTTATTGGTTTTGTGGCAGACATATGTTTCGAGATTCTTCCATCTTCACCTCTTAGTAGAGTTGTTAGTGGTTTTGCCAATTTGGCAAAATCTCTAATAAATCGTCTGTAATAGCCGGATAAACCCAAAAAAGATCTAAGCTCTTTTAAGGTTTTGGGTACAGGATAGTTAGCTATGACATTAACTTTAGATGGGTTAGTTTCTATTCCCTTATCTGATACTACGAACCTTAGAAATTCTACTTTAGTTTTAAAAAATTCGCATTTGTCCAATTGGCATTTAATATTTGCGTCATAAAGGGTTTTTAAAATAGAGTTGAGATTTTGAACATGTGACTTCTTCACTAAAGATTATTATGTCATCAATGTAAATGTAGCAGATTTTACCAATATGTTGCCTTAATATGTCATCTAGAGTACGCTGGAAGATAGATGGCGCGTTTTTAAGACCAAAGGGGAGTCGTGTAAACTCATATTTATACTAGTTTCCCAAAGGGAAAATAGTATATTGGTTTTGTGCAATGTCCGTCTTGCTGTCCGTCCGTCTGTCCGTCCGTCCGTCCGTCCGTCTGTCCGTATGAATGCAATATTTTTCTACGCTATTGAAGATAGAGACTTGAAATTTGGAACATATACTCGTGTATATCCTCGAATTATAGTGTCAAGATTTTCCGTATACGCCACTAGGGGCGTGGAAAATCGGAAAATGGTTGCGCCCATAGTTAAGAAATTATATTAGTGGAAGAGCTAGAGTGTTGAAATTTGGAATGTATACTTGCGTTGACCACCCAAGTTCAAAAAGATATGGCGGATATATCTACGCCCATTGGGGGCGTGGTAAATCGGGAAAACTGTAACTTCTACAGTTTTAAAGCTAGAATGCTGAAATTTGGCACGTATGTTAACGCTTCGATTCTATAAAGATTGATAAAAAGATTTTATGTCCACGCCCACTGGGGGCGTGGCAAATCGGATCTGAATATAGAGTGATTTTACAAATTCAGCTATATTTTGAGCAATATTGATGCTAGAGACTTGAAATTTGATATATATACTCGGATAAGCAACCCAAGATCAAAAAGATATGGCGGACATACCTACGCCTTCAGGTGGCGTGGCAAATCGCAAAAAGCTTATAGCTCCTACAGTTTTAGAGCTAGACGCTTCTAAATTGGATGTTTGTGTTACTGGGGGCCTCCTCTATTGATTCCCCAAAAATAAATCTTACGCCCCTCTGGGGGCGGGGTATATCGAAAAAATACTCTGAATATTTTACATTTTTTGACTGTAAGCATCCAAACTTTACAGTTACATTACCCTCGACTCCTTCTAGGAACTTGCCAAATATGATATGTCTACGCCTACTGGGTGCGTGGCAAATTAGCAGCAAAATTTTGTAACGCCCAGCTGCAAAATTCATATGCCTGTGCCTCCTATATAAATTAGCTTAATAAGAATTGCTAAGACGACAAGCGGCAATTCTGAGAAATATATGTAATTCGATTTAATGTTGAAGTTCTGCAAATAATTTATCTGCTAAAATTATCAGTTTTCGTATAGCCTAGGTCAGTTATGTTATTTTCTTTTTGTGTGTCTGACCATGACAAAAAATGTAAATATCAAATATCGATTACACAAATATCGACTTAGTCCGAACAAAATTATTCCACACAAAAAAATTGACGATAGGACCCATCATGTATGTATGTAGGCACGAACAGCTGCGCAACTATTTTCATGCCGTCGCCACCGCGTCTCGAACGCGGACCCTTTTGCTTACACGCTTTTCATCTACCTGCTGCGCCACATCAGTTTTGCATTGCCTGTTGGCAAATCCGAAACTACTTCACTACAAGAGCAACTTTTGACAAATACAAAACTATAGAAGCTGCTGTTAATGCAAACACAATATAAACATAAATCAATCGCAATTGTAATTCTAAGAAAATTCTGAAATCCGCGCATATGAACGTATGTATTTATATGTGTACATACAAAAACGGTGGTCGGTTTGAACGTATGCGTATGGCGTATGGCGATATTTGACAATTACAAAACTAAAGAACCGGCTGAAAATGCAAACACAACTCAATTACAATTTTGGAAGAATATGCCATAATGAATGGCGCTGAATTTATTTGTGACCATGCATAAGTCAACGTGCTTGCACGTTTCAATGTATGTGTAAATGTAAATAACTTTTGCTGTCGCTGCTTAACGCGTGCGTGTCATAATTGGCCAAACGTTTTGTTTAATAGATTGCGACTGACTTAACGGAAGTTGATGAAACTTTCAGCATATGATTCTATTGAATTTTTTACATTTTATAAAAATGCTAACTCATTCACATAGTTATATTTGCAACAGACCTTCAATTGGTAGTATATGAGGGGGTAGGTAATTATTTAAAAAAGCCGGTATCCAAAATGTAACAAAAATTTAAATTGCATAAAATTCACATGAATCTACATGCAAAATTTGAGATATATTATTAAATTGAATATACCAGATGCTCCTATGGGAAACTAGTATCACGCATTAGGTTCGCCCTCATGCAACGTTCTTACTTGTTTGATATTACTTTTGTAAACTGTATTGATTGTTGGGTAATAAAGGTTGTACCATGGTCTTGTTTTACTACTTCCTTTTTGAATCTTAATGAAAGTTTTGATTTAATCCATTGTTTATTTTTACGAAAATCGTGTCACCTGGTTTATATGTCTTTGTCGTGGTGTTGTAGGTCTTGTTTTTGTTTTTGTTTCAGTCGAGTTATGTTGTCCAGTCTGGCCGTTTCGTATTGTTCTGGGGTCGTAGTCACAGTTCTGCCAAAGAATACTTCTAAAGGTCGTCTATTAGTGACAGAGTGGAAAGTATAGTTGTATTCATACACGGTTCTGTCTAGGAGTTCTTCGAAGTTTCGATGAACATTGGATCTTTTTAGAACTCTCATTATTTTGGATAAGGTAGTGTGAAATTTTTCTATATCTATCTATATCTATCTTTCTATATCTACTATTGATTTTGATTTTATGTTTATAGCTTGTGCCAATTTTGAGAATTTGTCTATTGCTGTCAAAACTAACTTACCTTCTATAGAGTAGATGTCAACGTGAATAATGTGTCCGGGGTATTCTGGAATTGGGGTTTCTTTGATTTTGGGATTAGTTGGATGCCTATCGTATTTTTCCTCTTTGCAGATTTGACATTATTTTAGAATGGTAGCTATTTTGCTTTTCATTTTAGGGAAATAAAATTTAGAAGATATCTGAATTTTGTTTTCATCTGCGTTACGGTGGGTTCTATTATGAACTCTTAGGATTTCTTCATCCTGATCTGACACTTTGATAAGATCTGTAACTATAATTTGGGTTAATCTTGTTTTATAGGTTTTGAAATTTTGTGGATAAAATGCTTGAATTCGTCCCATTATGTCTTCTGTTGTTAATATGCCATTGATGATTGAAGGGTTTAAATGTTTTTTTAGTATTTCTATTAATTCGTCGTCGGAGTATGATTTCCTTGAAAAGGAAGTATGATTTCCTTGAAAAGGTGTGTCTATGAAAACACTGAAAGGGTATTTCAAATGTGTAGTTTGGTTGATTGGAGACTGAAAGAATTATTTGATTTCTAAATGAATTGATTGGAGCCTCGACACTTGGGATTAGGTAATGTGAGGAGCTATTAGCACTATGTGCTGTAGAAATTACTGAGTTTATTTGGTTTAACGGAATTCTGGATATTGTGTCTGCGATTATGTTATCTTTCCCTGGTTTGTAGAGAAGTTGGTAATCATATTCCTCGAGGAGGGCTTTCCACCTTTTAACCCTAGCGTTGCCATTCCAATTGCTTAGTGAGTGTGTTTGAGGTTGGTGATCAGTATAAATTTTTACTTTTGCTCTACCGTAAAGGGACTTAATATCCCAAATAATTGCCAGCATTTCTTTTTCATTTGTGGCATAGTTTTCTTCTGCCTTTGATAAGGTTCTTGAGAGGAAAGTGATAGGTTTATTATCTTGACAAAGTACAGCGCCAATAGCGAAATTAGATGCGTCTGTAGTCAGCTGGAATTCTTTGTTGAAATCGGAATAGCTAAGTATGACTTCTTCCGAGATTAATGAATTTTTAAGTTAAGTTAAGTTAAGAGCTAGAGAGTTGAAATTTGGAATGTATACTTGCGTTGACCACCCAAGTTCAAAAAGATATGGCGGAAATATCTACGCCCATTGGAGGAGTCGCAAATCGGGAAAACTGTTACTTCTACAGTTTTCAAGCTAGAATGCTGAAATTTGGTACGTATCTTAACTCTTCGATTCTATAAAGATTGATAAAAAGATTTTATGTCCACGCCCACTGGGGGCGTGGAAAATCGGATCTGAATATAGAGTGATTTTACAAATTCAGCTATATTTTGAGCAATATTGATGCTAGAGACTTGAAATTTGATATATATACTCGGATAAGCAACCCAAGATCAAAAAGATATGGCGGACATACCTACGCCTTCAGGTGGCGTGGCAAATCGCAAAAAGCTTATAGCTCCTACAGTTTTAGAGCTAGACGCTTCTAAATTGGATGTTTGTGTTACTGGGGGCCTCCTCTATTGATTCCCCAAAAATAAATCTTACGCCCCTCTGGGGGCGGGGTATATCGAAAAAATACTCTGAATATTTTACATTTTTTGACTGTAAGCATCCAAACTTTACAGTTACATTACCCTCGACTCCTTCTAGGAACTTGCCAAATATGATATGTCTACGCCTACTGGGTGCGTGGCAAATTAGCAGCAAAATTTTGTAACGCCCAGCTGCAAAATTCATATGCCTGTGCCTCCTATATAAATTAGCTTAATAAGAATTGCTAAGACGACAAGCGGCAATTCTGAGAAATATATGTAATTCGATTTAATGTTGAAGTTCTGCAAATAATTTATCTGCTAAAATTATCATTTTTCGTATAGCCTAGGTCAGTTATGTTATTTTCTTTCTGTGTGTCTGACTATGACAAAAAATGTAAATATCAAATATCGATTACACAAATATCGACTTAGTCCGAACAAAATTATTCCACACAAAAAAATTGACGATAGGACCCATCACGTATGTATTTAGGCACGAACAGCTGCGCAACTATTTTCATGCTGTCGCCACCGCGTCTCGAACGCGGACCCTTTTGCTTACACGCTTTTCATCTACCTGCTGCGCCACATCAGTTTTGCATTGCCTGTTGGCAAATCCGAAACTACTTCACTACAAGGGCAACTTTTGACAAATACAAAACTATAGAAGCTGCTGTTAATGCAAACACAATATAAACATAAATCAATCGCAATTGTAATTCTAAGAAAATGCTGAAATCCGCGCATATGAACGTATGTATTTATATGTGTACATACAAAAACGGTGGTCGGTTTGAACGTATGCGTATGGCGTATGGCGATATTTGACAATTACAAAACTAAAGAACCGGCTGAAAATGCAAACACAACTCAATTACAATTTTGGAAGAATATGCCATAATGAATGGCGCTGAATTTATTTGTGACCATGCATAAGTCAACGTGCTTGCACGTTTCAATGTATGTGTAAATGTAAATAACTTTTGCTGTCGCTGCTTAACGCGTGCGTGTCATAATTGGCCAAACGTTTTGTTTAATAGATTGCGACTGACTTAACGGAAGTTGATGAAACTTTCAGCATATGATTCTATTGAATTTTTTACATTTTATAAAAATGCTAACTCATTCACATAGTTATATTTGCAACAGACCTTCAATTGGTAGTATATGAGGGGGTAGGTAATTATTTAAAAAAGCCGGTATCCAAAATGTAACAAAAATTTAAATTGCATAAAATTCACATGAATCTACATGCAAAATTTGAGATATATTATTAAATTGAATATACCAGATGCTCCTATGGGAAACTAGTATCACGCATTAGGTTCGCCCTCATGCAACGTTCTTACTTGTTTGATATTACTTTTGTAAACTGTATTGATTGTTGGGTAATAAAGGTTGTACCATGGTCTTGTTTTACTACTTCCTTTTTGAATCTTAATGAAAGTTTTGATTTAATCCATTGTTTATTTTTACGAAAATCGTGTCACCTGGTTTATATGTCTTTGTCGTGGTGTTGTAGGTCTTGTTTTTGTTTTTGTTTCAGTCGAGTTATGTTGTCCAGTCTGGCCGTTTCGTATTGTTCTGGGGTCGTAGTCACAGTTCTGCCAAAGAATACTTCTAAAGGTCGTCTATTAGTGACAGAGTGGAAAGTATAGTTGTATTCATACACGGTTCTGTCTAGGAGTTCTTCGAAGTTTCGATGAACATTGGATCTTTTTAGAACTCTCATTATTTTGGATAAGGTAGTGTGAAATTTTTCTATATCTATCTATATCTATCTTTCTATATCTACTATTGATTTTGATTTTATGTTTATAGCTTGTGCCAATTTTGAGAATTTGTCTATTGCTGTCAAAACTAACTTACCTTCTATAGAGTAGATGTCAACGTGAATAATGTGTCCGGGGTATTCTGGAATTGGGGTTTCTTTGATTTTGGGATTAGTTGGATGCCTATCGTATTTTTCCTCTTTGCAGATTTGACATTATTTTAGAATGGTAGCTATTTTGCTTTTCATTTTAGGGAAATAAAATTTAGAAGATATCTGAATTTTGTTTTCATCTGCGTTACGGTGGGTTCTATTATGAACTCTTAGGATTTCTTCATCCTGATCTGACACTTTGATAAGATCTGTAACTATAATTTGGGTTAATCTTGTTTTATAGGTTTTGAAATTTTGTGGATAAAATGCTTGAATTCGTCCCATTATGTCTTCTGTTGTTAATATGCCATTGATGATTGAAGGGTTTAAATGTTTTTTTAGTATTTCTATTAATTCGTCGTCGGAGTATGATTTCCTTGAAAAGGAAGTATGATTTCCTTGAAAAGGTGTGTCTATGAAAACACTGAAAGGGTATTTCAAATGTGTAGTTTGGTTGATTGGAGACTGAAAGAATTATTTGATTTCTAAATGAATTGATTGGAGCCTCGACACTTGGGATTAGGTAATGTGAGGAGCTATTAGCACTATGTGCTGTAGAAATTACTGAGTTTATTTGGTTTAACGGAATTCTGGATATTGTGTCTGCGATTATGTTATCTTTCCCTGGTTTGTAGAGAAGTTGGTAATCATATTCCTCGAGGAGGGCTTTCCACCTTTTAACCCTAGCGTTGCCATTCCAATTGCTTAGTGAGTGTGTTTGAGGTTGGTGATCAGTATAAATTTTTACTTTTGCTCTACCGTAAAGGGACTTAATATCCCAAATAATTGCCAGCATTTCTTTTTCATTTGTGGCATAGTTTTCTTCTGCCTTTGATAAGGTTCTTGAGAGGAAAGTGATAGGTTTATTATCTTGACAAAGTACAGCGCCAATAGCGAAATTAGATGCGTCTGTAGTCAGCTGGAATTCTTTGTTGAAATCGGAATAGCTAAGTATGACTTCTTCCGAGATTAATGAATTTTTAAGTTAAGTTAAGTTAAGAGCTAGAGAGTTGAAATTTGGAATGTATACTTGCGTTGACCACCCAAGTTCAAAAAGATATGGCGGAAATATCTACGCCCATTGGAGGAGTCGCAAATCGGGAAAACTGTTACTTCTACAGTTTTCAAGCTAGAATGCTGAAATTTGGTACGTATCTTAACTCTTCGATTCTATAAAGATTGATAAAAAGATTTTATGTCCACGCCCACTGGGGGCGTGGAAAATCGGATCTGAATATAGAGTGATTTTACAAATTCAGCTATATTTTGAGCAATATTGATGCTAGAGACTTGAAATTTGATATATATACTCGGATAAGCAACCCAAGATCAAAAAGATATGGCGGACATACCTACGCCTTCAGGTGGCGTGGCAAATCGCAAAAAGCTTATAGCTCCTACAGTTTTAGAGCTAGACGCTTCTAAATTGGATGTTTGTGTTACTGGGGGCCTCCTCTATTGATTCCCCAAAAATAAATCTTACGCCCCTCTGGGGGCGGGGTATATCGAAAAAATACTCTGAATATTTTACATTTTTTGACTGTAAGCATCCAAACTTTACAGTTACATTACCCTCGACTCCTTCTAGGAACTTGCCAAATATGATATGTCTACGCCTACTGGGTGCGTGGCAAATTAGCAGCAAAATTTTGTAACGCCCAGCTGCAAAATTCATATGCCTGTGCCTCCTATATAAATTAGCTTAATAAGAATTGCTAAGACGACAAGCGGCAATTCTGAGAAATATATGTAATTCGATTTAATGTTGAAGTTCTGCAAATAATTTATCTGCTAAAATTATCATTTTTCGTATAGCCTAGGTCAGTTATGTTATTTTCTTTCTGTGTGTCTGACTATGACAAAAAATGTAAATATCAAATATCGATTACACAAATATCGACTTAGTCCGAACAAAATTATTCCACACAAAAAAATTGACGATAGGACCCATCACGTATGTATTTAGGCACGAACAGCTGCGCAACTATTTTCATGCTGTCGCCACCGCGTCTCGAACGCGGACCCTTTTGCTTACACGCTTTTCATCTACCTGCTGCGCCACATCAGTTTTGCATTGCCTGTTGGCAAATCCGAAACTACCTCACTACAAGGGCGACTTTTGACAAATACAAAACTATAGAAGCTGCTGTTAATGCAAACACAATATAAAAATAAATCAATCGCAATTGTGATTCTTAGAAAATGCTGAAATGCGCGCATATGAACGTATATATTTATATGTGTACATACAAAAACGGTGGTCGGTTGAATGTATACGTATAAACGGCGATATTTGACAATTACAAAACTAAAGAAGCGGCTGAAAATGCAAACACAACTCAATAACAATTTTGGTTGAAGAATATGCTAGAATGAATGGCGCTGAATTTATTTGTGACCATGCATAAGTCAACGCGCTTGCACGTTTCAATGTATGTGTAAATGTAAATAACTTTTGCTGTCGCTGCTTAACGCGTGCGTGTCATAATTGGCCAAACGTTTTGTTTAATAGATTGCGACTGACTTAACGGAAGTTGATGAAACTTTCAGCATATGATTCTATTGAATTTTTTACATTTTATAAAAATGCTAACTCATTCACATAGTTATATTTGCAACAGACCTTCAATTGGTAGTATATGAGGGGGTAGGTAATTATTTAAAAAAGCCGGTATTCAAAATGTAACAAAAATTTAAATTGCATAAAATTCACATGAATCTACATAAATGCAAAATTTGAGATATATTATTAAATTGAATATACCAGATGCTCCTATGGGAAACTAGTATCACGCATTAGGTTCGCCATCATGCAACTTTCTTACTTGTTTCCATTGTTTATGGAGAAGGCAGTTTTTTCAATGTCTGATTCTTTTAAAAGGATTTGGTGAAATCCACTTTTCAGATCTAGTACTGAGAAAAATTTGTTTTTACCCAATTGGGAAAGTACCTATTTTATTTCGGGTATTGGGTATTTATCAGCTATTCTGATTGAATTGAGTTTTCTGTAGTCTATAACTACTCGGTATTTCTTTTTCCAGAAGCGTCTAGCTTCTTTTGGACAACCCAAACGGGTGAATTATAAGGTGATCTGGATGGTCTAATAATACCATCGTCTATCATTTGTTGAATTTGTGTGTCTACTTCTTTTTAAGACATTAGGTACTGGTAGTACTTAGAATAGACGGGGATGTCCGAATTTGTTCTGATTCCTGCTCTAATATTTGTGACGTATGTAAGTTTTTCATTGGGGTCGGAAAATAGTCCAGGATATTATTGTTTATGATGGGTTATTGGATTGTTGCCTCCCACGGATACGGCTTCGAATGGTTTTTCGTTCTGAATGGGGTGGGAAACTAAAGCTGATTGGATGTAATTAGTATTGAATCCTGTATCTATTAGAATTTTTAAAATTTTGTCATTGTTAACTCAGCATTCGAAATAGGGAAGTGCAGAGTTTCTTATTCTAAAAAATGGAGATCTGAATGTTCTGGTGCGTATGTGAGGTCAGAGTATTGTTCGATGTATTCTGTTAGCGTCTTGGTTTGTCCATCGTTAGCAGCTGTTTGTTGAATTTGTTCGTAGTTCTGTTGTTGGGAGGTGTCGTTGTGTTGGTTGTGTTGAGTCATTTAATTCTTCTGATTGAAGATTGTAATTGTGCTGTCTTTTGTCTGTTTAGTTATGTTGCGGCCGGTTCATGTAGTTAACCTGCCGAGTTTGTACGCTTAAGTCGATTTCCATTGGTACTGGATTTTGAAGAGGTTTTGGACCAGTCGGTGGCGGAATAGGCAAGGTTTGGTATTGTTGTCGGTTTTTCTGTTGGTTCATTTGAAGTCTAAAGTACGTTGTCTGATATTGGGTATGAAGCGTGGTTGGAACACGGTAGGGCGCGACTGTTGTTGTGCATTGATAATTGAAAACGAATTGTTTAGTGTGATAAATCTTAATTTAACCGTTTTAAGTCAGATGGTCAACCATGATGTCTCCACCACCATATTTGACAGTTTGCTTCATATGGTGTCTTTGAATGCGTTTCTCGGGTCTAAGCCAGCAGTATGGCTTAGACCCGAGAAACGCATTCAAAGACACCATATGAAGCAAACTGTCAAATATGCTGGTGGAGACATCATGGTCTGTGGATGCTTTATGTGGTGGAACATTGGTGATTTGCATTTTATAGAAGGTCTAATGCGCAAACAGCATTATTAAAGTATTATGTTACCTTATCTGCCCAATTTTACGGGGAAATGTGCACAGACCGAAAAAAAATTGATTTTGAACAAGATTGTCATCCAAAGCATACAGCCGAAATAGTTATGGAATGGAACGGAATCGAATTCCAAAAGAAATTTTCAAAGTTAGTAGAGAGAGCGCCAATAAGAGTACACCAAATTACTACAAATAAGGTTCATGGACGAAAAGTTAATCAAAAATGATTAAAAATGTCAAATTAGTACATTTTTTTGAAACGTGCAAAAGTGAGTTTATGTGGAATATTTTACTTTTTTCTTTCTAACTCTTTGAATTCAGCAGATTTTTTCATGGATTTTTTTTCTATTTATTAAGAATACTATAATAAACGAAAAATAAAAAAAATAAAAAAAAATAAAAAAAACTGCTGGTTGTTACAGATTCCATATACCATATACACAAACACACACATATATATCCATACATATGTACATATGTACATATCTCATTCTATGACTAAAGTTAATAAATAAAAGGACAGTATCCTCTGTGTTTTATTTACATATTTAACTTCAGTCGTTTAAATTCGTATCCGTAAGCCTTTCTGAAAGCTTTAAGTTCGTTCGAGTGTTGTGTTGATTTATGTGCTAATTGTGTCAGCTGTTTGTGCTATCGGCTGCTCGTATGTACATATGCACATACGCAGCCAACAACAACACAATTAATACACAAAGCAGTTGTCAAGCTTGTGCACAGCACATATCAACACTTCCACAAATATGTTGCGAACATATAAGAACATAATAACACGATTAAGCACCGAAAATTTAGTAAGCTCGTTTGTTTTGGTTCCAAGCGTTAGCGATCGTGCTTGCACGTCACACAACTATCGATAATCCATCCGATACTGAGTTCAGGGGTGGAACGTTTTTTTTGTGACGTCATTGCTCCAGCAGGTACACTTTGAGAACAAATAAAAATAAAAAAAAATAATAAACAGTTTTTTCTTATTACTTCTTTTTTTTTAAATAAAAAAAAAAAAAATAAATAAATAAATATAAATATATATTACATCAATATTTTCGTCTATCATTTTCTTTTTTTTAATTTTAAATTTTAAATTGTATACATATATATTTGTGTTATTTTCATTTTCAGTTTATTTATTTTTATTCTGTATTATTGTTTTTACTTATTTTATCTTATTGCTTCTCTTCGCTTCCGAAACGCGGTTTATCTGTATTTGTGCCCTGTTTGGTTGACAAAGCTTGCCATTTCGTCAACTTCTTTACTCACTCTCCGAGTAATCGTCTGTCTCTAACGCAAACCTTTCCGACAGCTGACTTCTAGTTAGTCTCCATGTCACATCGTTCTAGCCGATCGCAACTGAGTGCACCTCCTTCGCGTCTTATCAAGCGCAGTTCCTCTGCGTCTCCCATTCCGTCCGGGAGACAGCAGACTTCCAGCACACTCAAGCGTAGTCCGGTGGTAACGCGATCCGCTCCAAAGCCCACCATTCCATTGACTAAAATGTCGCTGTCCGAGTTCATTTCTGCTGCGGATAGGCTCATTAAATTTGAGGCCCGCATCGACCATTCCGGAGAGACTGGCTCGACCCCTGCAGATCAGCACCAGGCCTTAGAGATCCGTCGGGATCGAGTCAAGGTCCTGTGGGAAAAAGCCGAGCTGCAATACGAAGCGTGTTCCAAAGCGCTTAGTCAGGGGGCAGGCAGTGGAGAAGTTGAGGCCATGGAAGCCAAATTCGACCACTTCTATACAGTTTATGAGCGGAGTGCCGCCCAATTGAGCAGGCAACTTGCCGCCGTGTCCGCACCGAGTGCACCGCCCGCTCCTGTGTCCGCTATTGTTTCTTCGGGCGGCTGTCGCCTTCCTCCCATCGACACAGAAGTGTTCCACGGCGATTACTTGCGCTGGCCAACGTTTCGCGACCTCTTCACAGCCATATATATTGACAATCCCCGGCTGACTGCGGTGGAAAAACTCTTCCACCTTAATTCCAAAACCGCAGGCGATGCAAATGCTATAGTCGTAGAGTGTCCTCTCACTAAAGACGGCTTTGCATCGGCTTGGGGTGCCTTGTGTGACCGGTTCGAGAATAAGCGGCTGCTAGTCAACAGCCTGCTGAAAATCCTTCTCAACCTAACCAAGGTCCCCAAAGAATCAGGCGCGGCTCTCAGAGAGTTGCATGGCACCATGACCATATGTGTCACTGCGATCGAGCATGCTCAAATCTCCACGGAATCTCCTTGTGTTCCTGTGCACTTCCAAATTGCCAGAACACACTCGATCTCTCTGGGAGCATTCTCTGACAAATAAGTCAGAAATTCCAGCTTGGCAGGACGTTAGTTGTTTGTGTCTGTCTTTGCAGACGCGAGTGTCAAGCTTAGGCCAAGCTATAACAGCCCGATCGCAAAAACTTAACGATCTCTATATTGGAACTCCGCTGAAACCAAGACTACGGATTGAAGCATCTGCTCTCGTCCTTCCAAGTCTTGCTGGCAACCTCCCTTCGTCTCCAATTCCGCACAACCTGTTGAACAAACTTCCTAATATTCAGCTAGCTGACCTCGAGTTCTACAAGAGTGCGAAAATTGATGTTCTTATAGGCGCGGATATCCTTCCGTCTATTATTCAGGGACGTTTCTACCCTAATATCTGTGGATCCATTCTAGGCTAAGAGACTGTTTTCGGCTGGGTACTCACCGGCCCTCTTTTGCAAACATCACCGAAAAGGGTCTCGTCCTTCAGCTCAAGTTTCCGTTCCTAAAAAGAGAAAATTTGAGTTTCTGACAATCTCGTCCAGGTTACATGACTCATCTGCCAACTCTCCCAGTACGAGGTCCCGACAGCATCACTACCAAAGTGAAGGTCGGCTACAATGCACTCTGTCCAGCACTGAATGATAAGGGGCTGGATGATATTCTTCATCCAGGTCCCGACCCCGGTGTTCCCTGTGATGTCCAACTAACTTCCATGTTCGACAAGCCAGCCATTCATTGACCCACACGTGTGTCTCCTTTCCAGGTTATGATGTCATCCCCTCAAGCCAGCCAGCCATCCGGCGAAGATTCATTCCAGTGCCGCGTGTGCAGAGGTATCCACGCTCTGCGCAAATGCCGCCGTTTTCCCGCGGAAAAGCGGTTGCGCGAGGTTCTAGCCAACCGGTACTGCGCGAACTGCTTGGCACACCAGCACTCTGGGCAATCGTGCCGCAGCAACAAAGGTTGCAAGTCGTGTGGCCACAAGTGCAGGAGCCTCCCGGGATCGCGCCGGAAGCGACGAACCCCTACAAGTCGCCCCACTCCAGATCCGGTGTCAATTGTGCTGGGGGCTGACGTGCATCCTCACGTCATCCTTCCGGGAATCGTTCCCAGCACCGACGGCCTTCCAATGGCCCAAAACACCGTGTTCGGATGGGTGGTCTCGGGCGCCTTCTCATAGACCCAGCCCAGGTCTTGCAATCCTTGCAAGGGGGGGGAGTATGTTTATGTCAGATTCCTTCAAAAGAACTGCTCCTCCCTCCACATCCCCATGCTATGTTATTAACAACGCTGGTAATAGCATAAGCTCCAACTCCAGCTCTCCTGCTAGTTCTCTGGAGTTTCTTCTATGTACTTTTCCTTCTCTTTTATAATACTCACTCTATCTTCCGCCGTGTACGCACACTGACTGTGCAATTTCATATTGAAATAAAAAGCGAAAGTAATTTCCAAAAAAACCCAAAAGAAAAGTGTTTTATATTTATCTGCGACGCCCCCCTACAAACATATTGCAACATAATTATTGTTAACTCTTCTCGCGTAAATCCAAGCTTGCCTTCAAGCGACTTAAAAGAACGGTATGTTATTGAATTGAAGTGGAGGGTTTTGATTTTTAATATTGTTTTCAGTAGTGGGGGAGGCTAGCTGCAATATGATTTTTCCTTCTTTGCCTTTATACAAGTAGAGTACAAAAGCGACTATGTAGTGTTCGTAAATTAAATAAATGAACAAATTAAAATAAAATAATATATTTAAAATATAATAGCTAACTTAAACAAATTAACAGAAAAACAAGTAAGAACGTTTCTTTAGGGCGAGACCTAAAGCGTCATACTCGTTTCCCACATGGGCATCTGATATTTTAAATTTAATAATTTATCTCAAATTTTGCATTTATGTAGATTCATGTGAATTTTATGCAATTTCAATTTTTACAAATATAACTATGTGAATGAATTAGTATTTTTATAAAATGTAAAAAATTCAATAGAATCATATGCTGAAAGTTTCATCAAGTTCCGTTAAGTCAGTCGCAATCTATTAAACAAAACGTTTGGCCAATTATGACACGCACGCGTTAAGCAGCGACAGCATAATATATTTACATTTACACATATGTACATACATTGAAACGTGCAAGCGCGTTTGCTTATGCACGGTCACAAATAAATTCAGCGCCATTCATTCTAGCATATTCTTCAACCAAAATTGTTATTGAGTTGTGCTTGCATTTTCAGCCGCTTCTTTAGTTTTGTATACATTCAACCGACCACCGTTTTTGTATGTACACATACATATAAATATATACGTTCATATGCGCACATTTCATCTTTTTCTAAGAATCACAATTGCGATTGATTTATGTTTATATTGTGTTTGCATTAACAGCAGCTTCTATAGTTTTGTATTTGTCAAAAGTCGCCCTTGTAGTGAAGTAGTTTCGGATTTGCCAACAGGCAATGCAAAACTGATGTGGCGCAGCAGGTAGATGAAAAGCGTGTAAGCAAAAGGGTCCGCGTTCGAGACGCGGCGGCGACGGCATGAAAATAGTTGCGCAGCTGTTCGTGCCTACATGCATACATACCTGATGGGACCTATCGTCAATTTTTTTGTGTGTAAATAATTTTGTTCGGACTAAGTCGATTACACAAATATCGGTATTTGATATTTACATTTTTTGTCAGGGTCACACACACAAAAAGAAAATAACATAACTGACCTAGGCTATACGAAAAATGATAATTTTAGCAGATAAATTATTTGCAGAACTTCAACATTAAATCGAATTACATATATTTCTCAGAAATGCCGTTTGTCGTCTTAGCAATTCTTATTAAGCGTATTTATATAGGTGGCACAGGCATATGAATTTTTCAGCTGGGCGTTACAAATTTTGTTGCCAATTTGCCACGCCCCCAGTAGGCGTAGACATATCATATTTTGCAAGTTCCTAGAAGGAGTCTAGGGTAAAGTAATTGCAAAGTTTGGATGCTTACACTCCAAAAATGTGAAAGTTACAGGGTATTTTTTCGATATACCACGCCCCCAAAGGGGCGTAAGATTTATTTTTGGGGAATCAATAGAGGAGGCCCCCAGTAACACAAAATCCAATTTTGAATCGTCTAGCTCTAAAACTGTAGGAGCTATAAGCTTTTTACGATTTGCCACGCCCCCTAAAGGCGTAGGTATGTCCGCCATATCTTTTTGATCTTGGGTTGCTTATCCGAGTATATATATCAAATTTCAAGTCTCTAGCATCAATAGTGCTCAAAATATAGCTGATCTTGTAAAATCACTATATATTCAGATCCGATTTGCCACGCCCCCAGTGGGCGTAGACACCAAATCTTTTTATGAATCTTTATAGAATCGTAGCGTTAATTTACGTGCCAAATTTCAGCATTCTAGCTTTAAAACTGTAGAAGTTACAGTTTTCCCGATTTGCCACGCCCCCAATGGGCGTAGATATGTCCGCCATATCTTTTTGAGCTTGGGTGGTCAACGCAAGTATACATTCCAAATTTCAACACTCTAGCTCTTCAACTAATATGATTTCTTAACTATGGGCGCAACCATTTTCCGATTTGCCACGCCCCTAGTGGGCGTATCCGGAAAATCTTGACACTTTATAATTCGAGGGTATACACGAGTATATGTTCCAAATTTCAAGTCTCTAGCTTCAATAGCGTAGAAAAATATTGCATTCATACGGACAGACGGACAGACGGACAGACGGACATTTCACAAAACCAATATACTCTTTTTCCCTTTGGGAAACGAGTATAATAAAATGGATATAATAGTCAATTTAACTAAATTAGAAACATAAGCAACACAAACTCAATAAATACTAGGAAGGGACTAATATAATAAAAGTTCAATTCATTTCATGAGCCACCCTAATGTTTTGGCTGGTCAGCTCTTGTTTACCTTTTAGTTCGCATTCGCACTAACTGCAGATGCTTATGATCATACGATTGTACAGTAAGCAGTAAATTTTATGATCGTTGCGAAGGCCTGAGAATGGTACAGCTATGCCTAGCGCCACTAAATGAGATTCAGAACATTACTCAAGAGACCGCTGACAAAAGCAGACGTGCTTGTTTTACCCAGTATATAAAATTCCACAAAGACAAAAACGTGTGTGTGATTTCAATAAAGAGTCTATAGGTGAATAAAAAAACCCAAAGGAAAATACTTTATATAATTATCGGTTCATAGTATGAGAGGTAGGTTATTTCATCAATGTTTATACTATTCTTAACTTATATTCGAACTTAGGCTGCCACTTAGACGTACATAAGTTTAAGCGGCCGAGCCTTCTCTACATCGAAAACTTCGATGTAGAGCAAGTGCCTCTTTCTTTGGACTTGCTAAACTAACGCTAGTGGCAAAGTAAATTACGCAGCGACAACAACATAAATCACAGCAACAACAACATTGATCCAAGCACGATAGCAAATCAATTATAAACTTACGTCTGACTACGGAGTGATGAAAGCGGTAATCACACCGATCGTTATGTGAGCGATTCAACTGCATCAGTCTCCGGCTACGTCCGTAGGTCATCTCAAGCCAAGGATAAAGTAATGTACTCAACCTAAACGTAGGGTATCAGCTGACACTTTAAAATCGTATATTTACGCAGGCCAATCTAGACTTGAAAAAAAAAAACTAAAAACAAAAAAAAAACAAGTAAGAACGTTGCTTTAGGGCGAGACCTACAGCGTCATACTAGTTTCCCACATGGGCATCTGGTATTTTAAATTTAATAATTTATCTCAAATTTTGCATTTATGTAGATTCATGTGAATTTTATGCAATTTCAATTTTTGCAAATATAACTATGTGAATGAATTAGCATTTTTATAAAATGTAAAAATTTCAATAGAATCATATGCTGAAAGTTTCATCAAGTTCCGTTAAGTCAGTCGCAATCTATTAAACAAAACGTTTGGCCAATTATGACACGCACGCGTTAAGCAGCG
Organism: Drosophila meridiana; assembly: GCA_035045185.1. NCBI lineage: Eukaryota > Metazoa > Arthropoda > Insecta > Diptera > Drosophilidae > Drosophila > Drosophila meridiana. Next base: position 67,295 of record JAWNPF010000076.1, read on the forward strand.
ACAGCAAAATATATTTACATTTACACATACGTACATACATTGAAACGTGCAAGCGCGTTTGCTTATGCACGGTCACAAATAAATTCAGCGCCATTCATTCTAGCATATTCTTCAACCAAAATTGTTATCGAGCTGTGTTTGCATTTTCAGCCGCTTCTTTAGTTTTGTATTTGTCAAATATCGCCGTTTATACGCATACATTCAACCGACCACCGTTTTTGTATGTACACATATAAATATATACGTTCATATGCGCGCATTTCAGCTTTTTCTAAGAATCACAATTGCGATTGATTTATGTTTATATTGTGTTTGCATTAACAGCAGCTTCTATAGTTTTGTATTTGTCAAAAGTCGCCCTTGTAGTGAAGTAGTTTCGGATTTGCCAACGGCAATGCAAAACTTATGTGGCGCAGCAGGTAGATGAAAAGCGTGTAAGCAAAAGGGTCCGCGTTCAAGACGCGGCGGCGACGGCATGAAAATAGTTGCGCAGCTGTTCGTGCCTACATACATACATACCTGATGGGACCTATCGTCAATTTTTTTGTGTGTAAATAATTTTGTTCGGACTAAGTCGATTACACAAATATCGGTATTTGAAATTTACATTTTTTGTCAGGGTCACACACACAAAAAGAAAATAACATAACTGACCTAGGCTATACGAAAAATGATAATTTTAGCAGATAAATTATTTGCAGAACTTCAACATTAAATCGAATTACATATATTTCTCAGAAATGCCGTTTGTCGTCTTAGCAATTCTTATTAAGCTTATTTATATAGGTGGCACAGGCATATGAATTTTGCAGCTGGGCGTTACAAATTTTGTTGCCAATTTGCCACGCCCCCAGTAGGCGTAGACATATCATATTTGGCAAGTTCCTAGAAGGAGTCTAGGGTAACGTAACTGCAAAGTTTGGATGCTTACACTCCAAAAATGTGAAAGTTACAGGGTATTTTTTCGATATACCACGCCCCCAAAGGCGCGTAAGATTTATTTTTGGGGAATCAATAGAGGAGGCCCCCAGTAACACAAACATCAAATTTTGAATCGACTAGCTCTAAAACTGGAGGAGCTATAAGCTTTTTGCGATTTGCCACGCCCCCTGAAGGCGTAGGTATGTCCGCCATATCTTTTTGATCTTGGGTTGCTTATCCGAGTATATATATCAAATTTCAAGTCTCTAGCATCAATAGTGCTCAAAATATAGCTGATCTTGTAAAATCACTATATATTCAGATCCGATTTGCCACGCCCCCAGTGGGCATAGACACCAAATCTTTTTATGAATCTTTATAGAATCGTAGCGTTAATTTACGTGCCAAATTTCAGCATTCTAGCTTTAAAACTGTAGAAGTTACAGTTTTCCCGATTTGCCACGCCCCCAATGGGCGTAGATATATCCGCCATATTTTTTTGAGCTTGGGTGGTCAACGCAAGTATACATTCCAAATTTCAACTCTCTAGCTCTTCAACTAATATGATTTCTATGATTTCTATTAACTATGGGCGCAACCATTTTCCGATTTGCCACGCCCCTAGTGGGGGTATCCGGAAAATCTTGACACTTTATAATTCGAGGGTATACACGAGTATATGTTCCAAATTTCAAGTCTCTAGCTTCAATAGCGTAGAAAAATATTGCATTCATACGGACAGACGGACAGACGGACAGACGGACAGACAGACAGACGGACATTTCACAAAACCAATATACTCTTTTTCCCTTTGGGAAACGAGTATAAAAAATAAATATAAAAGCAAAATGCGAAACTGATACGTCGTTTACCAAAAAGTGTTCTATTAAAAGTTAAATAAATTAGAGACTTCATATATATATGATTATTTAATTCTAACAGATTATCAACATGCCGTCGTCGTCTTGGGCCCAATGATCACAACAGCATGCAGTCGTATATAAAGAAAATAAACACGCTGTGTAAGTAAAACAAACATGAGATATATATGAAGTGCTCTTAAATTTTTGAAGAAGTCAGTAAAACAGAAAAAGAATATATATGAAGTTCTCTTAAATTTTTGTGAAGTCGAGAAAACAAATATGAATTCAATGTAAAACTTTCTTAAATTTTGTTATAATTTTAATTTAAATATAAATGAGAACACTAATCCTGATTTTGTAGATAATAAGATGTAGTAAAACCAGATGTTAAGAAAAATAGAAAAAACAATATTAGTCTACGTGTATATAATCTCTACTATGATAATATTTTGAAATTAAAAGATTTTATTGAAGTACTATGAATCCGTAAGTGTTTGTAATCATGCCAGGGTCTTATAAGATATAGTCAAAATCGATAAGACTTTGATTAGGGACATACTATAAATTTTCCGTATTGTCAAGGAAAAGAGGGTAAAGATGAGAGGCCAGTAACACCTAAGTCCTCTCAATCCAGTCTAGATCAACGAACGGTTTCAAATATGGCGTGTCGGCGTCCACTTTACTTATAGTTTTTTTTATACATATATGTAAGATTATATTATATATATAGTTTATTGAATATTAAGTGATACCCGAAGGAAGAATTATAAAATACGTAATAATAATATATGAACAACGAATTTCGACTATTTTCGCGCAGACAGCTTAACGACTCCGTGGCGACGACAACGACGGCTGCTATTCGACTGTGTTGGTGATCGCCCATCTTCAACTATCGTTAAGCCTATCGATACGAATATCGTGTACCCCGTATCGATAGCACTTCTGTTACGTTCCTTCTTACATTCGGCCCTCCTGATCCTCGTCATCCGTCCCGGATGACAACAGTTCCTCGTTCTCAGCAATAAATCTCCACAGCTTCATATTATCGCAGCTGGTGGCTGTGATATTCGGTCCCTCGATGTTTACGGCAGCTTTTTTAACATCATAGCGGCCATTTCGTTTTATTTTGACCACTTCGTATGGTCCCAAATACTCGCTTGCTAGCTTTCGACCCGCAACAAACTGCGTTCGTTTTATAGCAACTAAATCGCCCAGTTTGTAGACATGCTCTGCTTGTCTCTTCTTGTCGTAGTTGTGCTTGTACGACTGCTGCGCCTTATAGATGTTATACTTGGCTTCTTCACGCAACTTCTGTCGCTCCTGGTCGAAGTCTGCTACTAACTCCTGGTTTAATGACTCCAGTACTCGACCCTCAGGGCTGACATTCATCTTCGTTCCGAACATAACTTCAAATGGTGACTTCTTTGTGGACACATGTACGTGAGAGGTTATAGCTATCTGGACTTGTGGTACGAACTTGAACCATTTCGACGGAGCATCTGCAGATAGCTTAGCTAAAATGGACACAATAGAACGATTAACGCGCTCTACCTGACCATTGCCTCTGGCTTCTCCGGTTGTCGACCATATATGTTCAACATTATTCCCAGCAACGAAGTCTGCAAACGCATTCGATGTGAAAGCGACGCCTCTGTCGCTAATGATTCGTCTGGGAAATCCAAACACGCTCGACCAATCGCTCAGCTTTCTGACAACTTCTTCCTGGCCTGTTGACTTGGTTGGGAACAGCCACACAAACTTTGAAAACGCATCCACAACCGCTAGGATGAACTTGTACTGCTTAGAAGTTGCATCCATCGGACCCAAATGATCAATATGCAGCGTATGGAGTGGTGTCTCGCCTTCTCGCTTACCTGTCTTCTTACTGTGAACAATACAAATAATGCAATTAGAAATATGTTTTCCAACTTTACCCTCCAAATGCGGTATCCAGAACTGTTGGCGAATATTGTGTATAGTTTTCTGTACAGCAAAATGACCCATGATGTGTGCGTTCTGAATGATTTCATACTCCATTGATTTTGGAACAACTAGCAGCTCGTTTCCATCCACTATCTTGTAGGGAAGACCTCCCTTCATCTTGAAATTCTCGTACGGCTTGATTTGAAGTATACTCGTAACGGCTTTGATGTGATCATCATTTTGCTGCATCTGCTTCAGCCTTGCTGCAACCTCCGACGAGACCACACAGACATCTAACGAGTAACGGCTGAGGAAATCAACATGCTTCATCTTGTCTGCAGAACGATGCTCGATCTTAAAATTGAAATCCTGAAGGTATAGAATCCACTGTGCAACCTCCCTGGGCACATCCTGTTTGCTCGTAGTCTGTTTAAAGGCAATCGGTCACTAGCTTTGACTCTCGTCCTAGCAAGTAATGCCTAAACTTCTTCATTGCCAGAAAAGCAGCTTTTACTTCCAACACATAACTATGCTTCTGCGATTCAGCGTACGACGTTTTCTTACTCCAAAAATACACTGGATGGAGTCTTCCGTTAACATGTTGCAACATTACAGCTCCGTAGCCATCCTTTGAAGCGTCTGTATGCAGCTCTGTTGGCGCCTCACGGGAATGCATGTGCAAAATAGGCTCGGCAACTAATACGTCCTTCAGCTTTTGTAACGACCACAACTCTTCTGGGCCAAACTTGAAATCCACATCTTTCTTGAGCAAGTTTGTAAGTGGACGAGCAATTTGAGCATAATTCGGAATGATATTCTTCGGTGTATTAAAGCGGCTGACTGCTATTGTTTTCTCTTTCCCTGGCCAAACTTTACCATTTTCAACTACATGCCCGAGAAAATCGATGCGCTCTTGGAAAAATTTACATTTCTTCCAGTTCATATTTAAATCGTACTCGGCGGCCTTCTGTAGCACTACTCTTGTCTTCTGCAGGCACTCTTCTACTGAGTTGGCGTAAACGATAATGTCATCCATGTACAGCTCCATTACGTCCGCATTGACCAACTGCTGGAATATGTGGTTAACGAATCGCATGAATGCCGCTGGCGAATTCTGGAAACCAAATAGTGCCTTGTTAAACTCAAACAGTCCCTCTCGAGTGATGAATGCTGTATACGCCTTGCTGTTTTCTTCGACCGGCACATGGAAGAACCCATTCTTCAAATCCATTGTAGAAAACCATTTAGCAGCTTGCAGCTTTTCCAGGACATCTTCAATCAACGGCACGGGGAAACAGTCTTTTAAGACCATGCTATTAAGCTTGCGATAATCTATGCAAACTCTTAGTGATTGATCCTTTTTCTTTACAACTACAACTCGGCTCGCAACATGAGAGACTGACTTGCGAATTCCTTGGTCTAGCCACTCCTCCACTTGTGACTTCACGGCTTCAGCTTCCTCAACAGATAGGCGACTTGGCGACTGGCGAAACGGCTTAATTATTCCATCAGGAATAATGCGAAGATTAATCGGACACTCCTTTTTTATTACCGGTGAATGGTAACTGCTTGCGATTAACTGCTCGACACTCTTCTCGAACTGCAGCGGTACTGATGCACAGCTCGAACTATCAACTAAATTGAAGACATCGTAGGGCAGCTCTGGTTCCTGTTTCCCGCTTTCCTCTTCTATGTTAGCAAATATGAATACTTTGGACCAACGGATAGGCGAAACCTTTTGATGAAATCGTAACCAATGATTGCGTTATGGCTCATTGTGTTGTTCGCAACTACAAGGAATTTCTGCTTTGAGATTATACCATCGATTTGTAATTCAGCCTGTATCTCGCCAATTGGCTGTGTAAACTTGTTGCCGAGACCACGTAGTTTGGAGATGCTCTGCAAAATATTTACATTTCCCAACTTTTTCAGCACTTTTTCCGTAATCATCGACACGTCAGAGCCTGTGTCGATCAAACATTCAACAACAAGGCCATTTATATTTACTGATTTGATACGACTCTGGTCTACCACTTGCACTTTGCTTGTTTTAGTTGGACAATTGTGAGAAGTATGTCCCTGGTTTTTGCAAGCGAAGCATTTTGTCGGCGAAGTAAAATCCTTTCTTTTATGATCGTATGAACCACAATTAAAACACGACTTCTTCTTATGGCTCTTAAACTCCTTTCTCTGCTCTACTGGCCAGCGTGTATTTGAGTTTGTCCGCATTGTTCCATTTTCTCCTGCTCCATTTACCAACTGTAGTAGTTCGTACTCCTCTCTCAGCTCCTTAAATGTCTTACAACGGTACATGGCCACTTTATAGTCATTTTTTATTTGCAGGCCGTTCACAATGTGACGTAATACAGCGGCTTCCTCTTATCACCTACACTTGCAAGCTTTTTCATTTGCAGTATGTACTCGTGAAACGACTCACCCTTATTCTTTTTCCTTTCGCTCAGCAGTTTTACCAAAGATTTCAATGTATATCGATCTCTATCTAATACCTCTGTCACCAGGAATGGACCTTTAAACTTTTGATCCGATTTTGTTTGGTGCCTTTCCTCATTCTTAAGCAAGACATAATCGCCAACTTTGAATTTGTTAAGTTTAGATTTATTCTTATCGAACCGTTTTTTATCATTTATCGCTGTTGGAAGCTGCCGAGCTTTTTCGGCAACTCTGGCTCCAATCATTTACGAAGGCAAAATAATAAAACCACGATTTAATTTAGCTTATTATTTATTAGTTTAATGCCTAGTCCGCGATGATCGCGTAGGCAAAGTTAATACAGTTTACAATAGAGAGATGTAGGTGTTGCTCGCTTGAAGGTGAATTTCGAACTTAAAGAATAGAATACAAAATGATAAGCAAGAGACCGAGCAGCATAAATTTACATATGTATGTGTGTTACAGTTTCTTTTTGTGCCTAACTGCACTATGAGCGAATGAGAATATGATAAAGAGCAGATGGCTTAATAGAAGCTTATTTAAGAGCAATTATTAGCTGCTGCGCCGAACATCCTCCCCCCCGTTGAAAGACCAAGTCTTTTAACAGGATCATCAACCGGAAGGACGCACAGCTTATTGACAGCTCGACGTGTAGTTCCAGTGGGTGTGCGCAGAACAGCGACTCTCACAGCACCATCAGCTCCAGCGATGGTCTCAACGACTCGAGCTAATGGCCATTTCAATGGCGGCAAGGTTTCGTCCTTCACACATACGACATCATTGATCTTGATCGGAGGCTGCGAGGTGACCCATTTTCCACGCTGTTGAAGAATAGTAAGGTACTCCTCACTCCAGCGCTTCCAGAACAATTGCTATATGTAAGCAATGCGTTGCCATTGACCGAGGCGATTGTGGTCGAGCCCAGTTACGTCTGGCTCGGGAAAATCGATGAGTGGTCGACCAATCAAAAAATGTCCTGGAGTGAGAACTCCAAGATCATCGGGATTTTCTGAAAGTGGAACAAGACGACGAGAATTGATTATAGCCTGAATTTGACATACCAAGGTGCGAAGTTCATCGAAGCCGAGAAGTGATGATCCCATAGCGCGGTATAGATGACTCTTTGCGGTCTTCACTGCTGCTTCCCATAGGCCACCAAAATGTGGCGAGCGAGGAGGTATGAACTTCCAATCAAAACTGTTGTTGATGCAGTAGTTCTGAACTTCAGTGCGATGTTCCTGGCTCAACAATAAACGTTTCAGATCCGCTAGCTCGTTCCGTGCACCCACAAAGTTAGTAGCGTTGTCAGAGCAAATGCATCTTGGAATGCCGCGCGTAATGATGAAACGCTTGAGGGCGCCCAAGAAAGCTGCGGTCGACAGATCCTTTGCGAGCTCCAACCATACAGCCTTAGTTGCGAAGCAAACGAATACGCAGATGTAGCATTTTATTGAAGTTCGGTTTCGTCCATCGGGTTTGTAGTAAAATGGTCCACAGTAGTCGATTCCAGTGACAGTAAATGTCGGTGAAGACTGTATACGATCCTTAGGCAAGTCCGCCATTATATGCTCCACTAGACGAGGCCGGGATCTACAGCATATGACACATTTTCGCAATGCTCGGGAGACAGTTTTCATGCCGCTATGGGCCAAAACTGGAGTCGAATTACTCCAAGCAAGGCCTGCGGTCCTGCATGATGATGCACCAGATGAAGATGAGATACTATAGAGAAGGTCAAGGGATGTTCTTTGGGCAAGATAATTGGGTGGCGCGCATCGAAGCCGAGAGTAGAGTGCCGCAAGCGGCCACCAACTCGAAGTAGACCAAAGTCATCCATAAACAGAGAGAGCGAAAGAATAGCGCTTGACGAATGAACATTCTTTCCATTTCGTAGTGCAGAGAATTCTCGGTGCAGCTGAGTTATTTGAACAAGACGACACAATATGTGCGATCCTTGACGAAGATCGTCCGCTGACAATCCAGGTGCCTTTGTTACGTCGCTGCCGTCATCGAGTTTGAGAAAACTTTCCTGTTCAGTTTCTGGAACTCCGCGAAGTGCGTCTCTTGAATTGGAACACCATTTTCTCAACTTAAAGTTTCCTCGAGCAAGAAGACCTGTGGTTTGTTGCATTATGTCGCGAACTTCTTCAACTGAATTGCCTCCTGAGATCAGGTCATCAACGTAGAAATCTCGCAAAACCGTTTTGGATCCTAATGGGTATGCCGACGACTCATCTATTGCTAGTTGATGCATTGCACGAATGGCCAAAAATGAAGCGGGTTTGGTCCCATAAGTGACGGTATTCAATTTGAAGACTTCGATAACATCGTCTGATGAACTTCGCCATAAAATGCACTGGAGCATAGAATCAGGCTCCGCGACCTTCACACACCTATACATTTTACCAATATCACCAGTTAATGCAATCGAAAATGTACAAAAACGAACGAGTGTGTGAAACAAGGTAGCTTGAATAGTCGGTCCTGACATAAGCAAATCGTTTAATGAGAAACCAGATGTGGTAGCGGCCGAGCCATCAAAGACAACTCTTAGCTTTGTTGTCGAACTCTCTTCTTTGTATACGCAATGATGAGGTAAGAAATATTTGCATTCATTGATCTCTTCGCTGGGCACCAAAGACATATGATTGAGATCAATATACTCCTTTATAAATGCTGAGTATTTCTCCTTTAAAGTTTGATTTCGAGCGAACTTACGCTCTAAATTCAACAATCGACGCTTGGCCTGCAAATAGGAATTGCCCAAAGATTCAACGCCTTGCTTTTTTGGCAAACAGACTGAATATTCCCCAGAAGGTAGTCGACGATAGTTTGTAATGAAATGCTGCTCACAATTAAGTTCTTCTGTGGTTACCTTGGCAATAGGCTCGAAAACGTGTTCCACTTCCCAAAACTGACGCACCAACTAATCAAGCCGAGTGCTGTGATTGGCGTGATCCGAATTTCTTTGGGTTGCGATAAACGAACAGAGTTTGGGGGCATGTTGCCCGCCACCTGAAATGATCCAGCCGAGCTGCGTTTTCTGCACAACTGGTAATCCAGGTGCCAACTGAATTTGCCCAACACACATCAGCTCGAAGAAGAGACCAGTTCCGATGAGAAGATCAAGCCGTTGTGACTTATGGAACAAAGGATCAGCTAGCTGTAAGTTTGAGGGTATATTCCAAGTGTTAGTAGAAATTGAGATGCCAGGCTGGTTGTCAGTAATAGTCTGGGCGACGATGGCAGTGATGGAGGCATAATAATCAGAAATCCGCGATTTCAGAACGAGATTGACTGAATATCCTTCAGTTGAGAAGCTGGCATCTCCAATGCCAGACACTGCAGTCAGTGATTTACATTTTCGAAGCTGAAGCTGATTTGCAAACCGACTGGTGACGAAGTGAAGTTGAGATCCTGAGTCCAAGAGCGCACGACACGGAACGAATGTGCCAGCTCGGTTCTTGACAAGGATTATAGCTGTGGCTAGAAGCACCACATCAGACGAGTTAGGAGATATGTGGACTTGAGGCAGAGAAGGTGACATTGAAACCATGCCAGTGGGATGTATTGCATTTGCTTGTTGTTTAAGTTGAGGGACTACGTTCGATGTAACTGTTGAAGACTGATTGTAATGCAATAAAGTATGGTGCTTCAATTGGCAGGTACGGCAGGAACCAGATTTGCAATCCTTCAGCTGATGTCCTTTTCTTAGGCAATTGAGGCAAAGGGCGAGCCTCTTGGCCTCCTTATGCCTTGCCATTGGGGACAATTGCTCAAAACGCTTACATTGGAATAGCGCGTGACTTGGATCGTCACAAAAGACACAACGAATAGGAGTCTTCGAAGCAACAAATGCTTTTCTTAAAGGAGTACTCACGATCTTTCCTGACTTGCCAACCTGACCATCCTGCAAGACTTGATCCACATTTTCAAGGACTCGACACCGTCCTTGCAAGAATTCTGACAATCTAGACCAAGATGGCAACTCATTAGTAGATGAGCCTTCCTCCCATTTAGCCTGAGTAGCCTTGTCCAGCTTTTGCAACACTGTTTGCACGATGATACAGTCAGCAACTTCTTCCCTCGATGCTAAAGAATCCATAGCACGAATGTGAGACGTAACTTTATCCACCAACTGCCTCAGCCTGCCTACAGATGCATCAACTTTCTCAAGCCAGAAGATTGCTCTGATGTGTGCCTGTACAATAAAACGCTTATTATCAAATCGACGTTGAAGAATATCCAGAGCGACGAGATAGTTGGCTTTGTTGATTTCCAATGAGCTGATGGTATCCAACGCAGAACCACTTAAGCAGGATCGAAGATGCTGGAACTTCTCAATAGGACTGAGATCCGGATCAGCATCTATTATCGTCTTAAACATAGAGTAGAAGTTTTCCCACTCAGTGTAGACTCCACTAAATTTTGGCAGCTCCAGCTGCGGCAAACGCGATCGATTAGCCATGACAAGTGTTGGATGAGCATTTGAACCACTTGTATTAAGCGTCGACGAAAGTTGTTGATCCGACCGATTTCCTAGTTCACGTTGAAGCAAGGCTTTAAACTTTAACAAGGTTGATTCAAACCGCGCAGGCAAATCACTAGATATGGACTCTAAGTTAGATTCTTCTAGGCTAGTATGGACTGAATCAAAGTTTGACTCTAGCTTGGTTAGCGAATCCAAAAGCACACGTAAATCACACGAGTCCATGTGACTTAATTTGTCAATGTCCATATCGGCATATAACCTTTCAAGTCTATCGAAAAGCGCGTTTGTTTTGAGTTTTAAGAAAGTAACCTGAGATGCAGGCACTTGATCAACATTCGACTCTGAGTTATTCATTAGAGTTTGTTTACTCGCGAAAAAACGTTTGGTTACAAAATGAATGCACAAGCTAATATACTCTCTAATGCACTTCGAGTTTAGCTGATCTAATATGCAGGTTCACTCTTTCACTGTAAATGCGTGTGTTTGTATGTGTGTGATCGACACAGCTATTTTCGGATTAGCGGGCCTTCTATGCAAACGCTGCACAAAGAAGCGCCAAAAACCGCGACGAACAACCGACGAACAAGAATATGATAAAGATAAGCACAACGCAAGCGCGACCGCAAGCTTATCTGAGCTTTTATATATGTCTGTATGTGTGTCTTCTATGATTGACACAGCTTTTTTCGGCTTAGCCCTATATGCAGACGATGCACAGCAGGCGCCAAACGCGACGAACGAAACAGACGATTAAAGAAGAATAAGAAAAACTCGAGATAATGTACGCACAATGCCATGCACTATTATATACACAAATTAATATATAACTTGAGCATAAATATTAATGTTTTACACGACGAGATTTGTTATTAATTTGAATGCACTATTTTGCACAAATTATAACGCTTTGCACTGTCGTGTACGACGAAGTTTATTGTTAATTTGAATGCACTATTTTGCACAAATGTTAATGTTTTACACTGTTTCGTCGTACAACGCGATGTGTTATTAATTTGAATGCACTATTTTGCACAAATGTTTATGATTCACACCGTTGTACTTCGACGAAGTTGAGTACTAACTTGATACACTAAACGAAACACCACGGAGTGTATAGATCACGTCGGGGTCACCAAAATGTTGGAAGCTGCCGAGCTTTTTCGGCAACTCTGGCTCCAATCATTTAGGAAGGCAAAATAATAAAACCACGATTTAATTTAGCTTATTATTTATTAGTTTAATGCCTAGTCCGCGATGATCGTGTAGGCAAAGTTAATACAGTTTACAATAGAGAGATGTAGGTGTTGCTCGCTTGAAGGTGAATTTCGAACTTAAAGAATAGAATACAAAATGATAAGCAAGAGACCGAGCAGCATAAATTTACATATGTATGTGTGTTACAGTTTCTTTTTGTGCCTAACTGCACTATGAGCGAATGAGAATATGATAAAGAGCAGATGGCTTAATAGAAGCTTATTTAAGAGCAATTATTAGCTGCTGCGCCGAACAATCGCATTCTTGGCCATGTTTTCTGTGGCCATTTTTCTTACAGATTTAACATCAACTTTATTATTTTCTTCAATTATTGACAACATATTGAAAGGCCTTGCTTCTTTTCCAATAAGTAATTCTAAATTACTAGATTTAGTAATACGATTAATTGTACAATTTATGGCTAGTTGTATTTCGCCTAAGGCGTCTTGCCAAGATCGTTGACTACTTTCAATTGCGGTAAGCATTTGTTTTAACAAGCTCATAACGCGTTCTACCTGACCATTGGCACGACTGGCGCCCGTTGCTATCAAGTGTAAATTTATTTTTTGTATTGAACAAAAATCAAAGCCTGATCCAGTAAAAGATCTACCCTGGTCTGCAATGATACGTGTTGGTACGCCAAATATTGAAATTGCCGACTTTACAGCCTCTATACAGCTTTCACTGTTAATATTTACGGTGTGATACAAATAAACAAACTTTGTGAACGCATCTATTTGTACTATAATATATTCCTTTCGATCCTTTTTTTACCGCTTAATTTACCCGTGATATCAATATGGACTGTATGCCATGGGATATCTACTTTTGGAATGGGGTGCAGTTCAATTGGCAACTTTCCTGATGGAGGTTTGGTCAATTTACAAGTAATGCAATTATCTACAAACTTTCGTACATATTTAGCCATATGCTCGAACCAGTAAAACTCGTACATCTTGTCTAGAGTTTTTTTCCCAACCAAGATGTACAATTGATTCGTGAACATGATTCACTACGGACCATCTAAAAGATCTAGGAACAACTGGGAGACACCTAGTTTTACCGTTTCTTTGAATTTTACGGAAAAGCACTTTTGAACGTATTTCATACGTTTTTGATACACTCTCTTCTAATTCATTATTTTGAATTTTTTTTGAATAATTAATGCCGTTTCTGAGTCTTTTCTGCTATAAGCCAATTGTCAGTTATTTCAGCTAACAAGACATGTTTGTTTTCCAAACTTGTACGAGATTGAGTAATTACTTCATTTGCCACTGGATTATGGGAAAGGAAATCAACATAAGCCATTTTGACTCCCGGTCTATAATCAATATCGAAATCAAAAGACTGCATGTATGCGCACCATCGATGGACTCTTCGAGTGAGTTCGATTTTGTTTGTTGTGGCTTTCAGAGAGTTACAGTCGGTATAAACAGTAAAATGTTTGCCGTGCGGATAGTGTCGGAAATGTTTCATTGAGTTAAACACAGCTAAAGTTTCAAGCTCATATGAATGATAGCGAGATTCAGTAGGCGATATTTGTTTACTAAAATACTTTATGACACGAGGCTTATTGTCAATTTTATGAAGGAGGATAGCTCCATAGCCATCCATACTAGCATCAGTATATATTTCTATGGGGTATTTAGGATCAGTGACTTGCCGGCGATGGCCAGCAGCAACAGCAACAACAACAACAACAACAACAACAGCAACAACAAAAACTTAAACAGCAACAAACATGCCACAACAACTATGCTGAATGCGTCATTGAGTGGTGGTGGATTAGGTGGAGGTGAAGGTGGCGTTGGCGCAGGAGCAGGAGCCGCTAGCAACGCATCATCTGGCGCTGGAAGAATGCTGCCGGTCAGCACATCCAATTCGCGCCAGCTCCAAGCCAGAGCTGTGTCAGTCGCGGTCGGTTGCCCCATTGGACCAGGTGGAGGAGCGTCGGGCCTCCCTGGGCCTGCCACTCAGATCCAGAATCAAAAAAAGAATGGGTACGACTCACCAGATGATACCAGATTACTAATTGGATCGGCCAGTTGACACAAGTTAACTCGTTTCTCGCCTGCTTTATTTTGAGTTGACTCCTGTCGTCTAGTACAAGCCGATGCAATATGTCCAGGAGTCCGACACTTGTAGCATGTAATGACTTTATTCTTCGCATCCAATGAATGGCCATAGTTTGAATTGGGTCCTTGCAGAGGTTTGGCGTTGTTCTTCCTTGATCGACAGTCAGCAAATTTGTGGCCCAATTTTCCGCAGAAGTTGCATTTAACGGGTGTATGCAATCGCTGTCTGTTACTGGTTGTGTTTTCCTCAGCTGAACGATCTCTTTTTTTTTTAAAATCAAAAGATCTTAGCTCGTTTTGTAACTCGTTGCGTGTTTTGACGTTGGCCGTATAAACAGTGCGTTGTAGTCTGCTATCGACATGAGCAGCATGCGCCAGCACAACCAACATGGCAATTTGTTCATGTGTTAGTGATTTCCATTTTGCCATTAGCTTTGTTATTAATCGGCTTGCATACAGGGAGATGGATTCGCCTTCATTTGGTTTGCCACTTAAAACATTAAAAACCGTAGCTGCTGGAGTTTCGTTTCCCTCAAACTGTTGTAAGAACAATTCCTTGAAGTCGCCTCATGTCATGCCATGAAAACAGATTTGTGACAGCCAGCTCGAAGCGTCACCTTCAAGTGCTTTACTTAGCGCAATGAGTAAGACGCTACCATCCAAGGCATTGTCTGTTAGGATGAGGTCTACTGTAGAACACTAGGCGGCTGCATTAACATCAGTGGAATCGGGTTTAAACTTTGGCAATATAACTGTATTTTGTTTGCCCGACGTTGACTGCGCTTCTTTGAACGCATTTATAGCTTGCATAAAATATCATTGTTGAGTTTCCAGCAGTGTACCAAAACGATCTTCCTCTGTTGATTGGTGTGGAGGAGATCCCACTTCTGATGTCGGAGTGCTGTCTATTAATATCTCTCCAGCAGCGCGTGTCTTGTGTTTCCTCGATATGATGCAACCTTCCTGTTCTCCGTCTACAACATTAATGCGCGTCACTTCTCTTCTTCTTCATACCACGCTCAATTCTAATACATTTTGCTATGTGCTATAGTTATCTCACTCTGTTGCATTGTCAGGCCGAGGCTACACAAAACAGAAAGATCAGTTGGGCTCGCAAGAGAATCACATGATTTGTGAGACAGATACACATAAAGGAAAGGGATAGAAGTCTATAACGGTAAAACAACAATTTTGTTCTCTTTCGTTTTATTTACTTAGAAATGACACATCAATCAAGTGATGGTACGAATATCAAAAATACAAATTAACTCTTAAATATAAAAATATCGATTCGACATATATATATATTCCGCAATGCGCACTGTATATAAGTGTGATAGGGGGCACCAAGTTAGATAGGCAAGGAAGAACTCCGACAATACGACGAGCTAGTGACGAGCATAGCAAGAGTGCGCACCTCTAAGCCTTCTACAGATTTTCATTTCCAGTAATTCGATCCACTGGGGGAAGTGTATTATATTTCGTTATCAAAATATGAATCTTCTCAATCCCGTACACTACAACTATTACCACAATGCAGAGGGCGATGACTGCTGCAGCTCCATAGGTTTCTATTTGTAGTTGTTCGATTTTTTGTGTGTTGTTTGTGTGTAGAGTTTGAAGAGCCTCTAGGGAGAGTATCTTCAGTCGCTCTGTTTCTTCGGGGGTGATTTGGATTATTGGGGCTCCCGGCTTCAACATATTGTTTCCGATGTTGTTGAAACTCCTGTCATTGACGTCGATGGTCTCGTTCCAGAAGTTTATCAAGTAGGTGCCTCTGAGCTTCGTGGTGTTATTTTGTCGCGATATGGTTCCGTCGAAGTTTTGTAGTAGAATGAGTCCGCTGTTAATTTCTTCTATTTCGCTGATGTGGTCTGCAATACACATTGATCTTTCTCCATTAAGGAGCCTGGGCAGACATGTGTTGTCTCTAAGACTTATGATCTCATTCTTATTCTAATTTTATTAAAATTTTTATAATGCCATAATATTGTGTTTTACTTAGCAGTATTTCTTTAAAATCTATATTGACAATTAGGTTATTTTTAATTACAGGTTTTATTGTGACATCTTCGTAGTTAGTTTCTTCTAAATTTGGTATTTTTATTACATACAATAAAATTGTTTTTTGGTGCAAAATTTAAACATCGGAAAATTCAAACATTTCTTCTATTGAGAGTTTGGGCATTTTCCCTGCTTTAAATATTCTATTTGTTTCTTGTAGTTCGTTATCTCTTAACAAGAATGTGTATTTATAATTATTTGTTTGTTATTATTTGTAGTTAACTTATTGAGATATTCTTCTACTTGTACGAAATCGTCGTGATCTGGGCTTCCTGCAATATATTTCCAGGCTGATCCTATAAGATTAATAGATCTAGTGGTTCGTCTATTTATGGAAGAGGTTATTGATGAGAGTATGGAGTTTGTTTGGTTAATTTCGTGTTTTACGGTGTGATAAAGTATACTGTGTTTCAGTGATTGTTCGTTATGAAAAGTAAGTATGTCTAGTGTTTATGAAAATACTGTCAATTACATAAATATTATTCTAGTAGTTGTTGCTGTCGCTGCTTAACGCGTGCGTGTCATAATTGGCCAAACGTTCTGTTTAATATATTGCGACTGACTTAACGGAACTTGATGAAACTTTTAGCATATCACTCTATTGAATTTTTTACATTTTATAAAATGCTAACTCATTCACATAGTTATATTTGCAACAGACCTTCAATTGGCAGTCTATGAGGGGGTAGGTAATTAGTTAAAAAACCCGGTCCAAAATGTAACAAAAATTTATATTGCATAAAATTCACATGAATCTACATAAAAACAAAATTTGAGATATATTATTAAATTGAATATACCAGATGCTCCTATGGGAAACTAGTATCACGCATTAGGTTTCGACCTCATGCAACGTTCTTACTTGTTGATATTATATTTGTAAACTGTTTTGTTTGTTGGGCAATAACGGTTGTACCATGTTCTAGTTTTACTACTTCCTTTTTTAATCTTGATGAAAGTTTTGATCCTAATCTATTGTTTATTTTTACGAAAATCGTGTCACCTGGTTTATATGTCTTTGTCGTGGTGCTGTAGGTCTTGTTCTTGTTTTTGTTTCAGTCGAGTTATTTTGTCCAGTCTGGCCGTTTCGTATTGTTCTGGAGTCATAGTCACAGTTCTGCCAAAGAATACTTCTAAAGGTCGTCTATTAGGGGCAGAGTGGAAAGTATAGTTGTATTCATACACGGCTCTGTCTAGGAGTTCTTCGAAGTTTCGATGAACATTGGATCTCTTTAGAACTCTCATTATTTCGGATAAGGTATAGTGAAATCTTTCTATTTGACCATTTACCGTGCTTTTCTATGGAGGAACTTTATAAATTTCGATGCCGAGCTGATCTCTGAGCATAAAAGTGATGGATGCGGAATTCAGTGATTTTTCATTATCCATTACTATAAATTTTGGAACGCCGAAATAGAATATTATATTTCTTAAGGGTAGTCTGATATCTACTATTAATTTTGATTTTATGTTTATAGCTTGTGCCAATTTTGAGAATTTGTCTATTGATGTCAAAACTAACTTACCTTCTGTAGAGTAGATGTCAACGTGAATAATGTGTCCGGGGTATTCTGGAATTGGGGTTTCTTTGATTTTGGGATTGGTTGGATGCCTGTCCTATTTTTCCTCTTTGCAGAATTGACATTGTTTTAGAATGGTATATATTTTGGTTTTCATTTTAGGAAAATAAAATTTAGAAAAAATCTGAATTTTGTTTTCATCTGCGTTACGGTGGGTTCTATTATGAACTCTTAGGATTTCTCCATCCTGATCTGACTCTTTGATAAGATCTGTAACTATAATTTGGGTTAATCATGTTTTATAGGTTTTGAAATGTTGTGGATAAAATGCTTGAATTCGTCCCATTATGTCTTCTGTTGTTAATATGCCATTGATGATTGAAGGGTTTAAATGTTTTTTTAGTATTTCTATCAATTCGTCGTCGGAGTATGATTTCCTTGAAAAGGTCTGTCTATGAAAACACTGAAAGGGTATTTCAAATGTGTAGTTTGGTTGATTGGAAGACTGAAAGAATTATTTGATTTCTAAATGAATTGATTGGAGCCTCGACACTTGGGATTGGGAAATGTGAGGAGCTATTACGTAGGGACTTAATATCCCAAATAATTGCCAGCATTTCTTTTTCATTTGTGGCATAGTTTTCTTTTGCCTTTGATAAGGTTCTTGAGAGGAAAGTGATAGGTTTATTATCTTAACAAAGTACAGCGCCAATAACGAAATTAGATGCGTCTGTAGTCAGCTGGAATTCTTTGTTGAAATCGGAATAGCTAAGTATGACTTCTTCCGAGATTAATGAATTTTTAAGTTTACGAAATGCTTCTAGAGATTCTTTGTCCATGCTTATTGGTTTTGTGGCAGACATATGTTTCGAGATTCTTCCATCTTCTCCTCGTAGTAGAGTTGTTAGTGGTTTTGCCAATTTGGCATAATCTCTAATAAATCGTCTGTAATAGCCGGATAAACCCAAAAAAGATCTGAGCTCTTTTAAGGTTTTGGGTACAGGATAGTTAGCTATGGCATTAACTTTAGTTGGGTTACTTTCTATTCCCTTATCTGATACTACCAACCTTAGAAATTCTACTTTAGTTTTAAAAAATTCGCATTTGTCCAATTGGCATTTAATATTTGCGTCATAAAGGGTTTTTAAAATAGAGTTGAGATTTTGAACATGTGACTTCTTCACTAAAGATTATTATGTCATCGATGTAAATGTAGCAGATTTTACCAATATGTTGCCTTAATATGTCATCTAGAGTACGCTGGAAGATAGATGGCGCGTTTTTAAGACCAAAGGGGAGTCGTATAAACTCATATTTTCCGTTGTTTATGGAGAAGGCAGTTTTTTCAATGTCTGATTCTTTTAAAAGGATTTGGTGAAATCCACTTTTCAGATCTAGTACTGAGAAAAATTTGTTTTTACCCTGTTTGTAGGGGGGCGTCGCAAATAAGTAAAAAAAACACTTTTCTTTTGGGTTGTATTAAATTCACTTTTCTTTTTATTGTAATAAGAAGGTGCACCGTCAGTGTGCGTACACGGGGGAAGCCAAAGATAGTGAGTAGTGAAAAGAAAAAGAAAAGAGGAGGAAAGTAACACAGAAAAACTCCAGAGAACCAGCAGGAGAGCTGGAGTTGGAGCTTACGCTATTAACAGAGCTGTTAATAGCATAGCATGGGGATGTGGAGGGAGGAGCAGTTCTGTTTAATGGAATCTGACATAAACATACTCCCCCCCTTGCAAGGATTGCAAGACCTAGGCTGGGTCTATGAGCAGGCGCCCGAGAGGACCCACCCGAACACGGTGTTTTGGGCCATTGGAAGGCCGTCTGTGCTGGGAACGATCCCCGGAAGGATAACGTGAGGATACACGTCAGCCCCCAGCACAATTGACACCGATCCGGGACGTGACCAGGTGCTGTCGGCGAGCGTGATCCCTGGAGGCCCAGCTTCCCGCTCGATGGCCCGGATTGGCGTCCGAACGTTTAGCTGGGGGTCCAGTTGGAACAACGCGTCGAACTCGAAGCGCGAGGTCTTCGACCGAATGAGACTCGTGCAGACTTGCCCTGGACCAACGCTGATGACGGAAAGACCCAATGTCTTTGCCAATGAAGCGTTGATCCGACTGGTGGGACTGCACGGGTCAATCAGCGCCTTGACTTCGACATCCTTGGTCGCCGTTTTGAGCACGATGACCGCCGTCGGAAGAATGCTGACCATCTTGTGCTGCATCAGCGTTGTCAACGGAGGAGTGGCCGCCTGTGTAGAAACTGGAGCTGTAGGGCCTCGTCGCTTCCGGCGCGATCCCGGGAGGTGCAGGAGCGTGTGGTGGTTGTGGCCACACGTCTTGCAGCCTTTGGAACTGCGGCAAGATTGCCCAGAATGCTGGTGGGCCAAGCAGTTCGCGCAGTAGCGGTTGGCTAGAACCGCGCGCAACCGCTTTTCCGCGGGAAGCCCCAGAAAACGGCGGCATTTGCGCAGAGCGTGGATACCTCTGCACACGCGGCACCGGAATGAGTCTTCGCCGGATGGCTGGCTGGCTTGAGGGGATGACATCATAACCTGGAAAGGAGAGACACGTGTGGGGCAATGAATGGTTGGTTTGTCGAACATAGAAGTTAGTTGGACATCACAGGGAACACCGAGGTCGGGACCTGGATGAAGAATATCATCCAGCCCCTTATCATTCAATGCTGGACAGAGTGCATTGCAGCCGACCTTCCCTTTGGCAGTGATGCTGTCGGGATCTCGGACTGGGAGAGTTACGACAGATGAGTCATGTAACCTAGACGAGATTGTCGGAAACTTAAATTTTGGTTGTTTCGGAACGGAAACTTGAGCTGTGAAGGACGAGACCATTTTCGGTGATGTTTGCGAAAGAGGGCCGGTGAGTACCCAACCGAAAACAGTCTCTAAGCCAAGAATGGATCCACAGATATTAGGGTGGAAACCTCCCTGAATAATAGACGGAAGGATATCCGCGCCTATAAGAACATCAATTTTCGCACTCTTGTAGAACTCGGGGTCAGCTAGCTGAATATTAGGAAGTTTGTTCAACAAGTTGTGCGGAATTGGAGACGAAGGGAGGTTGCCAGCAAGACTTGGAAGGACGAGAGCAGAAGCTTCAATACGCAGTCTCGGCTTCAGTGGAGTCCCGATATGGAAATCGCAAAGCTTTTGCGATCGGGCTGTCACAGCTTGGCTTAAGCCTGACACTCGTGTCTGAACAGGTCGGAAGGGCAGTTTGATGAGGCGGAACAGACGCTCAGAAATAAAGGTCGCCTCAGATCCCGAATCAATCAGCGCCCGGGCAGGATAGGTAGCCCCGAGATGGCATACATGGATCATTGCCGTACCGAGGAGGATACCTTGTGTATTAGCCGAGAAATACGTTTGAAAATGGGCGACGTCTCTGGGCGAATGAAGGGGTACGGCAGCCGCGGATGCAGCGCCATGTTGGGATTCCTGCTCTTTATGGAGCAGGGTGTTATGCCGACCGCTGCATCTCTGGCAGCTGTGCGCGCTGGTGCAGCCGTGCAGCAGATGACCGCGTGCGAAGCAGTTCAGACACAGCTTCTTCTGCTTTATGTAGGCCTCTCGCTGTTGAACAGACATTTGGAGGAAGCGAGGGCAGAGTCGGACTGGGTGGTTCTCCTTTGAACACAGATCGCATTTTTTGCTCTCAGTGGTGACGTGGGCTTCAAAGGAGTTCAGCCGTTTGGAAGGGGCAGGGTTCGCGGACCTCGAAGCAGGTGTTGGCGCGGCAGAACTGGACCTGTCAGTTTCTATAGCCTCAAGTGCTCGCGCACGCTCGCTAAGGAAACGACTAACGTCCTGCCAAGCTGGAATTTCTGACTTATTTGTCAGAGAATGCTCCCAGAGAGATCGAGTGTGTTCTGGCAATTTGGAAGTGCACAGGAACACAAGGATACAGTCCCAATTCTCCGTAGAGATTTGAGCATGCTCGATCGCAGTGACACATCTGCTCATGGTGCCATGCAACTCTCTGAGAGCTGCGCCTGATTCCTTGGAGACCTTGGTTAGGCTGAGAAGGATTTTAAGCTGGCTGTTGACTAGCAGCCGCTTGTTCTCGAACCGGTCGCACAAGGCACCGCAAGCCGATGCAAAGCCGTCGTTAGTGAGAGGACACTCTGCGACTATAGCATTTGCATCGCCTGCGGTTTTGGAGTTAAGGTGGAAAAGTTTTTCCACCGCAGTCAGCCGGGGATTGTTAATGTATATGGCTGTGAAGAGGTCGCGAAACGTTGGCCAGCGCAAGTAATCGCCGTGGAACACTTCTGTGTCGATGGGAGGAAGGCGACAGCCGCTCGAAGAGACAATAGCGGACACAGAAGCGGGCGGTGCACTCGGTGCGGACACGGCGGCAATTTGCCTGCTCAATTGGGCGGCACTCCGCTCATAGACTGTATAGCAGTGGTCGAATTTGGCTTCCATGGCCTCAACTTCTCCACTGCCTCCCCCTGACTAAGCGCTTTGGAACACGCTTCGTATTGCAGCTCGGCCTTCTCCCACAGGACCTTGACTCGATCCCGTCGGATCTCTAAGGCCTGGAGCTGATCTGCAGGGGTCGAACCAGTCTCTCCGGAATGGTCGATGCGGGCTTCAAATTTAATGAGCCTGTCCGCAGCAGAAATGAACTCGGACAGCGACATTTTAGTCAACGGAATGGTGGACTTTGGAGCGGATCGAGTTACCACCGGACTACGCTTGAGTATGCTGGAAGTCTGCGGTTTCCCGGACGGAATGGGAGATGCAGAGGAACTGCGCTTGATAAGACGCGAAGGAGGTGCACTCAGTTGCGATCGGCTAGAACGATCCGACATGGAGACTAACTAGAAGTTAGCTGTCGGAAAGGTTTGCGTTAGGGACAGACGATTACTCGGAGAGTGAGTAAAGAAGTTGACGAAATGGCAGGATTTGTCAACCGAACAGGGCACAAATACAGATAAACCGCGTTTCGGAAGCGAAGAGAAGCAATAAGATAAAATAAGTAAAAACAATAATACAGAATAAAAATAAATAAACTGAAAATGAAAATAACACAAATATATATGTATACAATTTAAAATTTAAAATTAAAAAAAAGAAAATGATGACGAAAATATTGATGTAATATATATTTATATTTATTTATTTATTTTTTTTTTTTATTTAAAAAAAAGAAGTAATAAGAAAAAACTGTTTATTATTTTTTTTTTATTTTTATTTGTTCTCAAAGTGTACCTGCTGGAGCAATGACGTCACAAAAAAAACGTTCCACCCCTGAACTCAGTATCGGATGGATTATCGATAGTTGTGTGACGTGCAAGCACGATCGCTAACGCTTGGAACCAAAACAAACGAGCTTACTGAATTTTCGGTGCTTAATCGTGTTATTATGTTCTTATATGTTCGCAACATATTTGTGGAAGTGTTGATATGTGCTGTGCACAAGCTTGACAACTGCTTTGTGTATTAATTGTGTTGTTGTTGGCTGCGTATGTGCATACGTACATACGGGCAGCCGATAGCACAAACAGCTGACACAATTAGCACATAAATCAACACAACGCTCAAACGAACTTAACGCTTTGAGGAAGCGAAGGAAGCTTGCAGAATTTAAAATTTGAAAACACGTTAAATATGTAAACAAAACACAGAGGATACTGTCGTTTTATTTATTAACTTTAGGTGTAGAATGGCATATGTACATATGTACATATGTATGGATATACGTGTGTGTGTTTGTGTATAGATCGCCCTGCGGTGTATATGTACGTATAGAAACTGTAACGTCGGACCAGGAGTAGGAGTGATAATATAGGTGCTATAAATCACACACAAACATAAAGACTTATGGAGAAAGCTATATGTATGCCGATATGGTCAGAGTTACAGACAAACATAAAAACATAAACATTTGTATGTTCGTGCAAGTGACAAGTGCGCAACCGTAACAGCTGTGGCTCTGCAATTGCGTGAACAGCTGAGAGCAAGTTTGCCTATGCACGGAATAAATTTATATATTTATATATATATATATATATATGTATATATGTATGCGCATGCAAGCTGACCGGGAATCGGTTAGTTGCGCTTTATTGTCGGACTGCGGTTCGGACTGATATATAGGAGTTATATATCAAGTACATATGTACATATATATTTGTGGAGAAATATATACATACGTATTTGACGGACGCGAGGTTAATGACCGAAGTATATACACACACACTAAGAAGTAATTGCTGATGCAAATAGAAATTTAGCACAGCTGAATACGCTCCTATATCTATAAGAATATATAGATATAGAAACGTTTGCACTATGAGCATATATAGACTTAAAGTATGGCGGATTAGGTGCCACTATATATGTTCGCTCTGTGCACGGAAATGGCGGAAAAAGAAAAGTTGTACTTATCTCGTTGCCTGTGAATCGCTGGGGTTAAAGATGTATGTATCCGTTGGATATATCCGGCTCGAAGGACCAATGTTTGTAGGGGGGCGTCGCAAATAAGTAAAAAAAACACTTTTCTTTTGGGTTGTATTAAATTCACTTTTCTTTTTATTGTAATAAGAAGTTGCACCGTCAGTGTGCGTACACGGGGGAAGCCAAAGATAGTGAGTAGTGAAAAGAAAAAGAAAAGAGGAGGAAAGTAACACAGAAAAACTCCAGAGAACCAGCAGGAGAGCTGGAGTTGGAGCTTACGCTATTAACAGAGCTGTTAATAGCATAGCATGGGGATGTGGAGGGAGGAGCAGTTCTGTTTAATGGAATCTGACATAAACATACCCAATTGGGAAAGTACCTCATTTATTTCGGGTATTGGGTATTTATCAGCTATTGTGATTGAATTTAGTTTTCTGTAGTCTATGACTACTCGGTATTTCTTTTTTCCAGAAGCGTCTAGCTTCTTTGGGACAACCCAAACGGGTGAATTATAAGATGATCTGGATGGTCTAATAATACCATCGTCTAGCATTTGTTGAATTTATGTGACTACTTCTTCTTTTAAAGACATTGGGTACTGGTAGTACTTAGAATAGACGGGGATGTCCGAATTTGTTCTGATTCCTGCTCTGATATTTGTGACGTATGTAAGTTTTTCATTGGGGTCGGAAAATAGTCCAGGATATTATTTTTTATGATGGGTTATTGGATTGTTGCCTCCCACGGATACGGCTTCGAATGGTTTTTCGTTCTGAATGGGGTGGGAAACTAAAGCTGATTGGATGTAATTAGTATTGAATCCTGTATTTATTAGAATTTTTAAAATTTTGTCATTGTTAACTCTGCATTCGAAATAGGGAAGTGCAGAGTTTCTTATTCTAAAAAATGGAGATCTGAATGTTCTGGTGCGTATGTGAGGTCAGAGTATTGTTCGATGTATTCTGTTAGCATCTCGGTTTGTCCATCGTTAGCAGCTGTTTGTTGAATTTGTTCGTAGTTCTATTGTTGGGAAGTGTCGTTGTGTTGGTTGTGTTGAGTCATTTAATTCTTCTGATTGAAGATTGTAATTGTGCTGTCTTTTGTCTGTTTGGTTATGTTGCGGCTGGTTCATGTAGTTAACCTGCCGAGTTTGCGCGGTTGAGTCGATTTCCATTGGTACTGGATTGGAGGTACTGGATGAAGAGGTTTTGGACCAGTCGGTGGCGGAATAGGCAAGGTTTGGTATTGTTGTCGGTTTATCTGTTGGTTCATTTGAAGTCTAAAGTACGTTGTCTGATATGAAGCATGGTTGGAACACGGTAGGGCGCGACTGTTGTTGTGCATTACCGTGTTGATAGTGTTGTTGTGCGTAACTGTATTGGTTCTGGGTCGGTCTTTGTGGGGTTTTTTCTGTCATGCGTCCTGCCCTGAAGGTCGAGGGTTGTGGTTTATTAGTCGCCTGAGAGGCAAGGTAAGTGATTTTCGAGCTTCAAGCACAGATGTATTGCTTGGGGAAGGTCAGTTGGTTCTTTAATTCCTAGTAGTCTGGGGAGGTCACCTCGTAGGCCTCTTATGAATGTGTCAAGGGCCTTTTCGCGGTGCACATTCGTCAGTAGTATTTCCTCATCTTTAGATAATCCCATGACCCCTATTTTGTTAAGTATGAGAGATAGATGATTATAAATTGAGGAAAAGAAATCTTCAACAGATTGTGATCCCTGCCTTAAGGTTGACATCTGATACTCGAGTGTGTTTATATCTCTCTTGTCTGCGTAATGCAGAGTCAAGCATTTTGAAATGACATTCCATTCAAGTGGTGTGTTGTAGGACTCGAGTGCTGTATCGGCTATGCCGACAATTTTGTTTCGAATTGTATTTATTATACCAAAATATTTGGGTGTTCCTATTAAGTCGGAATAATCGGATAGACAGTGGTCTACGCTCTTTTTCCAAAAGCTAAATTCTAAATGTATAAATAATGGTACAACGTTATAGTTTGAGCACAAAAATTGAACTGAATTTATTCTTTAAATACCTAGTTTGAGAAGTAAGAGAGGAGCATCTCTAAAATACATTGACATTTCTTACATTCTAACAAGTGTTCTATGCAAACACTTGAGTCCTATTTTAGTCTTATCTTATTTCAGGCGTCTCTTACGAACATGAAAGAGGATCACACGTACTGAATTTTGTAATGTTTGGTTTACATTATCTTAAGGTCGTTTACGTTTTGTAATCTATTTTTATGTTGTCACCACATGGCGAGATCTGTGTTCATGCTTGAACATTCTGTCAAGGGCCGAGAAAGTGACGGTAACAGAGAGAAGGTTAAAATGCTACTTATATTTGTGGAAAAGCTATGGCTTGTAATCATCTGCGTACATGTATTTTTCTTACAATATATATTATTATAATTATTATAATTATCATACCAAGTCCTAAGGATATGTGACCGGTCGCGTGATGCCATTTAAGAGCATTTATTTTAAAATTATGATGTTTTTATTTGTCTAAGTTCGTTTTTTAATTGATCTAGTTCTAAAGTATGATTAATAATTGGGGTTTTTAGTGGATCCCATACTATTTTGGGTATTTCACTTATATTACTTATATAGGAAGTTGACACCCTTTCGTAACTTTCAGAGTGAAGTATGTAATTTGCCATTAGTATTTTGTCCAAAGTTCTAGCCGTACAATCTGATTTTAATGTCAAAATACCTTGTTCTGGCAAGTTTATTATTTCTTGATGTGCATGATTACATTTAATGTTCACTTTTGTATTTGTCGGTATTTAACCAACTAACTCTTCTGTGTAACTCAACCAAATAATTTGATGAGGTTGAAATCATTGAAATCACAAGAGGCGTCATTTGCACTATTCCATGGCCAATTTCCTTCGCAAATACGTGTATAGGTTTGCCAGTGCTTACATTTATTTAATGTTGCTTCTGACATTAAATGATATGAATCTATTGCAAAGTTATAAACTATAAATGGAAGTTTCACTTCTGCTATAATAACCCCCTGTTGGTTTTTAATTGGTAAGGGTATAATTTTAAATACCTGAGATGTGTGTTGACTGAATAATGGTATTTTAGCTTTAATTCGAGAGATTTCATTTTGAAGTTGATTTACTTTTAAAATATTTGTATTCAACTTTCCATGATTGATGTCGATAAGCAAGCTGATTATTCCAGCTTGAATCTTTTCACATTCATCAAGCAAGGAGTCTAACTGTTTTGTAATCATAAAGAAATTAATTAATTCTTTATAAACAAAGAACTTTCCTTAAGCGTTTCTGTCATGTTTGCAATACGCACATTTAAGTTAAGAAAGTTATGGTTTATCTCATTAATACTTTGTTTTATAAAATTTTCGGTGGAATCTATTACTGAAGCTTGTTTTTTGGTTAATTCATCTGTTCGGCGCAGCAGCTAATAATTGCTCTTAAATAAGCTTCTCTTAAGCCATCTGCTCTTTATCACATTCTCATTCGCTCACAGTGCAGTTAGGCACAAAAAGAAACTGTAACACACATACATATGTAAATTTCTGCTGCTCGGTCTCTTGCTTATTATTTTGTATTCTATTCTTTAAGTTCGAAAATCACCTTCAAGCGAGGAACACCTATCTCTATTGTAATTGCATTAACTTTTCCTAAATTAAATCGTGGTTTTATTATTTGCCTTCGTAAATGATTGGTGCCAGAGTTGCCGAAAAAGCTCGGCAGCTTCCAATATTTTGGTGACCCCGACGTGATTTATACACTCCGTGGTGTTTCGTTTAGTGTATCAAGTTAGTACTCAACTTCGTCGAAGTACAACGGTGTGAATCATTAACATTTGTGCAAAATAGTGCATTCAAATTAACAATAAACTTCGTCGTACACGACAGTGCAAAGCGTTAAAATTTGTGCAAAATAGTGCATTCAAATTAATAACAAATCTCGTCGTGTAAAACATTAACATTTATACTCAAGTTAGATATTAATTTGTGAATACAATAGTGTATGGAATTGTGCGTACATTATCTTGAGTTTTTCTTATTCCTCTTTAATTGTCCGCTTCGTTCGTCGCGTTTGGCGCCTGCTGTGCATCGTCTGCATATAGGGCCCGCTAAGCCAAAAAAGCTGTGACATATATAAAAGCTCAGATAAGCTTGCGGTCGCGCTTGCGTTGTGCTTATCTTTATCATCTTCTTGTTCGTCGGTTGTTCGTCGCGGTTTTTGGCGCTTCTTTGTGCAGCGTTTGCATAGAAATAGCTGTGTCGATCACACACATACAAACACACGCATTTACAGTGAAAGAGTGAACCTGCATATTAGATCAGCTAAACTCGAAGTGCATTAGAGAGTATATTAGCTTGTGCATTCATTTTGTAACCAAACGTGTTTTTTCGCGAGTAAACAAACTCTAATGATTAACTCAGAGTCGAATGTTGATCAAGTGCCTGCATCTCAGGTTACTTTCTTAAAACTCAAAACAAACGCGCTTTTCGATAGGTTATATGCCGATATGGACATTGACAAATTAAGTCAAATGGACTCGTGTGACTTACGTGTGCTTTTGGATTCGCTAACCAAGCTAGAGTCAAACTTTGATTCAGTCCATACTAGCCTAGAAGAATCTAACTTTGAGTCCATATCTAGTGATTTGCCTGCGCGGTTTGAATCAACTTTGTTAAAGTTTAAAGCCTTGCTTCAACGTGGACTGGGAAATCGGTCGGATCAACAACTTTCGTCGACGCTTAATACAAGTGGTTAAAATGCTCATCCAACACTCGTTATGGCTAATCGATCGCGTTTGCCGCAGCTGGAGCTGCCAAAATTTAGTGGAGTCTACACTGAGTGGGAAAACTTCTACTCTATGTTTAAGACGATAATAGATGCTGATCCGGATCTCAGTCCTATTGAGAAGTTCCAGCATCTTCGATCCTGCTTAAGTGGTTCTGCGTTGGATACCATCAACTCATTGGAAATCAACAACGCCAACTATCTCGTCGCTCTGGATATTCTTCAACGTCGATTTGATAATAAGCGTTTTATTGTACAGGCACACATCAGAGCAATCTTCCGGATTGAGAAAGTTGATGCATCTGTGGGCAGGCTGAGGCAGTTGGTGGATAAAGTTACGTCTCACATTCGGGCTATGGATTCTTTAGCATCGCGGGAAGAAGTTGCTGACTGTGTCATCGTGCAAACAGTGTTGCAAAAGCTTGACAAGGCTACTCAGGCTAAATGGGAGGAAGGCTCATCTACTAATGAGTTGCCATCTTGATCGAGATTGTCAGAATTCTTGCAAGGACGGTGTCGAGTCCTTGAAAATGTGGATCAAGTCTTGCAGGATGGTCAGGTTGGCAAGTTAGGAAAGATCGTGAGTACTCCTTTAAGAAAAGCATTTGTTGCTTCGAAGACTCCTATTCGTTGTGTCTTTTGTGACGATCCAAATCACGCGCTATTTCAATGTAAGCAATTGTCCCCAATGGCAAGGCATAAGGAGGCCAAGACGCTTGCCCTTTACCTCAATTGCCTAAGAAAAGGACATCAGCTGAAGGATTGCAAATCTGGTTCCTGCCGTACCTGCCAATTGAAGCACCATACTTTATTGCAATACAATCAGTCTTCAACAGTTACATCCCTCAACTTAATCAACAAGCAAATGCAATACATCCCACTGCCATGGTTGCAATGTCACCTTCTCTTCCACAAGTCCACATATCTCATAACTCGTCTGATGTTGTGCTTCTAGCCACTGCTATAATCCTTGTCAAGAACCGAGCTGGTACATTCGTTCCGTGTCGTGCGCTCTTGGACTCAGGATCTCAACTTCACTTCGTCACCAGTCGGTTTGCAAATCAGGTTCAGCTTCGAAAATGTAAATCACTGACTGCAGTGTCTGGCATTGGAGATGCCAGCTTCTCAACTGAAGGATATTCAGTCAATCTCGTTCTGAAATCGCGGATTTCTGATTATTCTGCCTCCATCACTGCCATCGTCGTCCAGACTATTACTGACAACCAGCCTGGCATCTCAATTTCTACTAACACTTGGAATATACCCTCAAACTTACAGCTAGCTGATCCTTTGTTCCATAAGTCACAACGGCTTGATCTTCTCATCGGAACTGGTCTCTTCTTCGAGCTGATGTGTGTTGGGCAAATTCAGTTGGTACCTGGATTACCAGTTGTGCAGAAATCGCAGCTCGGCTGGATCATTTCAGGTGGCGGGCAACATGCCCCCAAACTCTGTTCGTTTATCGCAACCCAAAGAAATTCGGATCACGCCAATCACAGCACTCGGCTTGATGAGTTGG
Organism: Drosophila meridiana; assembly: GCA_035045185.1. NCBI lineage: Eukaryota > Metazoa > Arthropoda > Insecta > Diptera > Drosophilidae > Drosophila > Drosophila meridiana. The sequence goes on from JAWNPF010000076.1 coordinate 97,599, forward strand.
TGCGTCAGTTTTGGGAAGTGGAACACGTTTTCGAGCCTATTGCCAAGGTAACCACAGAAGAACTTAATTGCGAGCAGCATTTCATTACAAACTATCGTCGATTACCTTTTGGGGAATATTCAGTCTGTTTGCCATAAAATCAAGGCGTTGAATCTTTTGGCGATTCCTATTTGCAGGCCAAGCGTCGATTGTTGAATTTAGAGCGTAAGTTCGCTCGAAATCAAACTTTAAAGGAGAAATACTCAGCATTTATAAAGGAGTATATTGATCTCAATCATATGTCTTTGGTTCCCAGCGAAGAGATCAATGAATGCAAATATTTCTTACCTCATCATTGCGTATACAAAGAAGAGAGTTCGACAACAAAGCTAAGAATGGTCTTTGATGGCTCGGTCGCTACCACATCTGGTTTCTCATTAAACGATTTGCTTATGTCAGGACCGACTATTCAAGCTACCTTGTTTCACACACTCGTTCGTTTTCGTACATTTTCGATTGCACTTACTGGTGATATTGGTAAAATGTATAGGTGTGTGAAGGTCGTGGAGCCTGATTCTATGCTCCAGTGCATTTTATGGCAAAACTCATCAGACGATGCTATCGAAGTCTTCAAATTGAATACCGTCACTTATGGGACCAAACCCGCTTCATTTTTGGCTATTCGTGCAATGCATCAACTAGCAATGGATGAGTCGACGGCATACCCATTAGGATCCAAAACGGTTTTGCGAGATTTCTACGTTGATGACCTGATCTCAGGAGGCAATTCAGTTGAAGAAGTTCGCGACATAATGCAACAAACCACAGGACTTCCTGCTCGTGGAAACTTTAAGTTGAGAAAGTGGTGTTCCAATTCAAGAGACACACTTCGCGGAGTTCCAGAAACCGAACAGGAAAGTTTTCTTAAGCTGGATGACGGCAGCGACGTAACCAAGGCACTTGGACTCATCTGGGAACCTCGAAAGGACAGCTTCGTGTTCACTTTCGAGCCCAAAGGTAGTGTAATCAATCACACAAAACGTTCGGTTCTGTCAACCATCGCGCGATGTTACGATCCGCTGGGTTTGATTGGTCCAACTTTAATTAGAGCAAAAATAATCTTGCAACGCATGTGGAAAGACAAGCTGCAATGGGATGAAAGCCTAACACAACCTTTAGAATCAGCTTGGAGTGAGTTTTGTAAGGGACTTTCATCAAGTGCGCAATGCAACATTTCCTCGTTATGTACTCCAACTCAAGGCAAGAATCGAGCTACATGCCTTCTGCGATGCCAGTCTTGAGGCTTACGGCTCTTGTGTCTATGTTCGTTCAGCGAAGAATAATGCTGTTAAGGTTCACTTACTCTGTTCTAAGGCAAGAGTCGCCCCATTAAAGACCCTAACGGTGCCTAAGCTTGAGCTATGCGCGGCATTTCTGCTTGCGAACTTGGTAAGCGAAATAAACAAAATGAACTTGTTTGAATGTGAGATGCGTTGTTGGTCAGATTCATCCGTAGTCTTGTCTTGTTTAAAAGATGAGCCATCCAAATTCAATATATTTGTCGCCATTAAGATTTGCGCCATACAGCAGCTGACGACCGGCATGGAGTGGCATTACGTGCCCACTGGGATGAATCCAGCGGATATATTATCGAAAGGAGCAGCACCGTTGGAGCTGTCGCATTCGAGATTATGGATGCACGGACTTTCGTTGCAAATGGAAAGACATTGTTGGCCTAGGCACTGCGTGTCTGAAGCATGCCTTCCTGAAATGCGTCAAAGAGTTCTGTTCTCGGCAGAGCATGTGGATATCTCTTTGTCATTCAAACACATAAATTCATTCGGAACAATGAAGCGTATTTTTGGTTACATCAACAAATTCATTAGGAGAACAAAGGAACCTGGATTGTCAGCGGATGATCTTCGTCAAGGATCGCATATATTGTGTCGTCTTGTTCAAAGAACTCAACTGCACCGAGAATACTCTGCACTACGAAATGGAAAGAATGTTCATTCGTCAAGCGCCATTCTTTCGCTCTCTCCGTTTATGGATGACTTTGGTCTACTTCGAGTTGGTGGCCGCTTGCGGCACTCTACTCTCGGATTCGATTCGCGCCACCCAATTATCTTGCCCTTGACCTTCTCTATAGTATCTCATCTTCATCTGGCGCATTATCATGCAGGACCGCAGGCCTTGCTTGGAGTAATTCGACTCCAGTTTTGGCCCATAGGCGGCATGAAAACTGTCTCCCGAGCATTGCGAAAATGTGTCATATGCTGTAGATCCCGGCCTCGTCTAGTAGAGCATATAATGGCGGACTTGCCTAAGGATCGTATACAGTTTTCACCGGCATTTACTGTCACTGGAATCGACTACTGTGGACCATTTTACTACAAACCCGATGGACGAAAACGAACTTCAATAAAATGCTATATCGGCGTATTCGTTTGCTTCGCAACTAAGGCTGTATGGTTGGAGCTCGCAAAGGATTTTTCGACCGCAGCTTTCTTGGGCGCCCTCAAGCGTTTCATCAGTACGCGCGGCATTCCAAGATGCATTTGCACGGAACGAGCTAGCGGATCTGAAACGTTTATTGTTGAGCCAGGAACATCGCACTGAAGTTCAGAACTACTGCATCAACAACAGTTTTGATTGGAAGTTCATACCTCCTCGCTCGCCGCATTTCGGTGGCCTAAGGGAAGCAGCAGTGAAGATCGCAAAGAGTCATCTATACCGCGCTATGGGATCATCACTTCTCGGCTTCGATGAACTTCGCACCTTGGTATGCCAAATTCAGGCTATAATCAATTCTCGTCCTCTTGTTCCACTTTCAGAAAATCCCGATGATCTTGGAGTTCTCACTCCAGGACATTTTTTGATTGGTCGACCACTCATCGATTTTCCCGAGCCAGACGTAACTGGGCTCGACCACAATCGCCTCGGTCAATGGCAACGCATTGCTTACATACAGCAATTGTTCTGGAAGCGCTGGAGTGAGGAGTACCTCACTATTCTTCACCAGCGTGGAAAATGGGTCACCTCGCAGCCTCCAATCAAGATCAATGATGTCGTATGTGTGAAGGATGAAAACTTGCCGCCGTTGAAATGGCCATTAGCTCGATTCGTTGAGACCATCGCTGGAGCTGATGGTGCTGTGAGAGTCGCTGTTCTGCGCACACCCACTGGAACTACACGTCGAGCTGTCAATAAGCTGTGCGTCCTTCCGGTTGATGATCCTGTTAAATGACTTGGTCTTTCAACGGGGGGGAGGATGTTTGGCGCAGCAGCTAATAATTGCTCTTAAATAAGCTTCTCTTAAGCCATCTGCTCTTTATCACATTCTCATTCGCTTATAGTGCAATTAAGCACAAAAAGAAACTGTAACACACATACATATGTAAATTTCTGCTGCTCGGTCTCTTGTTTATCATTTTGTACTCTATTCTTTAAGTTCGAAAATCACCTTCAAGCGAGCAATACCTATCTCTATTGTAATTGCATTAACTTTGCCCATACGATCATCGCGGACTAGGCATTAAATTAATAAATAATGAGCTAAATTAAATCGTGGTTTTATTATTTGCCTTCGTAAATGAGAGTTGCCGAAAAAGCTCGGCAGCTTCCAACATCATCTATGTTGTGTTTAAGGGTCGTGAGTTTAATATCGCTTCAATTTGACATAGTAAGGTTGACATTTCTTCAAAAGTTAAGCTGCTATCACCAATTGTTCGTTTCAAATGATATTTTACCGATTTAACTCCGGCTTCCCAAATACCTCCGAAGTGAGGTCCTGCCGGGGGAATAAAGTGCCAACTAATCCCCTCGTTTTCTAATAAAGGAGCGATTGTATTATTGTCTACTAAAGCCTGTTTATACTCTTGGTCTAGCTTTCTTGCAGCACCTACAAAGTTTGTTCCATTATCTGAATATATATTGGCACATTTTCCTCTTCTAGCAATAAATCTTTTTAAAGCTGCTAGAAAGGCTGCAGTTGTTAGATCACTGACAACTTCAAGGTGGATAGCTTTAGTTGCCATACATACAAATACTGAAATATAACCTTTATATGTTTTTATCCCACGATTTTTTGAACACTTAATATAATAGGGACCTGCATAATCTATTCCCGTATTAAGAAATGGGTAATTCATGTTTATCCTATATTCTGGAAGATTTCCCATTATTTGTTCTATTGTAGTTGTTTTGTATCTAGCACACTTTGTACATTCTTTTAATTGCTTCTTCAAATTATTTCTTAGTCCAAATATCCAATACTTTCTTTGAATATAGTTTCTCATAAGGTTTAGTCCACCGTGTAATGTTTCCTTATGCGCTTTTCTTATAATAAGATTTGTTAAGTAACTTTTGTCCAAAATTATCGGGTGTTTAACCTGAAAACTTGCATTTGAGTTTCTTAGTCGTCCACCAACCCTTAATAATCCGTTTTTATTAAAAACGGGTTTAAGCTTAAAATTTTATTTTTAGTATCAATGTCTTTTTTCAGAGCTAAATACTTTATTTCTTCACCGAATTGAAGTGCTTGTTGTTGTTTGATTATTAAATTCCGGGCAGTTTTTATTTCAATGCAGGTTAAAAATGCCGGGAATACTTTGTTTTTTACTTTTTTCTCAATGAATCGTAATACGTACGCAACTACTCGTTCAAGTTTTCCTATACAAGAGAATTTACCTGTCAATTCTTGTATTATGTCAGAATTATTTAATACTGTTGTACAAACAACTGTAATTTCATCGCACTTTTCTTCTTTTGGCCAATGTTCTATCGCTTTAGCCAGCCATTGAGGCCCTTTCCACCAAATCTCACAATCTTGAAGTTTGTTAGCATCAATTCCTCTTGATGCTATGTCTGCTGGGTTGTCTTCTGACGTGCCCCCAAATTGTTTCTTTTGTTTTGTGAATGTCATCTACTCTACGCCTAATAAATTTATTTTTATTACCTCTGTTCTTTATCCAAGCAAGAGTTATAGTTGAATCGCTCCAAGCATAGGTTTTTATAGAGTTTCCTAAAGGTTCTCTGACTCTATCAATTAATTTTGCTAACAGATGTGCTGCACAAAGTTCCAACTTAGGGATCGTTTTCCTATTTTTCTTTGGATTGACTTTGCTTTTACTTGCTATAATCATCACTGAAGAGTTAACTTTAGCGTATACTACAGATGCAAATGCTTTTTCAGATGCATCAGCAAAGCCATGTATATGTGTTATTAAACTGTTTTGCATTTTCAACCATCGAGGTATTCTAATTTTTTCTAATGTTGACAAATTTTGCATAAATAATTCCCAATAATTACTATCGTTAATTGATAAATCTTGATCCCACTTTTGTTCTGTAAACCAAAGTTTCTGCATAAACAATTTACCGACTATGGTTACTGGAGATAGCTAATGGATCATAAATTTTACCCAGTGTGGATAGAACTGATCGTTTATTAATTTTTTGTAATTTTTGGCATTTGAGGTTAAATTTAAATTCATCTAACAAAGGTTCCCACTGTAATCCAAGAGTTTTTATTGATTCAAATTCTTCAATATCTAAAACTCTGTTTTCTTCTGTTCGTTCGACACTCTCTATTACTTAGAGATCCATTTCCTTAAGTTTGGGGTTCAACTTCTAGCTCTAGTGATAATAAATTTACTGTGTCTGCGCCTGACATTAGGTCATCCATGTAAAAATCGTTTTTCATAATTTCTTTAATGTTTTCATCGCTGCATTTGTTAGCAATTTCTAATAGCGCTCTGGTCGCTAAATATGGGGCAGATGCAGTTCCGTATGTAACTGTCGTGAGTTTAAATATTTTAAGGTATATTTCCAAAGTATGTAGAGATTTTTTTTGATCTTCTTCATCAATATTAATCTGTCTATACATTTTTTCTATATCTACAGAGACTACAACTTGCCATTTACCTCTTGGTCCGGTCCACATAATATCATTAAGGTTCTTGTTGTTTGTGCTTTTAGCAGAAGCATCAAAGACAACTCTTAATTTTGTTGTTAAGCTACTATCTCTGATCACTGCTTGATGTGGGAGGTAATATCTTCCCATAGCGTTTGTCTCAACCATGTGCCCCAATTTAATTTTTTCTAAGTTATGAAAACGCGCCAATGCTTGGGCTTTTGAATCTCCTAATGTTTTATCCTGTTTAAAACGGATTTTAACGACAAACCTACCATTATTGTCTCTTCTTGTTGTTTCTATAAAATGTTTTTCGCATATTTCAGCTTCTGTCATCATTATCTTCTTCTTCCATTTCCCAAAATTTTTGTAAATTTTCAACTTTCATAGTGGTTGCTGTTATCACTGTACTTCCTTTTGATTTTGTACACCCTGATACTACCCAACCAAACTCCGTATTCTGTCCAAGAAGTCCGTCTATTTTTACTATCCCATTTTTGATGATTTGGGAATATAAGTCGGCTCCTATAAATAAGTCTATTCTACTAGGCTTATTAAATTTGGGATCGGCTAATACGAAATCTTGCCATTTTTGCTTATTAATTGTTGCAGTTTTACCGGGCAAGGCTTTCATTAATTTTGGCAGAACAATAGCTTCGGTTGAAAATTGTGTGTTTTTGTGTTAAGCGATTGAATGTATATCTTAACTTTGTACTTTGAAGTACTTGTTATACCCTGAGCCCATTGAAAATGGGAAATCAGGGTATAATGGTTTTGTTAAATGTATGTAACAGGCAGAAGGAGGCGTGTCAGACCCCACAAAGTATATATATTCTTGATCAGGGCGACGAGTTGAGTCGATTTAGCCCTGTCCGTCTGTCTGTCTGTCCGTCCGTCCGTCCGTCCGTCTGTCCGTTCGTCCGTCTGTCCGTCTGTTTGAACGCGTCGATTGAAGCATCTAGACAAGCTAGAGACTTGAATTTTTATACTCGTTTCCCAAAGGGAAAAAGAGTATATTGGTTTTGTGAAATTTCCGTCTTGCTGTCCGTCCGTCTGTCCGTCTGTCCGTATGAATGCAATATTTTTCTACGCTATTGAAGCTAGAGACTTGAAATTTGGGACATATACTCGTGTATACCCTCGAATTATAAAGTGTCAAGATTTTCCGGATACGCCCACTAGGGGCGTGGCAAATCGGAAAATGGTTGCTCACATAGTTAATAGAAATCATAGAAGTCATATTAGTTGATGAGCTAGAGAGTTGAAATTTGGAATGTATACTTGCGGTGACCACCCAAGTTCAAAAAGATATGGCGGATATATCTACGCCCATTGGGGGCGTGGCAAATCGGGAAAACTGTAACTTCTACAGTTTTAAAGATAGAATGCTGAAATTTGGCACGTATCTTAACGCTACGATTCTATAAAGATTTTATGTCCACGCCCACTGGGGGCGTGGCAAATCGGATCTGAATATTGAGTGATTTTACAAATTCAGCTATATTTTGAGCACTATTGATGCTAGAGACTTGAAATTTGATATATATACTCGGATAAGCAACCCAAGATCAAAAAGATATGGCGGACATAACCACGCCTTTAGGGACGTGACAAATCGCAAAAAGCTTATAGCTCCTACAGTTTGAGAGCTAGACGATTCCAAATTGGATGTTTGTGTTACTGGGGGCCTCCTCTATTGATTCCCCAAAAATAAATCTTACGCCCCTCTGGGGGCATGGTATATCGAAAAAATACCCTGTAACTTTCACATTTTTGAAGTGTAAGCATCCAAACTTTGCAGTTACGTTACCCTAGACTCCTTCTAGGAACTTGCCAAATATGATATGTCTACGCCTACTGGGGGCGTGGCAAATTGGCAACAAAATTTGTAACGCCCATCTGCAAAATTCATATGCCTGTGCCACCTATATAAATAAGCTTAATAAGAATTGCTAAGACGACAAACGGCATTTCTGAGAAATATATGTAATTCGATTTAATTTTGAAGTTCTGCAAATAATTTATCTGCTAAAATTATCATTTTTCGTATAGCCTAGGTCAGTTATGTTATTTTCTTTTTGTGTGTGTGACCATCAAAAAATGTAAATATACCGATATTTGTGTAATCGACTTAGTCCGAACAAAATTATTCCACACAAAAAAATTGACGATAGGACCCATCAGGTATGTATGCATGTAGGCACGAACAGCTGCGCAATTATTTTCATGCCGTCGTCGCCGCGTCTCGAACGCGGACCCATTTGCTTACACGCTTTTCATCTACCTGCTGCGCCACATCAGTTTTGCATTGCCTGTTGGCAAATCCGAAACTACTTCATTACAAGGGCGACTTTTGACAAATACAAAACTATAGAAGCTGCTGTTAATGCAAACACAATATAAACATGAATCAATCGCAATTGTGATTCTTAGAAAATGCTGAAATGCGCGCATATGAACGTATGTATTTATATGTGTACATACAAAAACGGTGGTCGGTTGAATGCATGCGTATAAAGGGCGATATTTGACAAATACAAAACTAAAGAAGCGGCTGAAAATGCAAGCACAACTCAATAACAATTTTGGTTGAAGAATATGCCAGAATGAATGGCGCTGAATTTATTTGTGACCATGCATAAGCAAACGCGCTTGCACGTTTCAATGTATGTACATATGTGTAAATGTAAATATATTATGCTGTCGCTGCTTAACGCGTGCGTGTCATAATTGGCCAAACGTTTTGTTTAATAGATTGCGACTGACTTAACGGAACTTGATGAAACTTTCAGCATATAATATAATTCAGCATTATATATAATTCAATAGAATCTATTGAATTTCTTATATTTTATAAAAATGCTAATTCATTCACATGGTTATATTTGCAAAAATTGAAATTGCATAAAATTCACATGAATCTACATAAAGGCAAAATTTGAGATAAATTATTAAATTTAAAATACCAGATGCCCCTGTGGGAAACGAGTATTACGCCTTAGGTCTCGCCCTAAGGCAACGTTTTTATTTGTTTTTGTTGGGTCCGTGGATAGCACGCGCAGGTCAAGTTTATTTCGTATGAACGATAACTATTTTTGTTGTAATGTTATCGATTTTAATGCTTATCGAAAATATGTTTTTAAGGCGTAGTTTGTGTATCGTTTGAGCTAGAGACTTAAAATTTGCTGTGTAGTTGCGTGTAATGAATACGGAGATAACATAATCTTTAGAATTTGGATGCCACGCCCCATTCGCACCAATAGCTTCCTATTTGTAAAAAGCGTAAATTAAATACTAGAGACTTGTGCTTTGGCAAATACACATATATGAATACCATTAATAAGTTGTGAAAGTTTGATGAAGTTAGTCCATCGCTAAGAAATGTTATTAAACAGTTAAGTTCCCATAGTAATGCCCACATTGCAGTCCAAGCGCAGTTGAAGTACAGTTTTGATTCTGTATAATTTCAGAATTTGAGCTGCCTCTTCTGAGATAATAGTGCATTGAGATCCGCTATCGATCAATGCTCCAAAATTTTCATATTCACCATTCTTTGCTCTGATCTTCACTATTGCTGTAGCCAATAGTGCTGTATCTTTTGAAACACATGTGTTCACTTTTTCATTTGAAATGTGAAACATAGTGTTATGAGCTTTTTTGCAAAACGCACATGAATATTCGCAGGAGTATTTTTTTTTGCTTTGATATTTTAAGGCACTTCCAGCACAGCTGCGCTTTTTTTGCCGTCTCGCATCTATCTTTTGGATTCATTGCTTTAAACTTGTAGCATTGTGATACATAGTATCCAGGTATTCCACAAACTGGACAGCTTTCTTTACCATTTGAATTTTTATTAAATTTATTGTTAGAATTTTTATTTCTTTCTTCATTACTCAATGAAGTTATAGAATTATAACGCTGTTCCAAAAATTCCATTACATCTGACAACTCTTGAATTTCTTTTGTCTTTTTGACGTGAGATTCATAGAGCTGCAGCGTTTCTTTGTTAAACTTTCTCAACAAAGTGTGGGCGAAAATTATGTCCACTTCTGTGGGTAAATTAGTTTTAAGTTTTATTATATGTATAGCCTCATTGCTATTATCAATAAAACTTTTAATATTTTTTGCGGAATCCATATTCAAATTTGGTAATTCAATTAATCGATTCATTTCACCGGAAAAAATTTTCCTTTTATTTTCGAATCGCTTAATTAATAATTCCCAAACTGAATGGTAATTTCCAACTGAGCCAGTGACCAAATGAGAAACCATGCTCTTGGCTTCACCCTTTAATGCCGTTTTTAAATAATTAAATTTAACTGGCAATCTTAAATCTTCCCTATTATGAATTATTTCTGTAAATAATTCATAAACAAGATCCCACTCTTTGGGTTCACCAAAATGTGGGTATTTGAATTTTAGGTAGCGTCGGAAGATCCTCCGTTTTTACGTCTACCTTAAATGGTTTTGTATCCTGAGATACGCGCTCTAAAGTGTCTACCATATTCTGAGCATCGAATTTCAACTAATCAACATCTTCGTTTAATGAATATTTTAACGAAGTAAAATAATTTATTTTTTTTTGGATCCTACTCCAAAGAAAATTAATTTTGTTTTTTCTGATGTTACTCCATCTCAAGGTAGAATTATTCAACCCCTTTTCGGTTTCTTCTAAATATACCCTGAGCTGATTTAAATTTTGTTCAAAATTGTCGGCTTGTTTCTGCACTTCGCTTTTCTCTGACATTATTACTGTCCCGGTATCAACAACCTGTTTTGAACACGACTGTATTTCAATGATACTTTTAATTTTACCTACTGTTTTTTCATATAAATTTTTGTTGAAATATTCATGATCTACTATTCCGATTTTTAATAGTGACTTATGATTGTTCATAAACTTCGATCTAATGGTTTCTAATTTTTGAACCTCCTCACTACTTATTATATCAGCTTCCACTTGCTGGATTTCTGTCATCAGTGTCGACTGATTATTTAGTAACTAAATTGGCGCCTCGGACATCATTTTTTTATTTATACTATTTATCTCTAAACTTATCTGGAAATGATGTCCTTTTGCTGCTTCTCGGTTGCTCCCTGGATGCTGCTTCTCGGCTGCTTCTTCTCGGCTGCTTCTTTGGATGTTGTTTCTGCGCTGTTCCCTGGTTGTAGCTTCTCGGCTGCTTCTTTGGATGTTGTTTCTGGGCTGTTCCCTGGTTGTAGCTTCTCGGTTGCATCGTGAATGCTGCTTCTTTGCTCCTCAGATGAATTTTTACTTTTTCATTGTTCACTTTCCGATGTTTTTAGCCTCGGAACGCTTTCTAATTTTTTATTTTTATTTGTTTGTAGACACTTACTTTCCGATGTTTTAGCCTCGGAACGCTTTATAATTTTTTGTGTATAACAAAAATTTTGAAACATAAACCTTTTTATAGGTTTTTTTTTTAATTTTGTTTTTTTAAAACAACTCTTAGGGTTTTTTTTTTACCCTTGAGTGTTAACTGTTATTTTCTGTGTTTCTTACCACGGGTGGGGGAAAACGACAGAATATTTTATTTTGCTACCTTAGCTACAGAACTGTAGAGTCTAAGGAGCTGGTTAAAAATTCTAAGTCTCTTACCACTGGTGGGGGAGACAATAGAATGCTCGAAGGACCAAAATGTAAATAATGGTACAACGTTATAGTTTGAGCACAAAAATTGAACTGACTTTATTCTTTAAATCCTTCTCCTTAAATACATAGTTTGAGAAGTAAGAGAGAGGCATCTCTCAAATACATTGACATTTCTTACATTCTAACAAGTGTCCTATGCAAACACTTGAGTTCTATTTTAGTCTTATCTTATTTCAGGCGTCTCTTACGAACATGAAAGAGGATCACACGTACTGAATTTTGTAATGTTTGGTTTACATTATCTTAAGGGTCGCTTACGTTTTGTAATCTATTTTTATGTTGTCACCACATGGCGAGATCTGTGTTCATGCTTGAACAGAATAGTTTCCTGAAAATTCCCTTAGTCCTTTCACTACGTCGGGTACTTTATCTAAGTCGTCAATTCTATGTCTTTGATCTGGGTTGATGGTAACGTCAGAGTAATTGAATGGATTATTAATAGATTGGGTCGTGGTTCTTTTTAGATTCTCGACTATGATATTGTTTATGATTTCTTTTAGTTGTTCTAATGTTATGTTGGGTGTTCTAATAGCGTCACTATTAGCTGGTTGTGGGATTGGGGGTGAATTATAATTACCCAAAACCGGAGGTCTTACTAGGTTGTTTTGATTTGCCATTTTACTTAATTTTAGATAATTTCTATTGTATTTACTTAAAAATTATTGTATATTATCTTAATTAATATTTTGTGTATTTTTTTCTTTTATTTATTCGTTAAAACTTCTTAATTTTCTTAACTAGCTTACATAAATCCTCCTGGAATCCTTGAGTGGGTCCGGTTTGGCGGTTTCCTTTAATAGCCCCTACTAAGGCTTTCGGTATTCACTTTTATGGAGGTAAAGCTGGGAGCGGATCTTACAAATTTTGATATACTGACTTTTCCGTACTTAACAATGTTTTTCGTTATCGTGCATAAAATTTTGTAGTGAATCGACCGTTTAAATTTATACGGGAGTCTCTCGATTTTCACTTTGACAGCGATGAAAATTTTGACCTGATCGTAGATACCTGTTCGGCGCAGCAGCTAATAATTTCTTTTAAGTAAACTTCTCTTAAGCCATCTGCTCTTTATCGCATTCTCATTCACAAAAAAGAAACTGTAACACACATACGTATCTAAATTTCTGCTGCTCGGTGTCTTGCTTATCATTTTGTATTCTATTCATTAAGTTCGAAAATCACCTTCAAACGAGCAACACCTATCTCTACTGTAAACTGTATTAACTTTGCGTACACGATCATCGTGGACTCGGCATTAAATTAATAAATAATAAGCTAAATTAAATCGTGGTTTTATTATTTGCCTTCGTAAATGATTGGAGCCAGAGTTGCCGAAAATGCTCGGCAGCTTCCAATATTTTGGTGATCCCGACGTGATCCTATACACTCCGTGGTGTTTCGTTTAGTGTATCAAGTTAGTACTCAACATTTTGCAAAATAGTGCATTCAAATTAATAACACATCGCGTTGTACGACGAAACAGTGTAAAACATTAACATTTGTGCAAAATAGTGCATTCAAATTAACATTAAAACTTCGCCGTACACGACAGTGCAAAGCGTTAAAATTTGTGCAAAATAGTGCATTCAAATTAATAACAAATTTCGTCGTGTAAAACATTAACATTTATGCCGCGTCGCGTTTGGCGCCTGCTGTGCATCCTCTGCATATAGGGCCCGAAAAAGCTGTGTCAATCATAGAAGACACACATACAGACATATATAAAAGCTCAGATAAGCTTGCGGTCGCGCTTGCGTTGTGCTTATCCTTATCATCTTCTTGTTCGTCGGTTGTTCGTCGCGTTTTTGGCGCTTCTTTGTGCAGCGTTTGCATAGAAGACCCGCTAATCCAACACTCGTTATGGCTAATCGATCGCGTTTGCCGCAGCTGGAGCTGCCAAAATTTAGTGGAGTCTACACTGAGTGGGAAAACTTCTATTCTATGTTCAAGGCGATAATAGATGCTGATCCGGATCTCAGTCCTATTGAGAAGTTCCAGCATCTTCGATCCTGCTTAAGTGGTTCTGCGTTGGATACCATCAGATCATTGGAAATCAACAACGCCAACGCTCTGGATATTCTTAAACGTCGATTTGATAATAAGCGTTTTATTGTACAGGCACACATCAGAGCAATCTTCCGGCTTGAGAAAGTTGATGCATCTGTGGGCAGGCTGAGGCAGTTGGTGGATAAAATTACGTCTCACATTCGTGCTATGGATTCTTTAGCATCGAGGGAAGAAGTTGCTGACTGTGTCATCGTTCAAACAGTGCAAAAGCTGGACAAGGCTACTCAGGCTAAATGGGAGGAAGGCTCATCTACTAATGAGTTGCCATCTTGGTCGAGATTGTCAGAATTCTTGCAAGGACGGTGTCGAGTCCTTGAAAATGTGGATCAAGTCTTGCAGGATGGTCGGGTTGGCAAGTCAGGAAAGATCGTGAGTACTCCCTTTCGTTGTGTCTTTTGTGACGATCCAAGTCACGCGCTATTCCAATGTAAATGCGTTGAGCAATTGTCCCCAATTGCAAGGCATAAGAAGGCCAAGAGGCTTGCCCTTTGCCTCAATTGCCTAAGAAAAGGACATCAGCTGAAGGATTGCAAATCTGGTTTCTGCCGCACCTGCCAATTGAAGCACCATACTTTACAATCAGTCTTCAACAGTTACATCCACCGTAGTCCCTCAACTTAAACAACAAGCAAATGCAACACATCCCACTACCATGGTTGCAATGTCACCTTCTCTCTCCTAACTCGTCTGATGTTGTGCTTCTAGCCACTGCTACAATCCTTGTCAAGAACCGAGCTGGCACATTCGATCCGTGTCGTGCACTCTTGGACTCAGGATCTCAACTGCACTTCATCACCAGTCGGTTTGCAAATCAGCTTCAGCTTCGAAAATGTAAATCACTGACGGGAGTATCAGGCATTGGAGATACCAGCTTCTCAACTGAAGGATATTCAGTTAATCTCATTCTGAAATCGCGGATTTCTGATTATTCTGCCTTCATCACTGCCATCGTCGCCCAGACTATTACCGGCAACCAGCCTGGCATCTCAATTTCTACTCATACGTGGAATATACCCTTAAACCTACAGCTAGCTGATCCTTTGTTCCATAAGTCACAACGGATTGATCTTCTCATCGGAGCTGGTCTCTTCTTCGAGCTGATGTGTGTTGGGCAAATTCAGTTGGCACCTGGATTACCAGTTGTGCAGAAATCGCAGCTCGGCTGGATCATTTCAGGTGGCGGGCAACATGCCCCCAAACTCTGTTCGTTTATCGCAACCCAAAGAAATTCGGATCACGCCAATCACAGCACTCGGCTTGATGAGTTAGTGCGTCAGTTTTGGGAAGTGGAACACGTTTTCGAGCCTATTGCCAAGGTAACCACAGAAGAACTTAATTGCGAGCAGCATTTCATTACAAACTATCGTCGATTACCTTCTGGGGAGTATTCAGTCTGTTTGCCAAAAAATCAAGGCGTTGAATCTTTGGGCGATTCCTATTTGCAGGCCAAGCGTCGATTGTTGAATTTAGAGCGTAAGTTCGCTCGAAATCAAACTTTAAGGGAGAAATACTCAGCATTTATAAAGGAATATTTTGATCTCAATCATATGTCTTTGGTGCCCAGCGCAGAGATCAATAAATGCAAATATTTCTTACCTCATCATTGCGCCTACAAAGAAGAGCCATCCAAAATCAATGTATTGGTTGCCAATAAGATTTGCGCCATACAGCAGCTCACCACCGGCATGGAGTGGCATTACGTGCCAACTGGGATGAATCCAGCGGATATATTATCAAAAGGAGCAGCACGGTTGGAGCTTTTGCATTCGAGATTATGGACCTTCGTTTTTGAAAATGGAAAGACATTGTTGGCCTAGGCACTGCGTGTCTGAAGCATGCCTTCCTGAAATGCGTCAAAGAGTTCTGTTCTCGGCAGAGCATGTGGATATCTCATTGTTATTCAAACACATAAATTCATTCGGAACAATGAAGCGCATTTTTGGTTACATCGTTAAAATTTGTGCAAAATAGTGCATTCAAATTAATAACAAATTTCGTCGTGTAAAACATTAACATTTATGCCGCGTCGCGTTTGGCGCCTGCTGTGCATCCTCTGCATATAGGGCCCGAAAAAGCTGTGTCAATCATAGAAGACACACATACAGACATATATAAAAGCTCAGATAAGCTTGCGGTCGCGCTTGCGTTGTGCTTATCTTTATCATCTTCTTGTTCGTCGGTTGTTCGTCGCGTTTTTGGCGCTTCTTTGTGCAGCGTTTGCATAGAAGGCCCGCTAATCCAACACTCGTTATGGCTAATCGATCGCGTTTGCCGCAGCTGGAGCTGCCAAAATTTAGTGGAGTCTACACTGAGTGGGAAAACTTCTATTCTATGTTCAAGGCGATAATAAATGCTGATCCGGATCTCAGTCCTATTGAGAAGTTCCAGCATCTTCGATCCTGCTTAAGTGGTTCTGCGTTGGATACCATCAGTTCATTGGAAATCAACAACGTCAACTATCTCATCGCTCTGGATATTCTTAAACGTCGATTTGATAATAAGCGTTTTATTGTACAGGCACACATCAGAGCAATCTTCCGGCTTGAGAAAGTTGATGCATCTGTGGGCAGGCTGAGGCAGTTGGTGGATAAAATTACGTCTCACATTCGTGCTATGGATTCTTTAGCATCGAGGGAAGAAGTTGCTGACTGTGTCATCGTTCAAACAGTGCAAAAGCTGGACAAGGCTACTCAGGCTAAATGGGAGGAATGCTCATCTACTAATGAGTTGCCATCTTGGTCTAGATTGTCAGAATTCTTGCAAGGACGGTGTCGAGTCCTTGAAAATGTGGATCAAGTCTTGCAGGATGGTCGGGTTGGCAAGTCAGGAAAGATCGTGAGTACTCCCTTTCGTTGTGTCTTTTGTGACGATCCAAGTCACGCGCTATTCCAATGTAAACGCTTTGAGCAATTGTCCCCAATTGCAAGGCATAAGAAGGCCAAGAGGCTTGCCCTTTGCCTCAATTGCCTAAGAAAAGGACATCAGCTGAAGGATTGCAAATCTGGTTCCTGCCGCACCTGCCAATTGAAGCACCATACTTTACAATCAATCTTCAACAGTTACATCCACCGTAGTCCCTCAACTTAAACAACAAGCAAATGCAACACATCCCACTACCATGGTTGCAATGTCACCTTCTCTCTCCTAACTCGTCTGATGTTGTGCTTCTAGCCACTGCTACAATCCTTGTCAAGAACCGAGCTGGCACATTCGATCCGTGTCGTGCACTCTTGGACTCAGGATCTCAACTGCACTTCATCACCAGTCGGTTTGCAAATCAGCTTCAGCTTCGAAAATGTAAATCACTGACGGGAGTGTCAGGCATTGGAGATACCAGCTTCTCAACTGAAGGATATTCAGTTAATCTCATTCTGAAATCGCGGATTTCTGATTATTCTGCCTTCATCACTGCCATCGTCGCCCAGACTATTACCGGCAACCAGCCTGGCATCTCAATTTCTACTCATACGTGGAATATACCCTTAAACCTACAGCTAGCTGATCCTTTGTTCCATAAGTCACAACGGATTGATCTTCTCATCGGAGCTGGTCTCTTCTTCGAGCTGATGTGTGTTGGGCAAATTCAGTTGGCACCTGGATTACCAGTTGTGCAGAAATCGCAGCTCGGCTGGATCATTTCAGGTGGCGGGCAACATGCCCCCAAACTCTGTTCGTTTATCGCAACCCAAAGAAATTCGGATCACGCCAATCACAGCACTCGGCTTGATGAGTTAGTGCGTCAGTTTTGGGAAGTGGAACACGTTTTCGAGCCTATTGCCAAGGTAACCACAGAAGAACTTAATTGCGAGCAGCATTTCATTACAAACTATCGTCGATTACCTTCTGGGGAGTATTCAGTCTGTTTGCCAAAAAATCAAGGCGTTGAATCTTTGGGCGATTCCTATTTGCAGGCCAAGCGTCGATTGTTGAATTTAGAGCGTAAGTTCGCTCGAAATCAAACTTTAAGGGAGAAATACTCAGCATTTATAAAGGAATATTTTGATCTCAATCATATGTCTTTGGTGCCCAGCGCAGAGATCAATAAATGCAAATATTTCTTACCTCATCATTGCGCCTACAAAGAAGAGCCATCCAAAATCAATGTATTGGTTGCCAATAAGATTTGCGCCATACAGCAGCTCACCACCGGCATGGAGTGGCATTACGTGCCAACTGGGATGAATCCAGCGGATATATTATCAAAAGGAGCAGCACGGTTGGAGCTTTTGCATTCGAGATTATGGACCTTCGTTTTTGAAAATGGAAAGACATTGTTGGCCTAGGCACTGCGTGTCTGAAGCATGCCTTCCTGAAATGCGTCAAAGAGTTCTGTTCTCGGCAGAGCATGTGGATATCTCATTGTTATTCAAACACATAAATTCATTCGGAACAATGAAGCGCATTTTGGGTTACATCAACAAATTCATTAGGAGAACAAAGACACCTGGATTGTCAGCACATATTGGATCGCACATATTGTGTCGTCTTGTTCAAAGAACTCAGCTGCACCGAGAATACTCTGCACTACGATATGGAAAGAATGTTCATTCGTCAAGCGCCATTCTTTCGCTCTCTCCATTTATGGATGACTTTGGTCGACTTCGAGTTGGTGGCCGCTTGCTGCACTCTACTCTCGGCTTCGATGCGTGCCACCCAATTATCTTGCCCAAAGAGCATCCCTTGACCTTCTCTATAGTATCTCATCTTCATCTGGCGCATCATCATGCACGACCGCAGGCCTTGCTTAGAGTAATTCGACTCCAGTAGGCGGCATGAAAACTGTCTCCCGAGCATTGCAAAAATGTGTCATATGCTGTAGATTCTTGGGCGCCCTCATCAGTTCGCGCGGCATTCCAAGATGCATTTGGTCTGACAACGCAACTAACTTTGTGGTTGCACGGAACGAGCTAGCGGATCTGAAACGTTTATTGTTGAGCCAGGAACATCGCACTGAAGTTCAGAACTACTGCATCAACAACAGTTTTGATTGGAAGTTCATACCTCCTCGCTCGCCGCATTTCGGTGGCCTAAGGGAAGCAGCAGTGAAGACCGCAAAGAGTCATCTATATCGCGCTATGGGATCATCACTTCTTTCGCTCTCTCCATTTATGGATGACTTTGGTCGACTTCGAGTTGGTGGCCGCTTGCTGCACTCTACTCTCGGCTTCGATGCGTGCCACCCAATTATCTTGCCCAAAGAGCATCCCTTGACCTTCTCTATAGTATCTCATCTTCATCTGGCGCATCATCATGCACGACCGCAGGCCTTGCTTAGAGTAATTCGACTCCAGTAGGCGGCATGAAAACTGTCTCCCGAGCATTGCAAAAATGTGTCATATGCTGTAGATTCTTGGGCGCCCTCATCAGTTCGCGCGGCATTCCAAGATGCATTTGGTCTGACAACGCAACTAACTTTGTGGTTGCACGGAACGAGCTAGAGGATCTGAAACGTTTATTGTTGAGCCAGGAACATCGCACTGAAGTTCAGAACTACTGCATCAACAACAGTTTTGATTGGAAGTTCATACCTCCTCGCTCGCCGCATTTCGGTGGCCTAAGGGAAGCAGCAGTGAAGACCGCAAAGAGTCATCTATATCGCGCTATGGGATCATCACTTCTCGGCTTCAATGAACTTCGCACCTTGGTATGCCAAATTCAGGCTATAATCAATTCTCGTCCTCTTGTTCCACTTTCAGAAAATCCCGATGATCTTGGAGTTCTCACTCCAGGACATTTTTTGATTGGTCGACCACTCATCGATTTTCCCGAGCCAGACGTAACTGGGCTCGACCACAATCGCCTCGGTCAATGGCAACGCATTGCTTACATACAGCAATTGTTCTGGAAGCGCTGGAGTGAGGAGTACCTTACTATTCAGCAGCGTGGAAAATGGGTCACCTCACAGCGATCCGATCAAGGTCAATGATGTTGTATGTGTGAAGGACGAAAACTAGCCGCCGGGGACGAAATGGGCATTAGCTCGAGTCGTTGAGACCATCGCTGGAGCTGATGGTGCTGTGAGAGTCGCTGTTCTGCGCACACCCACTGGAACTACACGTCGAGCTGTCAATAAGCTGTGCGTCCTTCCGGTTGATGATCCTGTTAAAAGACTTGGTCTTTCAACGGGGGGGAGGATGTTCGGCGCAACAGCTAATAATTTCTCTTAAATAAGCTTCTCTTAAGCCATCTGCTCTTTATCGCATTCTCAGTCGCTTATAGTGCAGTTAGGCACAAAAAAAAACTGTAACACACATACATATGTAAATTTATGCTGTTTTAAGTTCGAAAATCACCTGCACGCGAGCAGCACCTATCTCAACTGTAAACTGTATTAACTTTGCCTACACGATTATCGCGGACTTGGCATTTAATTAATAAATAATAAGCTAAATTAAATCGTGGTTTTATTATTTGCCTTCGTAAATGATTGGAGCCAGAGTTGCCGAAAAAGCTCGACAGCTTCCAACAATACCGTTATGCACAATTGATCACTGTTAAATATTTCGCGTAACTGTAGATATCGTTTTGTTCTTTTAGTCACTCTCGATTTATTTTTATAACCGTAGAAACTGTTTTGCTCTTTTGGTCACTGCTCGGGCGCCAGTTAATTATACCCTGAGCCCATTGAAAATGGGAAATCAGGGTATAATGGTTTTGTTAAATGTATGTCACAGGCAGGAGGCGTGTCAGACCCCACAAAGTATATATATTGTTGATCAGGGCGACGAGCTGAGACGATTTAGCTCTGTCCGTCTGTCTGTCCGTCTGTCCGTCCGTCCGTCCGTCCGTCTATCCGTATGTTTAAACACGTCGATTGAAGCATCTAGACAAGATAGAGACTTGAATTTTTTTTGTTGGGTCCGTGGAGAGCACACGCAGGTCAAGTTTGTCACCAAAAAACGATATCTATTTTGGTTGCTTTGTTATTGATTTTAAATCTCATCGAAAACAGGTTATAAAATTATATCTCCCACACCTTTAGAGCTAGACCCCTCAAATTTTGCATATAGATTCATGTGAATTTTATGCAATATCTATTTTTTTTATTTTTTGGATACCGGCTCTTTTTACTATATAAGAATCACAATTGCGATTGATCTGTTTAAAGAAACAACTAAAGAGTTTCTTTAGTTTTGTATTTGTCACATATCGACCATGTAGTACTACTTTGCGTTTTGCCAACATGCTATGCAATACTGGTGTGGCGTTGTGGATAGACGCAAAGTGCATAAACGAAAGGTGCCGAGTTCGAAACACAGTGACGACAGCGTACCTTTTTTAATTTTTTTTTTTAAATCTATAAACATAAGGTGGTTGTGCTAGTTGAGATGAAGCGCTTTAACGTTACATAAGTAGTAAATAGATGTAGGTTCGAGTCCAGCTGCGGTGATGATTGTTTTTCCTCTATTTTGTTAATTTGTTTATTTATTTAATTATTTATTTATTTTTGATTTACATACATTCTAGTTGAATAAAATTTCAAAATTAGAATTGAATTTTGGATATTTTATGTTATATGCAAGCTATATAGCGTATTAAACAATGCAAATCCGACGGGGCTCAGGGTATCTCCTAGTCGGGCACCTCCGACTAGAGTTTTCTTACTTCTTTTATTATTAATTAAATACGACGAAACCTAAAAGTCGTTTCCCAAAGGGGCATCTGGTATTTTAAATTTAATAATTTATCTCAAATTTTGCATTTATGTAGATTCATGTGAATTTTATGCAATTTCAATTTTTGCAAATATAACTATGTGAATGAATTAGCATTTTTATAAAATGTAAAAAATTCAAAAGAATCATATGCTGAAAGTTTCACCAAGTTCCGTTAAGTCAGTCGCAATCTATTAAACAAAACGTTTGGCCAATTATGACACGCACGCGTTAAGCAGCGACAGCAAAATACATTTAAATTTACACATACATTGAAACGTGCAAACGCGTTTGCTTATGCATGGTCACAAATAAATTCAGCGCCATTCATTCTAGCATATTCTTCAACCAAAATTGTTATTGAGTTGTGTTTGCATTTTCAGCCGCTTCTTTAGTTTTGTAATTGTCAAATATCGCCGTTTATACGTATACATTCAAACCGACCACCGTTTTTTTATGTACACATATAAATATATACGTTCATATGCGCGCATTTCAGCATTTTCTAAGAATCACAATTGCGATCGATTTATTTTTATATTGTGTTTGCATTAACAGCAGCTTCTATAGTTTTGTATTTGTCAAAAGTCGCCCTTGTAGTGAGGTAGTTTCGGATTTGCCAACAGGCAATGCAAAACTGATGTGGAGCAGCAGGTAGATGAAAAGCGTGTAAGCAAAAGGGTCCGCGTTCGAGATGCGGCGGCGACGGCATGAAAATAGTTGCGCAGCTGTTCGTGCCTACATACATATGTTGTAACTTTTACATTTTTGGAGTGTAAGCATCGAAACTTTACAGTTACGTTACCCTCGACTCCTTCTAGGAACTTGCCAAATATGATTTGTCTACGCCTACTGGGGTGTGGAAAATTGGCAACAAAATTTGTAACGCCCAAAATTTGTATGCCGGTGCCACCTATATAAATAAGCTTAATAAGAATTGCTAAGACGACAAACGGCATTTCTGAGAAATATATGTAATTCGATTTAATGTTGAAGTTCTGCAAAAATTTATCTGCTAAAATTATCATTTTTCGTATAGCCTAGGTGAGTTAAGTTATTTTCTTTTTGTGTGACAAAAAATGTAAATATCAAATATCGATTACACAAATATCTACTTAGTCCGAACAAAATTATTCCACACAAAAAAATTGACGATAGGACCCATCATGTATGTACATATGTATGTAGGCACGAACAGCTGCGCAACTATTTTCATGCCGTCGCCGCCGCATCTCGAACGCGGACCCTTTTGCTTACACGCTTTTCATCTACCTGCTGCGCCACATCAGTTTTGCATTGCCTGTTGGCAAATCCGAAACTACTTCACTACAAGGGCGACTTTTGACAAATACAAAACTATAGAAGCAACTGTTAATGCAAACACAATATAAAAATAAATCGATCGCAATTGTAGTTCTTAGAAAATGCTGAAATGCGCGCATATGAACGTATGTATTTGTATGTGTACATACAAAAACGGTGGTCGGTTTGAATGTATGCGTATAAAGGGCGATCTTTGACAAAGATAAAACAAAAGAAGCGGCTGAAAATGCAAACACAACTCAATAACAATTTTGGTTGAAGAATATTCTAGAATGAATAGCGCTGAATTTATTTGTGAGCATGTATAAGCCAACGCGCTTGCATGTTTCAATGTATGTATGATGTAAACTCTAACTCATTTACATGGTTATATTTGCAACAGACCTTCAATTGGCAGTATATGAGGGGATAGATAATTAGTTAAAAAAGCCGGTATCCAAAATGTAACAAAAATTTAAATTACATAAAATTCACATGAATCTACATAAATGCAAAATTTGAGATAGATTATTAAATTGAATATACCAGATGCTCCTATGGGAAACTAGTATCACGCATTAGGTTCGCCCTCATGCAACGTTCTTACTTGGTTTTATATACCACGGCCCCAAAGGGGCGTAAGGCTTATTTTTTTGGTAATCGATAGAGGAGGCCTCCAGTAACACAAGCATCCAATTTTGAAGACTCTAGCTCTAAAACTGTAGCTATGAGGTTTTGCGATTTGCCACGCCCTACCTTTTTGATCTTGCTTTGCTTATCCGAGTATATAGACCAAATTTCAAGTCTCTAGCATCAATAGTGCTCAAAATATAGCTGAACTTGTAAAATCACTATATATTGTGATCCGATTTGCCGCGCCCCAGTGGGCGTAAAAATAAAAATCTTTCCATCAATCTTTATAGAATCGTAGCGTTAAGTTGCGTGCATTCAGCATTCTAGCTTTAAAATTGTAGAAGATACAGTTTTCCCGATTTTCCACGTCCCCAATGGGCGTAGATATATCTTTTTGAACTTGGGTGGTCAACGCAAGTATATATTCCAAATTGCAACTCCGCGTCTCTTCAACTAATATGATTTCTTGACTATGGGCGCAAGCATTTTCCGATTTTCCATGCCCCTAGTGGGCGAATCAGAAAAACCTTGACTATTTATAGTTCGAGGGTATACACGAGTGTATGTTCTAAATATCAAGTCTCTAGCTTCAATAGCGTGAACAAATTTTGCATTCATACAGAAAGACGGCCAGACGGACAGCAAGACGGACATTGCACAAATCCAATATACTCTTTTCCCTTTGGAAAACGAGTATAAAAACTATAAAGAATAAAGGAGTAATCTCTCAGACAAGATAATTTAATTCATGACGGAAATCACCTTTTTAGATATTTTTACATTTTAATAGTTGGCTTAGTGCTTGTTGAATAGTTGAATAAAAATTGTATAACAGTTTTCTAAACTTTTGACTTGTAAATAAATTATTAATTGACCATAAGATGAATATACAACTTAATGAGTTTGATACTGTAATGGAACAGATCGGTAAGGGATAATATGAACTACAAGATGTCAAATTCTTAATATGTCTCGATAGGCTTTGGAAAAGTTCACTGTTATATTATGCTTACTTTGGGGTTGCTACAGATGTTAACCATACATGAAACAATGGGAATGGGTATTATTGCACCTTCTGCAGTATGCGATCTACGTATGAGTCTTGTACAGATGTCTACAATAACAGCTGCAGCTTTTTTGGGTATAATATGCTCTTCCTATTTCTGGGGCTATATTACGGATAAAATGGGTCGACGATGGATTTTACTACACACTATTTCCATTAGTAATTTTTGTTCTATCATTTCCATGTTTATGGTCAGCTTTACCAGCTTCTTCGTAATGCGATTTCTCACAGGTGTATTGTAAGTATGTTTTATTCTGCGTTAACTCTTTTTTTAACAATATTTGTACAATATTTTTAGTGTTGCTGGTCCGAGCTTTGTAGCTGTTACTTACCTAAGCGAATTTTGCAACAAAAAAATATTAGCACGTGCTGTCACCCATATGTATATGTTCACAGGATTTGCAATGTTTTACTGCCCATCTTGGGCAACTCTATTTCTGTCTTCAAGCTTCATGGATTTCGAAGTGGCGTTAGTGGGTCGACTGACATTTCGGCCCTGGAGACTTCTAGGATGTCTGTTTATGCTGCCTGGTGTTATAGCGTTTTTTTTATTACTTCACATGCCTGAAAGCCCCAAATTTCTTTTCATGATTGGTGATACAAAGCGTGCACTGGCAGTTATGGATTGGATAAGTTTAAAAAATACAGGACGCCCTCTCAACCCAGAGCAGGTTGTACTTATGCAAAAATTTCAGGAATCCTCTGACGTAAGGCATCAAAAACGCGTTAATAACCTTATGCAAACGATGATTAATGATGCTATGCCGCTGTTTCGCAAACCCTATGTTGGTTTTTTTGTTGGAAGTTGTTCAGTAATGTTCAGTCTTGGGTTGGTGTAAGTTTTTAATAATGTTAGACCTTCTGAAATGCATTACTAACTGTGCTGGATGTGTTCATCAGCGCCAATGGTTTTGGTATTTGGTTCACGGCAATGCGAAATCGATCTAATATGCGTCTGGATAGTAGAGCTGATATGACATTCTGTAAAATTCTCTTTAGCACAAAACCAAATAATATTGAAGATAGTGAGCCGGACCTGATTGTTGTAAGAATTATTACTAGAGTTTTTGTTTATTTTATCCACCAGGTGTTTATTACTTACAGGCATGTAATGACGGCTTTATAGGCTTTAATGACTCCCTTATACTAGGCCTCACTTATATAATTCTATATAATATTTGCTGGTTTATGCTTTTCTTTTTACCTCGAAAAGCCATGTTTATTGCAGCACTGGTCATATCATCGTCCTGCGGATTTGCACTGATTTTTGTTACTGGCCGCTGGCCTCAGCTTTTTTGTTTTGTTTTATTTATGTCTCTCCCTGGTGTTGTAATCAGCTTGTTGGGTGGTGCACTCCTCGAGTTTGTACCAACATACTTACGTGCTAAAGCGTTATGCATTAGTTTGATGTGGTGTCGGTGGGGCGCAGTCGTTGGAACTACCATAGTCGGCATCTATATTGAGAAAAGTTGTGAGATGACTATTCTTGTAATAGCTATCTTTCCAATGCGTAAGTATATGATTAATTTTAATTAACATAACATTTTATATAATTATTATTGCAGTTTCAGCAAGCATTGAGGGATTTTTACCACTTTAGAATCTTAACTAAATTATTGTTAATTGTTTCCTTTTCAAGTATTAACTATAGTATATGTTGGCACCTGCCGAGCTTTTTCATCAACTCTGGCTCCAATAATTTTTGAAAGCAAAGAATAATAGAAACATTATTTAATTTGGCTTATTATTTATTATTTTAATGCCGGGTCCGTGGCAGTTGTATAAGTAAAGTTAATTTTTAAACGAGAGTAACAATATATGTAAGTGTTGCGCGCTTGAAGGTAATTTTCAAACAGATCTTAAAGAATATAATTTACAAATAATAAGTATGCAACAGAACTACAGAAATTTACATATGTATGTGTATTATACTTTCTTACTTACTGAGTACGCTATAAGCAAATGCGAATAACATAAAGAACATAATCTTACTACTTACATTTCTTTCTTCTTTAAGAACAATTAGCTGGTACGCCTAACATCCTACTCCCTCTAGGATCATCAACCGAAAGGACGCACAGCTTATTGACAAGTCGAAGTGTGGTTGCAATGGGTATACGCAGAACACCGTGTAAGTTCAACCACTCCGATTTTTTTGGGTTCGAATATTTTTGAATGGACACGAATATGTCTTGAGGGCTCGAGCTCAGTTTATTCAATCATTCTTAATTCTATAACAATTGTTAACTATAGCTAAGATCGCGTAGCTGCGCAGCCAGTAACGCCGGCAGAGGAGCGGTATGCTTATGTATAAACATATGTATGTATAAATGTATAAATGTTTACATAACAGTATATATGTGTATATGCCGCCGCAGCGGGAGAGTGAGGATGTATCATATTGCATATTGGTTCAGTGCGGCAGCGCGTATTATATTTGCTGACTCAGCAATGTCCAGCACCATGCACTCATGGATGGTCATGTTATTTAAGGGGCAATGCACTTGAATGTTGCGCACATAAATATTGTAACAAAGTGCCACAATATGTTTGTAATTTTATTAATATGATATTTCAGAACATGCTGCATCCCCCTCCTTTTTTTTTTTTTTTGCTCTTGATTGTTTGTTTAATGATATATATGGCTGTTGAGGAACCATTTGTCATTATTTAGCACATTTTTCATTATTTAGCATATTTTTGATATTTTTGGTATATATGCAACCTTAATTGTTATCGGCGAATGAACAGCTGTTTCAAGATCAATTATCGGTTAAGTCGATACAATTATGTTAGTATTGAGTAAGCAAACGAACGGACAAGTTGAGTGTAACAGCAATTGGCTGATATAGTTCAAATAAAATAAAGATATGTTTAATTATTCAACATAAAATTTGGTCCTTCGAGCCGGAGCCGTTGGGCATTGCTACTGAATACTCACTTTGGATTTTGGAAAACAGCGCGCACTATTGGAAAAGTGCCATGTTTTGTCTTGTCGTGTTTTTGCTGCTGGCGGCGCAGCATTTGCACATTCTTGGAATTACGTATCGATATTTGGCATCATACGTAATAAACGGCGCGCGCTATTGGAAAAGTGCCGTGTTTTGTCTTGTCGTATTTTTGCTGCTGGCGACGCAGCATTTGCACATTCTTGGAATAACGTATCGATATTTGGCATCATACGTAATTACTAGTACGCACTATTGGAAAAGTGCTACTGGCTACTTTGGACAACAACTTGAATTGACTGCGGGCAACGCAGCAAGCTGCAATGGAAAATCTACGTACTTTACTGGGAGCCAGAAGTAGATTGAAGGCAACGATTACGCGCATTTCTGTATACGCGGAACACCCGCCTGATGGCTGCACATTCTACGATATTGATTTCAGATTGGACAAGCTGGTTCAGGTTTGGAAGGAGTTTGTCAATCGTGGCGACGAACTTTATAAATATGAAGATGTGCAGGGATATGTGGACCCAGCAAATGACAACGAGGTATACGAGGAGCGCGTTGATCGAGCTTATGCCCTTCTTAAGGCACTACGCGCTGAGTACGAACCCCGCAAACTGAAAGAGGCCAATACTACATCTAATGTGCTCGGGGAAAGGGATGACCATCCAATGTATTTTGCAACAAATGCAGCAATAATCACAGACGCAAATACAACAAATGCAGCAACAATCCCAGAAGCATAGGGAGGCTATGGATCGCATAATGCAACGACTGCTACCGCAGCAGGTTGATAACGAGTCATCGTCAGGCTCACAGCAAGTCGCAGGACCATCAACGAAGGATTGGGAACTGCCGCGGATTCATATCGCACCATTTGATGGAGACTATAAGGAACGGCACGCGTGTAAGGATCTATTTGACAGTGCCGCAACTCAGACAAGTAGCAAGCCTAGACAGGACAGAGGTACCAGGAACGCGCATGCGCTACTCGCTACTTCAAAGCGCTGTGCTAAGTGCAACAAGGAACACGCATTGATGACATGTACACAGTTCTTGGACCTATCTATTCAGCAACGATATGCCATTGTAAAGTCCAAACACATATGTTTTAATTGTTTGAGACTTGGTCATGGAGTGAGCACTTGTACATCGAAGTCATCATGTAAGTATTGCAAGCGCCGACATCACTCACTTTTGCATTTCGATCAAAGCAGCACTAGAGACAAGGGTGAGCCACAGCAGCACCAGAAGGATGAGTCAAATGAGGCACCAGGTGCTAGCACAGTAGTAGCACTGACGAACGCCATGAACATTGCGAAATGTGGCAAGGGTGCAAATATGAGAAGTACACTGCCAACGGCGCAGGTGTATATACGCTATTCTCGAGGTCAAGACGTTGTTTGCCGCATACTACTGGACTGCGGCTCGGAGTTGTCCTACGTTTCGGAACGCTGTATCCAGACATTGGGTCTGGATCGTTCACACTCTCGCATTTCCATATCTGGAATCTCATCAATCAAGGCAGAAACGACAAGAGGGCTCTGTTCACTATATATCAAGTCGCGAGTGTCAAATGCATCGCTTGAGGTCAAGGCGCACGTGCTTGGAAACATTACTTCGACACTGATGAGAGAAACTATAGACGCAGCAGACCTCTCTATATTTAGCGGCCACACCCTAGCAGATGCCGCATTCAATACCAACGCATGAATCGACATTCTGATTGGTAACGATCACATTTGGACGATTCTTACTGGAGATAAGTTGCGTAATGCCCAGGGGAACACAATCGCCATCGATTCCATATTTGGATGGATCATCACAACAGTGGGAGGAGCAACTACAACTACAACTACGTCACTCTTAGCTACCATGGACATCAACACATTGTTGCAACGGTTTTGGGAACTGGAGGAAGTTCCATCGTTCACGTCTGCACATACAGAAGATGATGTAGTGGAGACTCATTTCGGCCAAACACACTCCCGTAATGCTGAAGGGAGATACATAGTCGAGCTACCGTTCAAGCAGGACAACCCAGAGTTCGCAGACACCTTTCATGGAGCCAAGTCTCACTTCTTGGCAGTTGAACGTCGTTTAATGAAGGATGCAGCTTTGCGATCAAGGTATGTACAATTCATGAGGGAGTACATACAACTGGACCACATGAAGGAGGTGGATGTAGAAGAAGACGCCACTCCGAAGAAGGTTTTCTACATGCCGCACCATCCGGTGCTAGTTGCAAAGCTGCGTGTGGTATTTGATGGCTCATATCAAGACCAAGATGGCCGGTCTCTTAACGATGCACTTCATATTGGACCATGTATACAACGCAATCTGTTCAGCGTATGCATGAGGTTTCGAATGCACAAGTTTGTAATTTCGGCTGATATTGCAAAGATGTTTAGACAGATTCTGGTTGCAGCTAAACATCAGGATTTCCAACGAATATTATGGAAAGAAGATCCGTCAGCACCATTGCAGCACTTCAGACTCTGCACAGTTACATGCGGGACTGCGTCTGCGCCATTCCTGGCAGTCTGGGTATTAGAGCAACTCGCCAAGGACCACGAGCATGAGTTTCCTAGAGCAGCCAAGATATTGCTCGAGGATTTCTACGTGGATGATGTATTAACAGGAGCCATGACAGAGGAAGAACTGAATGGCATTCAAACTGAGTTAGTTGTACAATTGGAATTGGGAAAATGGATCTCAAATAGCACACGATTGAGCACCGTGCAAGGTGATAGAGTCAACAGGTCAGCAACAACAGCAAAGGTACTTGGACGGCCCTGGGATCCTGGAGAAGACAACCTTGCATATCCCTTGAAAACATTGTACTCATCAAGGATTCGAATACGCCTCCAGCAACATGGAATCTAGGACGCGTAATCGAGGTGTACTCAAGAGAGGATGGATTAGTACGGGCAGTTAAGCTCAAGGTCGTTTCTGGAGAGATTATACGACCCATCACGAAGATTGCAGCCCTACCACATTCTGAAACAGAGTTTCAGGGGGGGCCGGGATGTTGAGGAACCATTTGTCATTATTTAGCACATTTTTCATTATTTAGCATATTTTTGATATTTTTAGTATATATGCAACCTTAATTGTTATCGGCGAATGAACAGCTGTTTCAAGATCAATTATCGGTTAAGTCGATACAATTATGTTATTATTGAGTAAGCAAACGAATGGACAAGTTGAGTGTAAAAGCAATTGGCTGATATAGTTCAAATAAAATAAAGATATGTTTAATTATTCATCAATGGCAAATATTACTTTTTTATATATATATATATGTATAGTGTCATTAAATGTAGTTATTTTTTTTTTTTTTTATTTATTTTTTTTTATGTTAATTGATTAAAATTTTTAACCTATCTTTATGCACTAGTTGTGTCTTATTTTTTGTATCTTTAATTAGAATGTTATCCCTATCTCCTATTTCTTCTATGGTGTATGGGCCTAAGTACTTAGGTTCTTACTTATGGCCCGCATCATTTCTTAGTAAAACTTTATCTCCTGTTTCTAATTCGATATTGTTTACTTTTCTATCATATATCTCCTTATTTTTCGCTTTATGCTGTTCGAACATAATTCTGGCTCTTTTATAGGCCTGTTCTAATCTAAGTTTTGATACCTGCAGTTGAAGTTATTTTTTTTATTTGCAAATTTTTGCATAAATCTTCGATTATAGAATTTCTATCTCTGTTCTGTTCTTCAAATATAGCTTTTGCTACTGTTTTTGCACTTTTGTCTTTTATGTGTATTATTACAAATTTTGTTAGGTCGCAGATTAAAGTTACTGCATATTCATTCCCTTGTTCTGACTTTGGGAGTGGACCGATCGTATCCACAATTTCCCTATCGAAAGCCAGTTGTGGCGTTTCGGTTATAGTCAATGGAGTTTTTTTATGCTTGTTTATTTTTGCTTTTTGAAACTTATTAAATTTTTTTTATATATTGAGATATATCTCGTGTCATATTCTTCCAATAGTAATGCCTTTTTATTTTGGCTATTATTCTTGATATTCCAGTATGACCTCCTTGTATAGGGTCGTCGTGGAACGTAAACAGTATTGCTTCTTTTTCTTTATCATTATTTGATAATAGGGTCACCGGCTTGACTAGCGCTACTCTTAAAAATTTTAAAATCTTATTGCCTATATTTTTGAAAGATTATATTGAAATATTTTCAAAGATCTTTTCGCTCGGTGCCACTTTGACTTGGCTAATATTAAGTATACCGGCTTCTTTTTCGAGCCTTTGAAAAAATTGACCTAGGTCGAGAATTCCATTGGTATGCATATCGCAAATGTAAATTCTTGCTATAACTTTCTTGCCATGTTTGAATGTGGTCGAAGAATCAGTTATTCGCAAAGTCACTACTTTTCGTACTTCGTCATTTACAATGACTTCATATACGTTTGGCTTAGAAGCATTAAACGATTGCTTTTGCAAATCTTCTATATTATTTTCTTTTTCTTTTCCTTTTTCTTTTTCTTTTCCTGCGCAGTAATTTGACTGTTTACTTTGATTTCTGGTAGTGACTCTCAGAATTTTATTATTAGCTTGTATATTTTGCAAGTCCTTTATTGTTATTCTCGATAGCGCATCGGCTACGAAATTATCTTTTCCCTTTAGATACTCTACTGTAAAATTATATTCCTCTAATTCGAGTCGTATTCTGGTTAGTTTAGAACATGGATTTGTCATTGAAAACAAATAAGTTAATGCTCTGTGGTCTGTTTTGACAGTGAAATGTCTACCATAAATGTATGGTCTGAAATGCGTAATTGCCCAATGAATTGCTGCTAACTCTTGTTCTGTTGTACTATTATTACTCTCACCTTTTGTGAAAGATCTAGATGCGTGTGCTACTGGAAGCTGTAGTCCATTTTTATTTTGCGTTAGCACTGCTCCACATGCATATATTCTTTGCTGAAATATGGGTACTGTAACAGAGTGGGATTCATTAATGCTGATTTTAAATGTTCAAACGCGTTTTGACAATCACTTGTCCATTCGAATTTAACATTTTTCTTACATAATCTTGTTATGTGTCGCGAATATTCAGCGAAATTTTTTATAAATCTCCGATAATAGTTGCAAAATGCAATGAATCTTCTAGCACTGTCCGCATCATGAGGGACTGGATAATTTTGAATGACATCATACTTGTTGTCATCAGGCAAGATTCCTTTATCTGTGCATTTATGTCCCAAAAAGGTGACTTCGTGTATAAAAAATGAACATTTTTCAGGATGTAACTTTAGGTTGTGTTGTCTACATTTCTCAAAAACTTCTGTTAGATTATTGAGCATATGTTTTTCAGAACAACCTATGACTATTAAGTCATCCATATAAAGAAATGCTTGCGAACATTCAAGGCCAGTGAATGCTATAGTCATCATTCTCTGGAACGAATTTGGAGCTATTTTTAAATCGAATGGTAATCGCGTGAAGCGATATGAGCCATTACATGTTGAAAAGGATGTGATGTCTCGTGACTCTTCTTCAAGTTCAATTTGATGAAAACATTAGGTCAAGGCATGAAAAATATTTTGCTCTACCTAGTTGATCTAAAATGTCATCAATTCTAGGTAATGGAAATTTATCGGACAATAGTTTTTTATTAATTTGACGATAGTCAATTACTAATCGCCATTTTTTATTTTCGGAATTTGGTAACGATTTTTTCGGTACCAATAAAAGTGGGCTATTGTAGGCAGATGCAGAGGGCTCGACTATTTTGTCATTTATAAGTTTTTGGACTTGTCTTTGGATTTCGTCTTTCTGATTATGAGGATTTCTATAATTTTTAATGTAGATTGGTTCATCGTCCACCAGTCTTAATATTTGTTTATAAAAATTATTTGTTGTTATTGATTCGGTTTCTAGTCCCAATACATCACTATATTTCTTGCACAACTTCGTAAGTTGGCTGTGAAATTGTGGCGGAAAATTTTTTGATAGTGTAGTTAGTACTGTGTTTTCACGCTGTTCTTTATTGGTTTTGATTATTTCGTAGCGGGAAAGCGGTTCATACTTTAAATTGCTTATGTTTACTATTTGGTCTATATTTGTTGTATTTAGCAATCTTATGACTGCGTTTTGGGAGTTGGTTATGGTATTTGCTAAATAAATACCATGTTGAATTTCTTGATTTGGAATCAATACACTGTCTTCTTGTGAACTTATCTCTATTTTTCGGACAACTTGGGATCTTGCTGGCAAAACTATTTAATTGTTATCAGAACTGTACGATATTGGTACATATATCGGGTATTTTAGATTGTTTGGTCTAATTATCAACCAGTCTTCGGACGGATTGAAATCTAATTGACAGTTGTATTTTCTGATGAAATCGATTCCTAGTATTCCATCACATGCAATAGCGAATTGGGAATTTACTATGTGAAAGTCGTGTGGGATTATATATTTTGAAGATTGTATTGCAACAGAAGTAAACCCTATTGATTTAGTTACTTCTTGAATAATTCCTTGTATATTTATGATCTGATTTGTTTGGATGCTTTGAAAAGTGTCGGAATTTTCTTTTACGATAGATATTTCCGCACCTGTATCTATTAAGAATACTAACTTTTTTTCTGTTGCCACATTCGTGAAGGTAACAAACGTATTTTGACTAAAACTGATGGCGTGAATCTGGTTGTTCTTTACTGCTGGGTATCTAAAGGTGCTTGGCAGTTTCCCGAAGCATTTTGTGCTACTAGAACGTTATTGTTATTATAATCGTTTTGCCGATTATTTCCTCGGTTACCTCTATTGTTCCTGTTATAACCTCTGTTATTTCCTCTGTAGTTATTGTTCCTATTTTGTTGGTAATTTTGGCCGTTATTGTGATTATTATAATTATTGTAATAACCACGACCATTGCCTCTACCACGATAATTATAATTTTTATTATAATGACCACGGTTTCTTTGGGCAAACAGAACCGTATTCGGGTTTCCAGTTATCTCAGTGCTCTTTTGTAAGTACTTTGCTATGGCTTCATCCATGGTTCTAAAGTTGCCAGAGTCAAGGATTATTTTAAGTCTACTTTGCTCATAATTTTCAATCATTGCTTCTATAGCATCGTCAGTGCTATTCTTATAAGCAAGTTCCGCTGGCGTACCTTCATCGATTTACTCCGCTTTAAGGAGTTTGCGTAAGTTATCAATCTTCGTTGTGAATTTGTCAGCGGTTTTACCTTTCTGAGTTGTATTCTTCAATCTGGCTTTTATGACTTTGGATGTTTCACCAACTATAATGCCTTGCAATTTTTGTATTATTGCGTCGATTGAAGTTTCCTGTTGGACTTTATATAATGTTGGGCCAATAATTTTTGACTTTATTACCTCAACTGCTATATCTTCGAAATCGCCTTTCATCATGTTTACTAACCTTAAAGCTGTTACAAATATTTGAAGGTGTATTTTTTGTCCAATGAATTCAGGGATAGCGTTTGAAGTATCCTTCATATATGCTCTTCGGGCATTTAATTCTGCCATTTTGTCGTTTGTGTTTATGACACTTGTATTGAATTCTAAATCTGAATCGTTGTCTTGTTCAGCCAATGCTTCTATATCGGGTAGTGTCAATAGCGCATGGCATGGCTTAAGGCTCTCTTTGCTACACACCATTTGTGTAGTTTATATGCTTTGTACAATACATATGCGCTCATTATTATTACAATTATTAATAAAAGTACATTTGTTAGTTTTAAATCAACATTTGATGACTCTATTTTATTAATTACATTAGCAGTGGAATCCACTGTCTTTGTATCTATTAATCCCATACTGGGTTCGTCAAATATGTCATCAAACTTGCTAATTTTGTTATCAAACATTCAAAGTGAAATAAAATGTGTCTCAGAATTTTCGAAGCAAAATTTTTTTTTTTTTAATTTCCTTTTACATGACCCTACCTAGTGTTTCGTATAGCCATACTTCTATCGGGCAGATAGGGTTCCGCTCAATTTTACAATTTGTGAGTTTTTTTTTTTATATTATATTCCTTATATATATACTTAATTAAAATTTTGTTTTCTCATATGCTTAATAATTTTCTAAATTTAAAAATTTTTCTCAATCTTAAATTATGTTGTGTTCATCTGCTTTTAGCATCAGCTGGACGTCGCCGGTTGGCACGCTGATGCTCCATCGATGGCGTAAAAAGCATCCTGCCTTGTAGTACACTTGTAGTCTCAGCTGCTGATGTCCGGGGCCTATAAGCTCAGGCGGTACCGGTGCCGGTCATCGCACCAGTTATATTATTGCGGCATGTGTATTCACAATACGGTGAATATAGCGGTCCAGGACAGTCCAGGACAGTCCTGTGTCCTTGGGCATTGGCTTTTGCTTTGGAGGAGTATATTTTTTATTAGCGTTTGTTGTTAGAATATATTTTTGAATATTTATTTCTGAGTGAGTTTGAGATTGTGGCTTTTTGTTTTTTTGTGACTTTAAAAAGTCAAGTTCTTGCTGTAGCTTTTGTACTACAGTCGATGGACGTGGTGGTTGTTTAGAATACAATAGCCACTTAATGTGTGCTATTCTTTTCTTTATCTTATTTTGCACTCCACTTCTTTTTGACATCTCGAACTCTACTCACTCGGTTTCGGTTTTTTTTTTTGTGTTCTTCCATGGAAGTTGAAACATCCAAGTCCTTTTTCTCCTCCAACGCAGCTGGATTTTTTGTTCCCTCTTCCAGAATAATGTCCATGTGTCCAGGACACTACTTTTTCCGATTAGGGACCACTGTCACGGTCGCCATGTAAGTTCAACCAGTCCGATTTTGTTGGGTTCGAATATTTTTGAATGGACACGAATATGTCTTGAGGGCTCGAGCTCAGTTTATTCAATCATTCTTAATTCTATAACAATTGTTAACTATAGCTAAGATCGCGTAGCTGCGTAGCCAGTAACGCCGGCAGAGGAGCGGTATGCTTATGTATAAACATATGTATGTATAAATGTATAAATGTTTACATAACAGTATATATGTGTATATGCCGCCGCAGCGGGAGAGTGAGGATGTATCATATTGCATATTGGTTCAGTGCGGCAGCGCGTGTTATATTTGCTGACTCAGCAATGTCCAGCACCATGCACTCATGGATGGTCATGTTATTTAAGGGGCAATGCACTTGAATGTTGCGCACATAAATATTGTAACAAAGTGCCACAATATGTTTGTAATTTTTTTAATATGATATTTCAGAACATGCTACAAGCGACTCTCACAGCACCATCTGCTCCAGAAATAGTCTCAACGACTCGACTGAAATGCGGCAAGTTTTCGTCCTTCGCACATACGACATCATTATAGAAGGCTGACAAGGTAAGCGGTTCTCCACGCTGTTTGAGAACAGTAAGGTATGTAAGCAATGCGTTGCCCGATGGCGACGATCGACACGATTGTGCTCGAGCTCAGGGGAAATCGATGAGTGGTCAACAAATCAAAAAATGCCCTGGAGTGAGATTTCCAATATCATCGGAATTTTCTGAAAGTGGAATAGGAGAACGAAAATTGACTATATCCTGAATTTAGCATACCAAAGATCGCAAATGCATCTTGGAATGCCACGCGTACCAATAAAACGCTTAAGGGCGCCTAGAAAGTATAGACTATAAATATATGTTGGCAGTTGTTGACATTTTTCGGCAACTCGACAGATCCAATCATTTACGAATGCAAAAAAATAATAGCAACACGATTCAATTTAGCTTATTATTTATTATTTTAGTACCGCATTTTGTCTACAGATCCTTTACGAGTTCCAACCATACTTAGTTGCGAACGAAACCGAGCATCAGTCAAATGTTACATCTGCGTATTCGTGTAGATGTAGCATTTGACTGATGCTCGGTTTCGTTCATCGGGCTTGTATTAAAAGGGTCAACAATAGTCGACTCCCGTGACTGTAAATGACAGTGAGATCTGTATACGATCCTTCGGCAAGTCCGCAAGCATATGACACATTTTCGCAGCCTATGAGCCAAAACTGCTGCCGTATTACGTCAAACAAAGCCTACGGTCCTGCATGGTGATGCGTCAGATAAAGATACAACATCATAACGAAAGTCAAGGGATGCTCTTTGGGCAGGATAATGAGATGGTGCGCATCGCAGCTGAGAGTAGACTGTCGAAAGAGGCCACCAACTCGAAACCAAAGTCATACATAGACGGAGAGAGCGAAAGAATGTACGAATAGCTTAAATAGTTAGCCACGGCATAAGCAAATCGTTTAATAAGAGCCCAGTAAAGACCGAGCCATCGAAAATAACTGTCAACTGTCAACTTTGTTGTCGAACTCTCTTCTTTGTATACGCAATGATGAGGTAAGAAATATTTGCATTTTTTAGTCTTGCACTAGACACCAAAGACATATGATTGAGAACAATATATTCCTTCATAAAATAAATGCTGAGTGTTTCTCCCTTTGAATTTGATTTCAAGCGAACTTACACACCAAATTCGACGCTTGGCCTGCAAATAAGAATCCCTCAAGGATTCAACGCTTTGCCATTTATACTTTTTTCCCACAGGGAAGTAGAGTATATTGGTTTTGTGCAGTGTCCGTCTTGCTGTCCGTCCGTCTTCCTGTATGAATGCAATATTTTTTGTACGCTATTGAAACTAGATACTCGATATTTAGAACATATACTCGTGTATACCCTCGAACTATAAATAGTCAAGATTTTCCCGATTCGCCCACTAGGGGCATGGCAAATCGGAAAATGCTTGCGCCCATAGTCAAGAAATCATATTAGTTGAAGAGACGCGGAGTTGCAATTTGGAATATATACTTGCGTTGACCACCCAAGTTCAAAAAGATATATCTACGCCCATTGGGGACGTGGAAAATCGGGAAAACTGTATCTTCTACAATTTTAAAGCTAGAATGCTGAATGCTTTGGCACGTAACTTAACGCTACGGTTCTATAAAGATTAATAAAAAGAATTTATGTTCACGCACACTGGGGCGCGGCAAATCGGATCACAATATATAGTGATTTTACAAGTTCAGCTATATTTTGAGCACTATTGATGCTAGAGACTTGAAATGTGGTATATATACTTGGATAAGCAACAAAAAGATATGTCGGACAAACCACCATCTACAGGGGACGTGATAAATCGTAAAAAATATAGCTCCTACAGTTAGAGCTAGACGCTTCAAAATTGGATGCATGGGGTACTGGAGGCCTTCTCTATCGATTACCCAAAAATAAATCTTACGCTCTTTTGGGGACGTGACATATCGAAAAATACACATTTTTGAAGAGTAAGCATCAAAATTTTACAGTTACGTTACCCTCGACATCTCTAAGAACTTGCCAAATATGATATGTCTACGCCTACTGGGGGCGTGGCAAATAGGCAACAAAGATTGCAAGGTCCAGCTGTAAAATTCAAATGTCTGTGCCACCTATATAAATAAGCTTAATAAGAATTGCTAAGATGACAAAAGGCATTTCTAAGAAAAATTTAGAATATATGTAATTCGATTTAATGTTCAAGTGGTGCAAATAATTTATCTGCTAAAATTATCATTTTTCATGTAGCCAAGGTCAGTTATGTTATTTTCTTTTATACTCTAAGCCCATTAAATGTTGGGTCAATATCTATTTTTGTTGTAATATTATCGATTTTAAACTTTATCGAAATCAGGTTTTTAAATAATATCTTCAATATCAATATCTTTAAAGCTTGGAACTTCAAATTTGTTGTGTAGTTGCGTTTAATGAATACGAAGATTTAGTAATCTTTAGATTTTTGATGCCACGTCCCATTCGCCCTCAATAGCCCCCATTTGTAAACAGCAGACTTGTGCATTAGCAAATGCACACATATGAATGCCATTAATAAGTTGTGAAAGTTTGATGATTTTAGTTCATTGCAAAGAAAAGTTATTAAACAATTAAGCTCCCATAGTAATGCCCACATTGCAGTCCAAGCGCAGTCACTGCGTCAACTACGCAGTAAGCAGAGCGCACGCTTATGCGTGCGTGCAGATGTTTGTGTGAATGTGTTGTTTGTATTTATGCGTACAAAAACCGAGGAATGATTTGATATTTGACTCTATACAGGGCTAAGGGTATCCTCTAGTCCAGCAGTCTCGACTAGAGTACTCTTACTTGTTTGTGTATGTAACCATACCGTCCAAAATAATAAATACCAAATTAAATAGCATTCATGCGATACTTTTTTCAATCGATTAGTTCTATACGACCGCAAACCATACAGAATAAAATTCGTCAGACAGAATAAAATTATTTCACACAAATGTGTGAAACGCTTATGAAAATCTTGATTTTTGTTATACATTACCAAGTAAGAAAGTCAATAATTATATAAATAAATAAATAAATAAATAATTAAATAATCAAAATGGATTTGAGCCTACATCTGCTACATATGTATCGTTAAAGCACACTATCTCAACTAGCACAGCTACTTTCTATTTATTAAGGAAAAACAAGTGACAACGTTGCATGAGGGCGAACCTAATGCGTGATACTAGTTTCCCATAGGAGCATCTGGTATATTTAATTTAATAATATATCTCAAATTTTGCATTTATGTAGATTCATGTGAATTTTATGCAATTTAAATTCTTGTTACATTTTGGATACCGGCATTGTTAACTAATTACCTACCCCCTTATATACTGCCAATTGAAGGTCTGTTGCTAATATAACTATGTGAATGAGTTATCATTTTTATAAAATGTAAAAAATTCAATAGAATCATATGCTGAAAGTTTCATTAAGTTCCGTTAAGTCAGTCGCAATCTATTAAACAAAACGTTTGGCCAATTATGACCCGCACGCGTTAAGCAGCGACAGCAAAATATATTTACATTTACACATACATTGAAACATGCAAGCGAGTTACCAACCCAACAACACACACAAACACATATTCAATAATTCTTTGTACACACATAAGCACACACAAAAACACTCAAACACACACACAATTATAAAATACTCGATGTATAATTTACCTACACATATAAGCATTGTACTTTTTGTAAGAACATACGAAACTAAGAAACCAAAAACTTAGAAATAAAAAATCACTTCTGTTTTGGCATTTGAATGGAGAGGACGTTTTATTAATATCTTGACACCTACACATATACACCATCTAGCTCCCGATGGTAATTGGCGCAGCCGGTTAAGGAATAGATCTACTTATAATCATGCTAAGTATCATTATTTTTGTGAACTTCACTAAAGTGGAGTAACTGTGTATAAGATGCATTGCTAAATGGAACGGAATCAATCGCTGAAATTCGTTACCACAGCAAAAAAAAAAAAAAAAAAAAAATTTGCAGTTTATGTATAAACATATACATATGTTTTTAATTTTAAATAACAAATGTGTTGCGATGGGGCAGAATTAATCGTTGATAATTGCTGTTATCGCAACATTATTCTAAAGTTGCCAGAGTCAAGGATTACTTTAAGTCTACTTTGCTCATAATTTTCAATCATTGCTTCTATAGCATCGTCAGTGCTATTCTTATAAGCAAGTTCCGCTGGCGTACCTTCATCGATTTACTCCGCTTTAAGGAGTTTGCGTAAGTTATCAATCTTCGTTGTGAATTTGTCAGCGGTTTTACCTTTCTGAGTTGTATTCTTCAATCTGGCTTTTATGACTTTGGATGTTTCACCAACTATAATGCCTTGCAATTTTTGTATTATTGCGTCGATTGAAGTTTCCTGTTGGACTTTATATAATGTTGGGCCAATAATTTTTGACTTTATTACCTCAACTGCTATATCTTCGAAATCGCCTTTCATCATGTTTACTAACCTTAAAGCTGTTACAAATATTTGAAGGTGTATTTTTTGTCCAATGAATTCAGGGATAGCGTTTGAAGTATCCTTCATATATGCTCTTCGGGCATTTAATTCTGCCATTTTGTCGTTTGTGTTTATGACACTTGTATTGAATTCTAAATCTGAATCGTTGTCTTGTTCAGCCAATGCTTCTATATCGGGTAGTGTCAATAGCGCATGGCATGGCTTAAGGCTCTCTTTGCTACACACCATTTGTGTAGTTTATATGCTTTGTACAATACATATGCGCTCATTATTATTACAATTATTAATAAAAGTACATTTGTTAGTTTTAAATCAACATTTGATGACTCTATTTTATTAATTACATTAGCAGTGGAATCCACTGTCTTTGTATCTATTAATCCCATACTGGGTGTTGGAAGCTGCCGAGCTTTTTCGGCAACTCTGGCTCCAATCATTTACGAAGGCAAAATAATAAAACCACGATTTAATTTAGCTTATTATTTATTAGTTTAATGCCTAGTCCGCGATGATCGTGTAGGCAAAGTTAATACAGTTTACAATAGAGAGATGTAGGTGTTGCTCGCTTGAAGGTGAATTTCGAACTTAAAGAATAGAATACAAAATGATAAGCAAGAGACCGAGGAGCAGAAATTTACATATGTATGTGTGTTACAGTTTCTTTTTGTGCCTAACTGCACTATGAGCGAATGAGAATGTGATAAAGAACAGATGGCTTAAGAGAAGCTTATTTAAGAGCAATTATTAGCTGCTGCGCCGAACATCCTCCCCCCCGTTGAAAGACCAAGTCTTTTAACAGGATCATCAACCGGAAGGACGCACAGCTTATTGACAGCTCGACGTGTAGTTCCAGTGGGTGTGCGCAGAACAGCGACTCTCACAGCACCATCAGCTCCAGCGATGGTCTCAACGACTCGAGCTAATGGCCATTTCAACGGCGGCAAGTTTTCATCCTTCACACATACGACATCATTGATCTTGATCGGAGGCTGCGAGGTGACCCATTTTCCACGCTGTTGAAGAATAGTAAGGTACTCCTCACTCCAGCGCTTCCAGAAAAATTGCTGTATGTAAGCAATGCGTTGCCATTGACCGAGGCGATTGTGGTCGAGCCCAGTTACGTCTGGCTCGGGAAAATCGATGAGTGGTCGACCAATCAAAAAATGTCCTGGAGTGAGAACTCCAAGATCATCGGGATTTTCTGAAAGTGGAACAAGAGGACGAGAATTGATTATAGCCTGAATTTGGCATACCAAGGTGCGAAGTTCATCGAAGCCGAGAAGTGATGATCCCATAGCGCGGTATAGATGACTCTTTGCGGTCTTCACTGCTGCTTCCCATAGGCCACCGAAATGTGGCGAGCGAGGAGGTATGAACTTCCAATCAAAACTGTTGTTGATGCAGTAGTTCTGAACTTCAGTGCGATGTTCCTGGCTCAACAATAAACGTTTCAGATCCGCTAGCTCGTTCCGTGCACTCACAAAGTTAGTAGCGTTGTCAGACC
Organism: Drosophila meridiana; assembly: GCA_035045185.1. Taxonomy (NCBI): domain Eukaryota; kingdom Metazoa; phylum Arthropoda; class Insecta; order Diptera; family Drosophilidae; genus Drosophila; species Drosophila meridiana. The sequence continues at coordinate 140,200 of JAWNPF010000076.1, forward strand.
AAATGCATCTTGGAATGCCGCGCGTACTGATGAAACGCTTGAGGGCGCCCAAGAAAGCTGCGGTCGACAGATCCTTTGCGAGCTCCAACCATACAGCCTTAGTTGCGAAGCAAACGAATACGCAGATGTAGCATTTTATTGAAGTTCGGTTTCGTCCATCGGGTTTGTAGTAAAATGGTCCACAGTAGTCGATTCCAGTGACAGTAAATGCCGGTGAAGACTGTATACGATCCTTAGGCAAGTCCGCCATTATATGCTCCACTAGACGAGGCCGGGATCTACAGCATATGACACATTTTCGCAATGCTCGGGAGACAGTTTTCATGCCGCCTATGGGCCAAAACTGGAGTCGAATTACTCCAAGCAAGGCCTGCGGTCCTGCATGATGATGCGCCAGATGAAGATGAGATACTATAGAGAAGGTCAAGGGATGTTCTTTGGGCAAGATAATTGGGTGGCGCGCATCGAAGCCGAGAGTAGAGTGCCGCAAGCGGCCACCAACTCGAAGTAGACCAAAGTCATCCATAAACGGAGAGAGCGAAAAAATGGCGCTTGACGAATGAACATTCTTTCCATTTCGTAGTGCAGAGTATTCTCGGTGCAGCTGAGTTCTTTGAACAAGACGACACAATATGTGCGATCCTTGACGAAGATCGTCCGCTGACAATCCAGGTGCCTTTGTTACGTCGCTGCCGTCATCGAGTTTGAGAAAACTTTCCTGTTCAGTTTCTGGAACTCCGCGAAGTGCGTCTCTTGAATTGGAGCACCATTTTCTCAACTTAAAGTTTCCTGGAGCAAGAAGACCTGTGGTTTGTTGCATTATGTCGCGAACTTCTTCAACTGAATTGCCTCCTGAGATCAGGTCATCAACGTAGAAATCTCGCAAAACCGTTTTGGATCCAAATGGGTATGCCGACGACTCATCTATTGCTAATTGATGCATTGCACGAATGGCCAAAAATGAAGCTGGCTTGGTCCCATAAGTGACAGTATTCAATTTGAAGACTTTGCTAGCATCGTCTGATGAGTTTCGCCATAAAATGCACTGGAGCATAGAATCAGGCTCCACGACCTTCACACACCTATACATTTTACCAATATCACCAGTAAGTGCAATCGAAAATGTACGAAAACGAACGAGTGTGTGAAACAAGGTAGCTTGAATAGTCGGTCCTGACATAAGCAAATCGTTTAATGAGACACCAGATGTGGTAGCGGCCGAGCCATCAAAGACAACTCTTAGCTTTGTTGTCGAACTCTCTTCTTTGTATACGCAATGATGAGGTAAGAAATATTTGCATTCATTGATCTCTTCGCTGGGCACCAAAGACATATGATTGAGATCAATATACTCCTTTATAAATGCTGAGTATTTCTCCTTTAAAGTTTGATTTCGAGCGAACTTACGCTCTAAATTCAACAATCGACGCTTGGCCTGCAAATAGGAATTGCCCAAAGATTTAACGCCTTGCTTCTTTGGCAAACAGACTGAATATTCCCCAGAAGGTAGTCGACGATAGTTTGTAATGAAATGCTGCTCACAATTAAGTTCTTCTGTGGTTACCTTGGCAATAGGCTCGAAAACATGTTCCACTTCCCAAAACTGACGCACCAACTCATCAAGCCGAGTGCTGTGATTGGCGTGATCCGAATTTCTTTGGGTTGCGATAAACGAACAGAGTTTGGGGGCATGTTGCCCGCCACCTGAAATGATCCAGCCGAGCTGCGTTTTCTGCACAACTGGTAATCCAGGTGCCAACTGAATTTGCCCAACACACATCAGCTCGAAGAAGAGACCAGCTCCGATGAGAAGATCAATCCGTTGTGACTTATGGAACAAGGGATCAGCTAGCTGTAAGTTTGAGGGTATATTCCAAGTGTTAGTAGAAATTGAGATGCCAGGCTGGTTGTCAGTAATAGTCTGGACGACGATGGCAGTGATGGAGGCAGAATAATCAGAAATCCGCGATTTCAGAACGAGATTGACTGAATATCCTTCAGTTGAGAAGCTGGCATCTCCAATGCCAGACACTGCAGTCAGTGATTTACATTTTCGAAGCTGAAGCTGATTTGCAAACCGACTGGTGACGAAGTGAAGTTGAGATCCTGAGTCCAAGAGCGCACGACACGGAACGAATGTGCCAGCTCGGTTCTTGACAAGGATTATAGCAGTGGCTAGAAGCACCACATCAGACGAGTTAGGAGATATGTGGACTTGAGGCAGAGAAGGTGACATTGCAACCATGGCAGTGGGATGTATTGCATTTGCTTGTTGTTTAAGTTGAGGGACTACGTTCGATGTAACTGTTGAAGACTGATTGTAATGCAATAAAGTATGGTGCTTCCATTGGCAGGTACGGCAGGAACCAGATTTGCAATCCTTCAGCTGATGTCCTTTTCTTAGGCAATTGAGGCAAAGGGCGAGCCTCTTGGCCTCCTTATGCCTTGCCATTGGGGACAATTGCTCAAAACGCTTACATTGGAATAGCGCGTGACTTGGATAGTCACAAAAGACACAACGAATAGGAGTCTTCGAAGCCACAAATGCTTTTCTTAAAGGAGTACTCACGATCTTTCCTGACTTGCCAACCTGACCATCCTGCAAGACTTGATCCACATTTTCAAGGACTCGACACCGTCTTTGCAAGAATTCTGACAATCTAGACCAAGATGGCAACTCATTAGTAGATGAGCCTTCCTCCCATTTAGCCTGAGTAGCCTTGTCCAGCTTTTGCAACACTGTTTGCACGATGATACAGTCAGCAACTTCTTCCCTCGAAGCTAAAGAATCCATAGCACGAATGTGAGACGTAACTTTATCCACCAACTGCCTCAGCCTGCCTACAGATGCATCAACTTTCTCAAGCCGGAAGATTGCTCTGATGTATGCCTGTACAATAAAACGCTTATTATCAAATCGACGTTGAAGAATATCCAGAGCGACGAGATAGTTGGCTTTGTTGATTTCCAATGAGCTGATGGTATCCAACGCAGAACCACTTAAGCAGGATCGAAGATGCTGAAACTTCTCAATAGGACTGAGATCCGGATCAGCATCTATTATCGTCTTGAACATAGAGTAGAAGTTTTCACACTCAGTGTAGACTCCACTAAATTTTGGCAGCTCCAGCTGCGGCAAACGCGATCGATTAGCCATGACGAGTGTTGGATGAGCATTTGAACCACTTGTATTAAGCGTCGACGAAAGTTGTTGATCCGACCGATTTCCTAGTTCACGTTGAAGCAAGGCTTTAAACTTTATCAAGGTTGATTCAAACCGCGCAGGCAAATCACTAGATATGGACTCAAAGTTAGATTCTTCTAGGCTAGTATGGACTGAATCAAAGTTTGACTCTAACTTGGTTAGCGAATCCAAAAGCACACGTAAATCACACGAGTCCATGTGACTTAATTTGTCAATGTCCATATCGGCATATAACCTTTCAAGTCTATCGAAAAGCGCGTTTGTTTTGAGTTTTAAGAAAGTAACCTGAGATGCAGGCACTTGATCAACATTCGACTCTAAGTTATTCATTAGAGTTTGTTTACTCGCGAAAAAACGTTTGGTTACAAAATGAATGCACAAGCTAATATACTCTCTAATGCACTTCGAGTTTAGCTGATCTAATATGCAGGTTCACTCTTTCACTGTAAATGCGTGTGTTTGTATGTGTGTGATCGACACAGCTATTTTCGGATTAGCGGGCCTTCTATGCAAACGCTGCACAAAGAAGCGCCAAAAACCGCGACGAACAACCGACGAACAAGAATATGATAAAGATAAGCACAACGCAAGCGCGACCGCAAGCTTATCTGAGCTTTTATATATGTCTGTATGTGTGTCTTCTATGATTGACACAGCTTTTTCGGCTTAGCGGGCCCTATATGCAGACGATGCACAGCAGGCGCCAAACGCGACGAACGAAACAGACGATTAAAGAAGAATAAGAAAAACTCGAGATAATGTACGCACAATGCCATGCACTATTATATACACAAATTAATATATAACTTGAGCGTAAATATTAATGTTTTACACGACGAGATTTGTTATTAATTTGAATGCACTATTTTGCACAAATTATAACGCTTTGCACTGTCGTGTACGACGAAGTTTATTGTTAACTGTTTCGTCGTACAACGCGCTGTGTTATTAATTTGAATGCACTATTTTGCACAAATGTTTATGATTCACACCGTTGTACTTCGACGAAGTTGAGTACTAACTTGATACACTAAACGAAACACCACGGAGTGTATAGAATCACGTCGGGGTCACCAAAATGTTGGAAGCTGCCGAGCTTTTTCGGCAACTCTGGCTCCAATCATTTATATATAATATATATATATAATAAAACCACGATTTAATTTAGCTTATTATTTATTAGTTTAATGCCTAGTCCGCGATGATCGTGTAGGCAAAGTTAATACAGTTTACAATAGAGAGATGTAGGTGTTGCTCGCTTGAAGGTGAATTTCGAACTTAAAGAATAGAATACAAAATGATAAGCAAGTGACCGAGGAGCAGAAATTTACATATGTATGTGTGTTACAGTTTCTTTTTGTGCCTAACTGCACTATGAGCGAATGAGAATGTGATAAAGAACAGATGGCTTAAGAGAAGCTTATTTAAGAGCAATTATTAGCTGCTGCGCCGAACACTGGGTTCGTCAAATATGTCATCAAACTTGCTAATTTTGTTATCAAACATTCAAAGTGAAATAAAATGTGTCTCAGAATTTTCGAAGCAAAATTTTTTTTTTTTTAATTTCCTTTTACATGACCCTACCTAGTGTTTCGTATAGCCATACTTCTATCGGGCAGATAGGGTTCCGCTCAATTTTACAATTTGTGAGTTTTTTTTTTTATATTATATTCCTTATATATATACTTAATTAAAATTTTGTTTTCTCATATGCTTAATAATTTTCTAAATTAAAAAATTTTTCTCAATCTTAAATTATGTTGTGTTCATCTGCTTTTAGCATCAGCTGGACGTCGCCGGTTGGCACGCTGATGCTCCATCGATGGCGTAAAAAGCATCCTGCCTTGTAGTACACTTGTAGTCTCAGCTGCTGATGTCCGGGGCCTATAAGCTCAGGCGGTACCGGTGCCGGTCATCGCACCAGTTATATTATTGCGGCATGTGTATTCACAATACGGTGAATATAGCGGTCCAGGACAGTCCAGGACAGTCCTGTGTCCTTGGGCATTGGCTTTTGCTTTGGAGGAGTATATTTTTTATTAGCGTTTGTTGTTAGAATATATTTTTGAATATTTATTTCTGAGTGAGTTTGAGATTGTGGCTTTTTGTTTTTTTGTGACTTTAAAAAGTCAAGTTCTTGCTGTAGCTTTTGTACTACAGTCGATGGAGGTGGTGGTTGTTTAGAATACAATAGCCACTTAATGTGTGCTATTCTTTTCTTTATCTTATTTTGCACTCCACTTCTTTTTGACATCTCGAACTCTACTCACTCGGTTTCGGTTTTTTTTTTTTTTGTGTTCTTCCATGGAAGTTGAAACATCCAAGTCCTTTTTCTCCTCCAACGCAGCTGGATTTTTTGTTCCCTCTTCCAGAATAATGTCCATGTGTCCAGGACACTACTTTTTCCGATTAGGGACCACTGTCACGGTCGCCATGTAAGTTCAACCACTCCGATTTTGTTGGGTTCGAATATTTTTGAATGGACACGAATATGCCTTGAGGGCTCGAGCTCAGTTTATTCAATCATTCTTAATTCTATAACAATTGTTAACTATAGCTAAGATCGCGTAGCTGCGTAGCCAGTAACGCCGGCAGAGGAGCGGTATGCTTATGTATAAACATATGTATGTATAAATGTATAAATGTTTACATAACAGTATATATGTGTATATGCCGCCGCAGCGGGAGAGTGAGGATGTATCATATTGCATATTGGTTCAGTGCGGCAGCGCGTGTTATATTTGCTGACTCAGCAATGTCCAGCACCATGCACTCATGGATGGTCATGTTATTTAAGGGGCAATGCACTTGAATGTTGCGCACATAAATATTGTAACAAAGTGCCACAATATGTTTGTAATTTTTTTAATATGATATTTCAGAACATGCTACAAGCGACTCTCACAGCACCATCTGCTCCAGAAATAGTCTCAACGACTCGACTGAAATGCGGCAAGTTTTCGTCCTTCGCACATACGACATCATTATAGAAGGCTGACAAGGTAAGCGGTTCTCCACGCTGTTTGAGAACAGTAAGGTATGTAAGCAATGCGTTGCCCGATGGCGACGATCGACACGATTGTGCTCGAGCTCAGGGGAAATCGATGAGTGGTCAACAAATCAGAAAATGCCCTGGAGTGAGATTTCCAATATCATCGGAATTTTCTGAAAGTGGAATAGGAGAACGAAAATTGACTATATCCTGAATTTAGCATACCAAAGATCGCAAATGCATCTTGGAATGCCACGCGTACCAATAAAACGCTTAAGGGCGCCTAGAAAGTATAGACTATAAATATATGTTGGCAGTTGTTGACATTTTTCGGCAACTCGACAGATCCAATCATTTACGAATGCAAACAAATAATAGTAACACGATTCAATTTAGCTTATTATTTATTATTTTAGTACCGCATTTTGTCTACAGATCCTTTACGAGTTCCAACCATACTTAGTTGCGAACGAAACCGAGCATCAGTCAAATGTTACATCTGCGTATTCGTGTAGATGTAGCATTTGACTGATGCTCGGTTTCGTTCATCGGGCTTGTATTAAAAGGGTCAACAATAGTCGACTCCCGTGACTGTAAATGACAGTGAGATCTGTATACGATCCTTCGGCAAGTCCGCAAGCATATGACACATTTTCGCAGCCTATGAGCCAAAACTGCTGCCGTATTACGTCAAACAAAGCCTACGGTCCTGCATGGTGATGCGTCAGATAAAGATACAACATCATAACGAAAGTCAAGGGATGCTCTTTGGGCAGGATAATGAGATGGTGCGCATCGCAGCTGAGAGTAGACTGTCGAAAGAGGCCACCAACTCGAAACCAAAGTCATACATAGACGGAGAGAGCGAAAGAATGTACGAATAGCTTAAATAGTTAGCCACGGCATAAGCAAATCGTTTAATAAGAGCCCAGTAAAGACCGAGCCATCGAAAATAACTGTCAACTGTCAACTTTGTTGTCGAACTCTCTTCTTTGTATACGCAATGATGAGGTAAGAAATATTTGCATTTTTTTATTCTTGCACTAGACACCAAAGACATATGATTGAGAACAATATATTCCTTCATAAAATAAATGCTGAGTGTTTCTCCCTTTGAATTTGATTTCAAGCGAACTTACACACCAAATTCGACGCTTGGCCTGCAAATAAGAATCCCTCAAGGATTCAACGCTTTGCCATTTATACTTTTTTCCCACAGGGAAGTAGAGTATATTGGTTTTGTGCAGTGTCCGTCTTGCTGTCCGTCCGTCTTCCTGTATGAATGCAATATTTTTTGTACGCTATTGAAGCTAGATACTCGATATTTAGAACATATACTCGTGTATACCCTCGAACTATAAATAGTCAAGATTTTCCCGATTCGCCCACTAGGGGCATGGCAAATCGGAAAATGCTTGCGCCCATAGTCAAGAAATCATATTAGTTGAAGAGACGCGGAGTTGCAATTTGGAATATATACTTGCGTTGACCACCCAAGTTTAAAAAGATATATCTACGCCCATTGGGGACGTGGAAAATCGGGAAAACTGTATCTTCTACAATTTTAAAGCTAGAATGCTGAATGCTTTGGCACGTAACTTAACGCTACGGTTCTATAAAGATTAATAAAAAGAATTTATGTTCACGCACACTGGGGCGCGGCAAATCGGATCACAATATATAGTGATTTTACAAGTTCAGCTATATTTTGAGCACTATTGATGCTAGAGACTTGAAATGTGGTATATATACTTGGATAAGCAACAAAAAGATATGTCGGACAAACCACCATCTACAGGGGGCGTGATAAATCGTAAAAAAATATAGCTCCTACAGTTATAGAGCTAGACGCTTCAAAATTGGATGCATGGGGTACTGGAGGCCTTCTCTATCGATTACCCAAAAATAAATCTTACGCCCTTTTGGGGACGTGACATATCGAAAAATACACATTTTTGAAGAGTAAGCATCAAAATTTTACAGTTACGTTACCCTCGACATCTCTAAGAACTTGCCAAATATGATATATCTACGCCTACTGGGGGCGTGGCAAATAGGCAACAAAGATTGCAAGGTCCAGCTGTAAAATTCAAATGTCTGTGCCACCTATATAAATAAGCTTAATAAGAATTGCTAAGATGACAAAAAGCATTTCTAAGAAAAATTTAGAATATATGTAATTCGATTTAATGTTCAAGTGGTGCAAATAATTTATCTGCTAAAATTATCATTTTTCATGTAGCCAAGGTCAGTTATGTTATTTTCTTTTATACTCTAAGCCCATTAAATGTTGGGTCAATATCTATTTTTGTTGTAATATTATCGATTTTAAACTTTATCGAAATCAGGTTTTTAAATAATATCTTCAATATCAATATCTTTAAAGCTTGGAACTTCAAATTTGTTGTGTAGTTGCGTTTAATGAATACGAAGATTTAGTAATCTTTAGATTTTTGATGCCACGTCCCATTCGCCCTCAATAGCCCCCATTTGTAAACAGCAGACTTGTGCATTAGCAAATGCACACATATGAATGCCATTAATAAGTTGTGAAAGTTTGATGATTTTAGTTCATTGCAAAGAAAAGTTATTAAACAATTAAGCTCCCATAGTAATGCCCACATTGCAGTCCAAGCGCAGTCACTGCGTCAACTACGCAGTAAGCAGAGCGCACGCTTATGCGTGCGTGCAGATGTTTGTGTGAATGTGTTGTTTGTATTTATGCGTACAAAAACCGAGGAATGATTTGATATTTGACTCTATACAGGGCTAAGGGTATCCTCTAGTCCAGCAGTCTCGACTAGAGTACTCTTACTTGTTTGTGTATGTAACCATACCGTCCAAAATAATAAATACCAAATTAAATAGCATTCATGCGATACTTTTTTCAATCGATTAGTTCTATACGACCGCAAACCATACAGAATAAAATTCGTCAGACAGAATAAAATTATTTCACACAAATGTGTGAAACGCTTATGAAAATCTTGATTTTTGTTATACATTACCAAGTAAGAAAGTCAATAATTATATAAATAAATAAATAAATAAATAATTAAATAATCAAAATGGATTTGAGCCTACATCTGCTACATATGTATCGTTAAAGCACACTATCTCAACTAGCACAGCTACTTTCTATTTATTAAGGAAAAACAAGTGACAACGTTGCATGAGGGCGAACCTAATGCGTGATACTAGTTTCCCATAGGAGCATCTGGTATATTTAATTTAATAATATATCTCAAATTTTGCATTTATGTAGATTCATGTGAATTTTATGCAATTTAAATTCTTGTTACATTTTGGATACCGGCATTGTTAACTAATTACCTACCCCCTTATATACTGCCAATTGAAGGTCTGTTGCTAATATAACTATGTGAATGAGTTATCATTTTTATAAAATGTAAAAAATTCAATAGAATCATATGCTGAAAGTTTCATTAAGTTCCGTTAAGTCAGTCGCAATCTATTAAACAAAACGTTTGGCCAATTATGACCCGCACGCGTTAAGCACCGACAGCAAAATGTATTTACATTTACACATACATTGAAACATGCAAGCGAGTTACCAACCCAACAACACACACAAACACATATTCAATAATTCTTTGTACACACATAAGCACACACAAAAACACTCAAACACACACACAATTATAAAATACTCGATGTATAATTTACCTACACATATAAGCATTGTACTTTTTGTAAGAACATACGAAACTAAGAAACCAAAAACTTAGAAATAAAAAATCACTTCTGTTATCGCATTTGAATGGAGAGGACGTTTTATTAATATCTTGACACCTACACATATACACCATCTAGCTCCCGATGGTAATTGGCGCAGCCGGTTAAGGAATAGATCTACTTATAATCATGCTAAGTATCATTATTTTTGTGAACTTCACTAAAGTGGAGTAACTGTGTATAAGATGCATTGCTAAATGGAACGGAATCAATCGCTGAAATTAGTTACCACAGCAAAAAAAAAAAAAAAAAAAAAAAAAATTTGCAGTTTATGTATAAACATATACATATGTTTTTAATTTTAAATAACAAATGTGTTGCGATGGGGCAGAATCAATCGTTGATAATTGCTGTTATCGCAACATTATTCATTAAATATATATATATAAATATTTATGCATATGAACATCTTGTGGTGTGATATATGGAATCAAACGCTGATCATCGTACTTCACACACAACAAACATTCATTCACAAACTCATGATGTGGTGGGGTGGAATCAATCACTGATAATCACTACTGCCACAGCATGATTAAACAACATAGTAATGTATTTGTGAATTTGTACATGTAGTACATACATGCAGACATACGTAACTAGAAAATCGTCTATTATTTCACAACTACATGAAATTTTAAGACACGCTATGAAAAATAAATAAAAAGCAGCAACGTCACAATTCTGCGTGTCGTCGCCGACCTAACGGAATCTTGAATTTCGGTCGTCACTCTCAACACTAAAGAGGCTCTGATGTCCGGCGCCACTAGACACGCGACACGCGACTCGCGACAGAATTACAACGCTCAAAACTCAAGAAGTTTCGGTCGACAATAACAAATCTATGCAACATACAATATATGGCGCCACTAATCTGTCTTTCGACGCCGCCACCGTCGCTCATTTCGGCGAAACGAAATATGCCTGGCGCCACACATTCGCACAACTACGCTACAAAATATGTAGTTTGTAGTGAAAGACACTATTCAATGAGCAACTCGCAAAACTGCAAGATCAGTTGCGACACAGAGCTCAAACAGAAAAGACATACAGCTTACAAATAATTTCATAGTGCAGTGATAAATAATTGTAATCGCTCATGTGAACAGAAAAGTCTATAAAATCAAACGTTGATAATTATATGACTTAACTGATCGGCTTTGGTAAAACACATACACAAATTTTGTAGTTGTAGTGAAAGACACTATTCAATGAGCAACTCGCAAAACTGCAAGATCAGTTGCGACACAGAGCTCAAACAGAAAAGACATACAGCTTACAAATAATTTCATAGTGCAGTGATAAATAATTGTAATCGCTCATGTGAACAGAAAAGTCTATAAAATCAAACGTTGATAATTATATGACTTAACTGATCGGCTTTGGTAAAACACATACACAAATTTTCATAGTATATATCATTTTCATTCTTACGTTGTTTTCCCCTACGGTGAATTAGATCCGATAAATTCTGGCGCAACAACTTTTATACCAACGCAGCATTCGTAAAACTGGTGTCAATACCACAAGCAATAGCATTTTATTAAGAAATGTCAAAGCGATATACACTTCGGCCAAAAACATCTACCAGGCAAATCACAAAAATAAGCGAAAACACAGTATATCCTCCCAACGAAAACTCAATGGACTCCGGCAACGCCTCGGTATCACGCTTTCATCAAGGAAGTACCTACCTTTGACGGAACCCCTAATCAACTGCAAGACTTCATCGTTAATGTGGAAGAAGTGATCACATCTATGCAAGGAATCGACCAGACACCGTACAGCTCCCTTCTACTAAGAGCTATCAGGAATAAAGTCATAGGAAGAGCTAATGACGCGTTAAAACTGTGAGACACTGGACTCATCTGGAATGACATTAAGGCTAATCTGATTCAAAATTATGGTAACAAAAAAAGTGAAGCTATGCTTATTCACGATTTGCAAATCATTTCTGATAACTTATCTTTAGGTCAACTTTTTTATGGTATTTTGAAAATAAGATCTCAATTAACAGACAGATTACGAAACGCAAATCAATACTCGACCGACAAAGCTAAACTCTATGACGAAATTTGCTTGACTACATTTTTAATCCACTTGCGAGAACCTCTTAAAACTTCAGTAAAATCAAAAAATCCGCAAGATATTAACGAAGCCTACGAATATTGCCGTATAGAAAAGACTTTCTATTCTCAAAAACCAAATAACACTCAAAAAATTAGAGCACAAATAACACCATATTCACGCCCCCAAAATATAAAAAATCATCCTAACAATAACCCACAGTATAACAATAGAAGCAATTCATATAGAAATTCTGCAGCCACAACTCAGCCTAACTATTACAATAATAATAGAAATTCAACTCTAAATCCTTTCAACTCAACAATCACCCCCAACAATCAATTACATAATATTAATGAACAACAATCATCAACTGAACTTTGCAATATCAACGACGCAGAAAATTTTTTCAAAACTGCCTCCAAGACTCAACAGGGTACTTAACAAAAAGAACACATGGCTCAACACTACCTTTCATATGGATTAATTCCATCACAAACCAACCCATAAAATTTTTAATAGATACAGGTTCCACAAATTCTTTTATAAGCCCAACTATAGTTTCCAATGCCGATCGCAAAACTCTCAATAATCCCGTAACTATCCAGACTGTCCTAAATCAACATGTCATTAGAGAAAAAACCATTATTCAATCGCTTACAGAGTTTAAAGAAGAAATGATTTTGGAGTTTCTTCTTTTCGACTTTCATCCACATTTTAAAGGCCTGTTTGGAATGGATATTCTAAGAAAATTAAAAGCCAATATTAATCTAGCCTGTTTTTGTCTTGAAACTCCAAAATCATGTTTAAAAATTTGTATACAAGACAATCCAGTAACCGAAGTACATGTTATACCCGCTCTATCAAAAGTCTTAATAAATCTTCCAGTCCAGTTGAAGCAAGGTGATTTTTACAGTCAAGAGACAATTTATAACAAACACTTAAATATATCAGAAGGACTATACAAATCAGCTAACGGATATAGCAATATGTTAATTATAAACAAGTCCCACGAAGATCAGCCACTATATTTGGAACAGCCATTAAAAACCATCCCCTATAATCAAAATCAATTTGTTGAAATATACAATATAGCCTCAGATAATCAAAATCCTCAACATATCCACAAACCAATCACCACATTAAGAACAGACCACCTTAACTCCGAAGAGAAAATCGCGCTAACACAACTTTGTAGTAAATACATAGACATTTTCTATGACGATAGTCAAAAGTTAACGTTCACCAATGACATTAAACACTATATACACACAACTGATAATACGCCAATCTTTGTCAAATCCTATCGCTATCCTTTCGCCTTAAAAGAGGAAGTAAAAAACCAAATAGAGTTAATGCTAAAGCAAAATATAATTACAACCAGCTATTCACCTTGGAGTGCCCCAGTTTGGGTAGTTCCAAAAAAAAACAAGCCCAAATGCAACACGAAAATAGAGGCTAGTTTTAGATTATCGTAAACTCAACGAAAAAACAACTTCAGACCGCTACCCCATTCCGAATATAAACGATATTCTAGATCAACTCGGTAAATCCACCTATTTCTCAACGCTCGATTTAGCCAGTGGATTTCAACAGATTGAAATGAACCAAGCGGACAGATATAAAACAGCCTTTACAGTAGAAAGTGCTCACTTTGAGTTCGTCCGTATGCCGTTCGGGTTGAAGAACGCTCCTGCAACGTTTCAAAGAGTAATGGACCATATCCTTAGAGATCTTGTAGGTTCCATCTGTCTGGTTTACTTGGACGATATTATAATTTTTTCGACATCTCTGCAAAAACATCTGACTGACATTAAACAAGTTTTTGATAGGCTCAGATCCGCTAACTTTAAATTACAAATTGCAAAATCTGACTTCCTTCGAAGAGAGGTTAATTTCCTAGGCCACATAGTGACTCAATATGGTGTTAAACCTAATCCCAACAAAATAAAAGCCATTCAGGAGTTCCCCATCCCAAAAACCAGGAAACAAATTAAATCATTTCTAGGGCTCCTTGGGTATTATCGAAAATTCATTAGGGACTTTGCACGCATAACAAAGCCCCTAACACAGCAATTAAAAGGCACAAAAGCGGTAACTATTGATGAAGAATACTGTAAAGCCTTTGAGTTTTGTAAGACATTACTTTGCAACAATCCAATATTGGTTTACCCAAATTTCAACAAACCTTTTATATTAACCACCGATGCAAACAATTATGCCATTGGCGCTGTTTTATCACAAAAATTAGCTGGAAATGACAAACCTATTTCTTATGGAAGTCGTACATTATCTGATGAAGAAACACGTTATTCTACGACAGAAAAAGAAATGCTTGCAGTTTACTGGGCAGTAAAACACTTTAGGCCTTACTTATTCGGAAAAAAATTTATCTTAGTTTCGGATCATAAGCCATTAACATGGAAGACAGAGCCATTTTCCACCAACGATAAAGTCGCCCGTTGGAAATTGCAGTTATTAGAATACGAGTTTGAATTTCAATACAAAAAAGGCTCTCAAAACGTGGTTGCAGATGCACTTAGTCGTATCCGTTCCGAAACAGACATTAGCGTAAACCATATAGACGCAGAAATTTCTAATAACCTTTCTACCAACATCCCAACTATTGAAAAACCACTTAACGACTTTAACTTGCAGATTGTTTTAACTGAGGGCATTCCTGCTTGTTGTAAGGTTTCTACTCCCTTTAAAAATAAATTAAGGCAAACAATCACCGAACCCAGCTTTACCACAGATATTGTACTGGACATGTTAAAGAAAACATTAAAACCAAACAGGATATGCACAATTTACACATCAGACAACATTTTTAAGATAGTGCAAGATGTGTTTTCTAAAGAGTTTTCTCACAATAAACTTTTCAAATTGCTTAGGTGTACAACTTTCCTAAATGATATTACTAATACTACTGACCGAGAAAAAAATTGTCAATGATTATCACAATAATAACAATCACCGGGGTATTGATGAAACACTAATGCATCTTAAAAGAAAAGTTTACTTTCCATATATGAAAATTAAAATAGCACAGATAATAAAGAGTTGTGAAATTTGCCTCACACTTAAATATGATAGACAGCCACAAAAACCACCTTTTCAAGTACCACAAACTCCTTGCAAACCAATGGAAATAATTCATATAGATATATACACGATAAACAAAAACTATAACCTTACACTAATAGATAAGTTTTGAAAATTCGCATGTGCCTACCCTATACCCAACAGGACCTGCATAAACGTCGTTACTTCCATGAAACATTTTTTTAGTCTTTTTGGAATACCTAAAAACTAATCTATGACCAAGGTGCAGAGTTTTCCGGCAGTATATTTAAAGACTTTTGAAATCAATATGACATCCAATGTCATGTAACATCCTTCCAACAGTCATCCAGCAATTCTCCGGTAGAACGACTACATTCAACACTTACCGAAATTTATAGAATAATCACCGAACTAAAAAAAAAATACAAGCAGACAATTAAACACGAAGAAACTCTTTCTGAAACACTTCTCACCTACAATAACGCTATAAATTCATCTACAAAACTTACACCTTTCGATCTTTTCACTGGACGCACTCATATTTTTGAACAAACTATTAAATACGACAATAATCACGAATATTTACAAAAATTAAATTTCTTCCGATCAAAATTATACCAAGAGATAAAAGAAATGTTACATACAAATACCAAACACAATTTGGATAAACTTAATGTTGCTAGAAAACCTGCAACACTTGTATCCAATAATGATACCATATTTAGAAAAGAAAATCGTAGAAATAAGCTAACAACAAGATTCTCCAAACATAAAGTTTTACAAGATAATGGTAACACAATTATCATTTTGGGGAGGGAGGAGTTACCAACCCAACAACACACACAAACACATATTCAATAATTCTTTGTACACACATAAGCACACACAAAAACACTCAAACACACACACAATTATAAAATACTCGATGTATAATTTACCTACACATATAAGCATTGTACTCTTTGTAAGAACATACGAAACAAAGAAACCAAAAACTTAGAAATAAAAACTAACTTCTGTTTTGGCATTTGAATGGAGAGGACGTTTTATTAATATCTTGACACCTACACATATACACCATCTAGCTCCCGATGGTAATTAGCGCGTTGGCTTATGCATGGTCACAAATAAATTCAGCGCCATTCATTCTAGCATATTCTTCAACCAAAATTGTTTGTTGCAAAAGGGTCCGCGTTCGAGACGCGGCGGCGACGGCATGAAAATAGTTGCGCAGCTGTTCGTGCCTACATACATACATGATGGGTCCTATCGTCAATTTTTTTTTGTGGAATAATTTTGTTCGGACTAAGTCGATATTTGTGTAATCGATATTTGATATTTACATTTTTTGTCATGGCCAGACACACAAAAAGGAAATAACATAACTGACCTAGGCTATACGAAAAATGATAATTTAAGCAGATAAATTATTTGCAGAACTTCAACATTAAATCAAATTGCATATATTTCTCATAAGTGCCGTTAGTCGTCTTAGCAGTTCTTATTAAGCGTATTTATATAGGTGGCAACGGCATATGAATTTTGCAACTGGGCGTTACAAATTTTGCTGGTAATTTGCCACGCCCCCATTAGGCGTAGACATATCATATTTGGCAAGTTCCTAGAAGGAGTCGAGGGTAATGTAACTGTAAAGTTTGGATGCTTACACTCAAAAAATGTAAAATATTCAGAGTATTTTTTCGATATACCACGCCCCCAGAGGGCCATAAGATTTATTTTTGGGGAATCAATAGAGGAGGCCCCAGTAACACAAACATTCAATTTTGAAGCGTCTAGCTCTAAAACTGTAGGAGCTATAAGCTTTTTGCTATTCGCCACGCCCCCTGAAGGCGTAGGTATGTCCGCCATATCTTTTTGATCTTGGGTTGCTTTCAAGTCTCTAGCATCAATAGTGCTCAAAATATAGCTGAATTTGTAAAAACACTCTATGTTTAGATCAGATTTGCCACGCCCCCAGTGGGCGTGGACATAAAATCTTTTTATCAATCTTTATAGAATCGAAGCGTTCAGATACGTGCCAAATTTAGCTTTAAAACTGTAGAAGTTACAGTTTTCCCGATTTGCCACGCCTCCAATGGGCGTAGATATATCCGCCATATCTTTTTGAACTTGGGTGGTCAACTCAAGTATATATTCCAAATTTCAACTCTCTAGCTCTTCAACTAATATGATTTCTTGACTATGGGCGCAAGCATTTTCCGATTTGCCACGCTCCTAGTTGGCGTATCCGGAAAATCTTGTCACTTTATAATTCGAGGGTATACACGAGTATATGTTCCAAATTTCAAGTCTCTAGCTTCAATAGCGTAGAAAAATATTGCATTCATACGGACAGACGGATAGACGACCAGACGGATAGACGACCAGACGGACAGACGGACGGACAGCAAGACGGACATTGTACAAAACCAATATACTTTTACTACTTACTAGTATAAAAAGAAAAAACTATTATAATATATATAAATTCTAAAGATTCTACTTAGGTTCTAAATAAGCCTAAGTCTCGTTGCTGCGATACATAAGGTTTGGACAGCAGAGAGAGACGGTTATGTATATTACTTATATATTATTGTTGAGGAACCATTTGTCAGTATTTAGCACATTTTTCATTATTTAGCATATTTTTGATATTTTTAGTATATATGCAACCTTAATTGTTATCGGCGAATGAACAGCTGTTTCAAGATCAATTATCGGTTAAGTCGATACATTATGTTAGTATTGAGTAAGCAAACGAACGGACAAGTTGAGCGTACCGGCAAATGGCTGATATAGTTCAAATAAAATAAAGATATGTTTAATTATTCATCATAAAATTTGGTCCTTCGAGCCGGATCCGTTGGGCATTGCTACTGAATACTCACTTTGGATTTTGGAAAACAGCGCGCACTATTGGAAAAGTGGCGTGTTTTGTCTTGTGTTTTTGCTGCTGGCGACGCAGCATTTACACATTCTTGGAATTACGTATTAATATTTGGCATCATACGTAATTACTAGTACGCACTATTGGAAAAGTGCTACTGACTACTTTGGACAACAACTTGAATTGACTGCGGGCAACGCAGCAAGCTGCAATGGAAAATCTACGTACTTTACTGGGAGCCAGAAGTAGATTGAAGGCAACGATTACGCGCATTTCTGTATACGCGGAACACCCGCCTGATGGCTGCACATTCTACGATATTGATTTCAGATTGGACAAGCTGGTTCAGGTTTGGAAGGAGTTTGTCAATCGTGGCGACGAACTTTACAAATATGAAGATGTGCAGGGATATGTGGACCCAGCAAATGACAACGAGGTATACGAGGAGCGCTTTGAACGAGCTTGCTCCCTTCTTAAGGCACTACACGCTGAGTACAAACCCCGCAAACTGAAAGAGGCCAATACTACATCTAATGTGCTCGGGGAAAGGAATGAATCGAACATCCAATGTATTTTGCAACAAATGCAGCAACAATCCCAGATGAAAATACAACAAATGCAGCAACAATCTCAGATGCAAATACAACAAATGCAGCAGAAGCAAAAGGAGGCTATGGATCGCATAATGCAACGACTGCTACCGCAGCAGATTGATAACGAGTCATCGTCAGGCTCACAGCAAGTCGCAGGACCATCAACGAAGGATTGGGAACTGCCGCGGATTCATATCGCACCATTTGATGGAGACCATAAGGAAGGGCACGCGTGTAAGGGTCTATTTGACAGTGCCGCAACTCAGACAAGTAGCAAGCCTAGACAGGACAGAGGTACCAGGAACGCGCATGCGCTACTTGCTACTTCAGAGCGCTGTGCTAAGTGCAACAAGGAACACGCATTGATGACATGTACACAGTTCTTGGACCTATCTATTCAGCAACGATATGACTTTGTAAAGTCCAAACACATGTGTTTTAATTGTTTGAGACTTGGTTATGGAATGAGCACTTGTACATCGAAGTCATCATGTAAGTATTGCAAGCGCCGACATCACTCACTTTTGCATTTCGATCAAAGCAGCACTAGAGACAAGGGTGAGCCACAGCAGCACCAGAAGGATGAGTAAAATGAGGCACCAGGTGCTAGCACAGTAGTAGCACTGACGAACGCCATGAACATTGCGAAATGTGGCAAGGGTGCAAATATGAGAAGTACACTGCCAACGGCGCAGGTGTATATGCGCTATTCTCGAGGATAAGACGTTGTTTGCCGCATATTACTGGACTGCGGCTCGGAGTTGTCCTACGTTTCGGAACGCTGTATCCAGACATTGGGTCTGGCCCGTTCACACTCTCGCATTTCCATATCTGGAAACTCATCAATCAAGGCAGAAACGACAAGAGGGCTCTGTTCACTACACATCAAGATGCATCGCTTGAGGTCAAGGCGCACGTGCTTGGAAACATTACTTCGACACTGATGAGAGAAACTATAGACGCAGCAGACCTCTCTATATTTAGCGGCCACACCCTAGCAGATGCCGCATTCAATACCAACGCATCAATCGACATTCTGATTGGTAACGATCACATTTGGACGGTTCTTACTGGAGATAAGTTGTGTAATGCCCAGGTGAACACAATCGCCATCGATTCCATATTTGGATGGATCATCACATCAGTGGGAGGAGCAACTACAACTACAACTACGTCACTCTTAGCTACCATGGACATCAACGCATTGTTGCAACGGTTTTGGGAACTGGAGGAAGTTCCATCGTTCACGTCTGCAAATACAGAAGATGATGTAGTGGAGACTCATTTTGTCCAAACACACTCCCATAATGCTGAAGGGAGATACATAGTTGAGCTACCGTTCAAGCAGGACAACCCAGAGTTCGCAGACACCTTTCATGGAGCCAAGTCTCGCTTCTTGGCAGTTGAACGTCGTTTAATGAAGGATGCAGCTTTGCGATCAAGGTATGTACAATTCATGAGGGAGTACATACAACTGGACCACATGAAGGAGGTGGATGTAGAAGAAGACTCCACTTCGAAGAAGATTTTCAACATGCCGCACCATCCGGTGCTAGGTGCAAAGCTGCGTGTGGTATTTGATGGCTCATATCAAGACCAAGATGGCCGGTCTCTTAACGATGCGCTTCATATTGGACCATGTAAACAACGCAATCTGTTCAACATTC
Source organism: Drosophila meridiana (assembly GCA_035045185.1). Classification (NCBI taxonomy): domain Eukaryota; kingdom Metazoa; phylum Arthropoda; class Insecta; order Diptera; family Drosophilidae; genus Drosophila; species Drosophila meridiana. Next base: position 160,433 of record JAWNPF010000076.1, read on the forward strand.
TGGTTGCAGCTAAACATCAGGATTTCCAACGAATATTATGGAAAGAAGATCCGTCAGCACCATTGCAGCACTTCAGACTCTGCACAGTTACATACGGGACTGCGTCTGCGCCATTCCTGGCAGTCCGGGTGTTAGAGCAACTCGCCAAGGACCACGAGCATGAGTTTCCTAGAGCAGCCAAGATATTGCTTGAGGATTTAGACGCGGATGATGTATTAATAGGAGCCATGACAGAGGAAGAACTGAATGGCATTCAAACTGAGTTAGTTGTACAATTGGAATTGGGAAAATGGATCTCAAATAGCACACGATTGAGCACCGTGCAAGGTGATAGAGTCAACAGGTCAGCAACAACAGCAAAGGTACTTGGACGGCCCTGGGATCCTGGAGAAGACAACCTTGCATATCCCTTGAAAACATTGTACTCATCAAGGATTCGAATACGCCTCCAGCAACATGGAATCTAACGCGTAATCGAGGTGTACTCAAGAGAGGATGGATTAGTACGAGCAGTTAAGCTCAAGGTCGTTCTGGAGAGATTATACGACCCATCACGAAGATTGCAGCCCTACCACATTCTGAAACAGAGTTTCAGGAGGTCCGGGATGTTGAGGAACCATTTGTCATTATTTAGCACATTTTTCATTATTTAGCATATTTTTGATATTTTTAGTATATATGCAACTTTAATTGTTATCGGCGAATGAATTATCGGTTAAGTCGATACATTATGTTAGTATTGAGTAAGCAAACGAACGGACAAGTTGAGAGTACCGGCAATTGGCTGATATAGTTCAAATAAAATAAAGATATGTTTAATTTTTCATCAATTATATATGTATATGTTATATGTGTATTTATGCTCTCTTAAACTGGAGCGATAGTGCATATGCATACACTTGAGTTCTGTCAAGTGGTCGGCGCGTCTAAGCAGAATGCTGACACTTGCATATTCTGGGAGAGCGACGACCGACTCATATTTGGGGGACTCTGTTTACATAAACACTGCAACAAACTGTTACAGTGTGTATTCTTTAAATACTCTTGGTACAGTGGATATTCAATATGTATGCGTACTACATCTCCCTCCTTTTGAAAAATAACGTAATATTATGGTGTTATTTTATAAGATTTTACTTGAGAGATTAGTTTTTAACTAACAAATGAGTAGTTCATTCAATTTTTTTTGTTTTTGTTTTTTTTTTTTGTTTTTGTGTATATATGAAATTTACAGACATACTAAACACAATTATGAAATACACATTTTTAACCTTTATGTACTGTTTGTTTTTTGTTTTTATTATTTGTTATTATAATGTTATTTTTATCTCCTATTTCCGATTCTTTATACGGACCAGTATATTTATAATCTAACTTATGACCTGTTTCATTTTTTAATAAGACTTTATCTTTTTCTAACATTATTCTAGCTCTTTTATATGCTACTTCTAATCTATATTTACTTTCTTTAGCATAATCATCTATATTGTATATGGTTTCTATATTATCTATACTATTAAATTGTTTTGGTAAATTATTTGTTTTACCAAATACTAACTCATATGGAAAGTAATTATGTGCCATTGAGGGTGTCGTGTTGAAACAGAAAACGAAATATTGAAGCCATACGTTCCAATCAGTTTTATCAACCGATATATAAGAGCGTATGTATTCATTGAAAGTTCTATGACTGCGTTCTATTGTTCCAACTGTCTGGTGGTGGTGTGCGGTAGATGTTATATTTTCAATTTTTAAATATTTGCATAGATCATTTATAATTGAATTCTTATATTCTGTTCCCATATCCGTAATGAACGTCTTCATTGGACCGTACTTTAGAATAAATTGTAGAAAAACGTATTGTCTTTCTTTTGGAAGTCATTTATTGAATGAATATAAAAATGAAATCAAATGAAGTCTTAAGCTAAAGTACATATATTTCTTATTATATATCTCTGCCGCAGAAGGCAGCAGAGCGAGAGAGCGTAGTATGTGTGTATGTTTATGCAAAGGGCATATACATTAGTTTTGCAATATGAGTCTCTGCTCGTGAGCATATATATATATATGTGAGCATATATATAAAAGTGTGCCAGCGGCGGTCGTTGGCTTGCAAGGCGGTAAAGTGCTGACGCGGCTATTCTCACGCCTCTTGTATATAGGCGGCTCATATATATAATTGGCCGTTCGTCTCAAGCGTTATTATGTTTACTTGATCGCGTCTTGTATATGTACATAGCAACAAAGTGTCACTATGTATACACTTAGTGTATTAGTTGTCTGGTATATATTTTATTATATGAAACATACTACACCTCCCTTTTTTAAAAAATAACGTAATATATGGAGTTATTTAATTAAAATATATATATACTACAAAAATTTTTTGTGTTTTCTTTTGAATTTTTTTTTTTTGTTTTTTTTTTTTTAAATTTAATTAAAAATATAATTTTTCTGAATATATTTTTCAATATAGTTATGGTTGTGGCTTTGTGAAAGTAGAAAGTAAAAAAGTCAATGTTTATATAATGGAATAAAATGAAAGTGAAACAAATGAACCATCGAAAAAAAAAATTTTTTTCTTTTTTTTTATTTTATTTGGTTGACCAGACCGATTTCATGAAATCTTTTAATTATTGTATTTTTTTTAACCTAACCTTTATGTACTTTCTGTTTTTTATTATTACTATCCCTAATATTATTATTATCTTCTATTTTCTGTACTATGTATGGTTCTACATAAGCTGGGTCTAATTTATGCCCTGTTTCGTTTCTTATAACTACTTTATCGCCTACATTTAAACTCAAATTCTTAGCATTTTTATCATATTCTAATTCTCTATAAGCCTTGGCTTTTTCTTTTATAAGCAACTTCTAATCTAAATTTTATTTCCTTAGCATCGTCATCTAAATTATATAAAGGATCTATATTATCTGTTTTATTAAAGTCTACGAACTGTCTTGGTGGTCTACCGAACATTAGTTCGTATGGACAATATTCATGCGTTGCTGATGGTGTAGTGTTGAAACAATATGTAAAATATTGTATCCAAATATCGCAATCAGTTTCGTCCGCAGAGATGTATGAACGAACATATTCATTGAATGTTCGATGACTTCGTTCTATTGTCCCTAAATTCTGGTGGTGATGTGCAGTAGACGTTACGTTGTCTATTTTTAAATACTTGCACAAGTCATTTATAATCGAATTCTTATATTCTGTTCCCATGTCCGTAATGGACCGTACTTCAGAATAAAGTTTTCAAATATAGCTTTGGCAACGGTTGTTGCACTTTTGTTCGGAATTGGAATGGCTACTAAATATTTTGTTAAATCGCATATTAGCGTAACAGCGTATTCATTGCCGTTTTCCGAGCGTGGTAGTGGACCAATCGTGTCTACTATCACTTTGTCGAAAGCATATTGTGGTGTTTTAGTTATAGCCATTGCTGATCTTGTATGTTTTGTCGTTTTTGACATCAGGCATTTTGGACATTTATTTATGTACTCTTTAATATGACGTGTCATATTTTTCCAATAATAATATCTTTTTACTTTGGCCAAAGTTTTTGTAATGTCTGTATGACCTCCTTGAATTGGATCGTCATGGTACGTAAACAGTATCGCTTCTTGATCTTTTTTATTATTTATTACGGTCACCGGCTTGAGTGGCGCTACTCTTAATGTTTTCAATATTTTGTTGCCCATATTTTTGAAAGATTCTATTGAAATTAATTCAAAGATCTTTTCGCACGGTGCCACTTTGAGTTGACTGATCCCAAGTATACCGGCTTGCTTTTCAAACCTTTAGAAGAGTTGACCTAAGCCATTGGTGTACAGATCGTCAACATCAATTCTTGCAATAATTTTCTTTCCATGTTTCAAAAAACATGTATTATTTGTTAGGTGCAAGGCCACTACTTTTCGTATTTCGTCATTACAAATGACTTCATATACGTTGGGCTTAGAAGCGTTGTCAAGAGTTTGTATAGGCAAATCTTCTTGAGCATTTCCTGCGCAAGAGTTTTTCTGTTTACTTTGATATCTAGTAGTGACTTTTAGAATAGTTTTTGTTATGTTTTTTAAATCTTTGATAGTGATGCGTGATAGCGCATCAGCTACGAAATTGTCTTTTTCTTTCAGATACTCAACAGTAAAGTTATATTCTTCTAATTCTAATCTCATTCTTGTAAGTATTGAGCTTGGGTTTGTCATTGACAACAAGTATGTAACGGTCTATGATCTGTTTTTACAGTAAAGTGTTTGCCATAAATATATGGTCTAAAATGTGTAATTGCCCAGTGTATTGCTGCTAATTCTTGTTCTGTTGTTGATTTCTTGCTTTCACTTTTTATTGAATGAGCGTGAAGCATATGCAACTGTTTATCTCCATAATTTTGTGTTAGTACAGCTACACAGGCGTATTTACTTGCATCTGTAATTATGCAAAATTCTCAATAATGTTGGCTTAATTAAAGCTTGTTTTAAGTAATCGAATGCATTTTGAAATTGACATTCTTTTTACATGATCTAGTTATGTGCCGTCAATAGTCGGCGAAATTTTTAATAAAACGTCTATAGTAATTGCAAAATGCAACGAATCTTCTAGCACTATCTGTGTCCGTGGGGACTGGGTATTTTTGAATGACATCATACTTTTTGTCATCTGGTAAAATACCATTATCAGTACACTTATGACCTAGGAATGTCACTTCGTGCATGAAGAAAGAGCATTTTTCTGGATGTAGTTTAAGGTTGTGTTTCCTGCACAAGTCAAAAACATTTGTTAAGTTTTTGATCATGTGCTTTTCCGAGCAACCGATGACAATTAAGTCATCCATGTACAAGAAAGCTTGTGAAGGGTTTAATCCAGAAAAAGCTATTGTTATCATTCTTTTAAAAGAATTTGGTGCTATTTTTAAACCGTAAGGTAATCGTGTAAAACGATGAAAAGGACGTTAAATTTCTAGAGTGTTCTTTTAACTCTATTTGATGAAATCCAGACATTAAGTCTAGGCATGAAAACTATTTCGCTCTTCCTAGCTGGTCAAGAATATCATCGATTCTTGGAAGTGGGAATTTATCGGATAACAGTTTTTTATTAATTTGCCGATAGTCTATTACTAACCGCCATCTTTTTGTTTGGGAACCTGGTAGACCTTTCCTAGGTACTAGTAATATTGGACTGTTATATTCTGAAACTGAAGGTTCTACTATTTTATCAAGAATGAGTTTATCGACTTGTCTATTTACTTCGTCTTTATGAGCATGCGGTATTCTGTAGTTTTTAATATGCACTGGTTCTTTGTCTTTCAATCTTAGTTCTTGTTTATAAAAATTGTTTGTAGTTATTGATTCGGTTTCTATTCCGAATATGTCTGTATATTTGGTGCAGAGGCTTGTTAACATGGGCTTAAATAATGGCGGAAAGTTCTGAGTTAGTTTTTTCAAGACAGTATTTTGTCTTTCTTCGCTAGTTTCTTGGACTATCTCGTAGTCACTTAGCGTTTCCATTTTTATTATACCCTGAGCCCATTGAAAATGGGAAATCAGGGTATAATGGTTTTGTTAAATGTATGTAACAGGCAGAAGGAGGCGTGTCAGACCCCACAAAGTATATATATTCTTGATCAGGGCGACGAGCTGAGTCGATTTAGCCCTGTCCGTCTGTCTGTCTGTCCGTGCGTCCGTCCGTCCGTCCGTCCGTCCGTCTGTCCGTCTGTCCGTATGTTTGAACGCGTCGATTGAAGCATCTAGACAAGCTAGAGACTTGAATTTTTTTTTGTTGGGTCCGTGGATAGCACGCGCAGGTCAAGTTTATTTCGTATGAACGATAACTATTTTTGTTGTAATGTTATCGATATTAATGCTTATCGAAAATATGTTTTTAAGGCGTAGTTTGTGTATCGTTTGAGCTAGAGACTTCAAATTTGCTGTGTAATTGCGTTGAATGAATACGGAGATTACGTAATCATTAGATTTTTAATGGCACGCCCCATTGGCCCCAATAGCCCCTATTTGCCGCAAATTAAATACTAGAGACTTGAGCTTTGGCAAATACACATATATGAATGCCATTAATAAGTTGTGAAAGTTTGATGAAGTTAGTCCATTGCTAAGAAAAGTTATTAAACAATAAAGTTCCCATAGTAATGCCCACATTGCAGCCCAAGCGCAGTCGCTGCGTCAACTGCGCAGTTGGCAGAGCGCGCGCTTATGCCTGCGTGCATATGTGTGTGTGTGTGTGTTATTTGTATGTAAGCATAACAAAAGCGTACAATGATTTGATATTTGGCTCTTCACAGGGCTCAGGGTATCCCCTAGTCGAGCAGTCTCGACTAGAGTCTTTCTTGTTTTATTAAGGTTTACTATTTTAGTTGAATTGGTTGTGTTTAATATTCGGACAAATGTATTATTTTTATTGGAAATTGTGTTTCCAATGAAAATTCCTTCCTCAATTTCTTGATTTGGAATTAGAACATTTTGTTCTTTTGAAATCATTTTAATTTGACGGACTACTTCAGCACGAGCTGGAAGTATTGTGGCATTATTATCGCAAGTGTGGATAATTAGTATATTAATTTGATAATTTAAATTGTTTGGCCGTAGTATTAGAGTGTCACCTGATTGTGTGCAATCTAATTGGCAATTATATTTCTTAATGAAGTCTATACCAATAATGCCATTGCTTGGTATAGGAAAGTCTTGATTGACTAAATGGAAATTATGTGGGATTACATGTTTTTCTGAAGATAATTCTACGAATGCTAAACCTTTTTAAAAAACTGAACCTTTGCCAATGCCTGATATTTGTGTTGAAATGTTTGCATTTATATGGTCAAATAAATCTATATTTTCTTTTAAAATTGATATGTCTGCACCAGTGTCTATTAGTAAGGTATATGTTTTACCCGCAGTGTCGTTATTAACTTTTATAAAAATGCTTTGACTGAGATTGAGTGTGTATAGTTTTGTATTTATTGCTCTGAGTATCTGAAGGAGTCTGTCCGTTTCCCGAATTGCTTTGGGTAACTCGGACATAGTTATTGCTGTTGTTGTTACTATTTCTATTTGGATAGTTGCGTCGGTTGGAGTTACTCCTACCTCCGTTATAACTTCGTCCAACTCTATTGTTCTTTCTATTATTGTTGTAATTATTGTTATAAGTGTAGGAATTGGAGTTACCGCGGCCATTGCCTCTCCCTCTTGGGTATCGGCAACCACCACCTCTATTGTTGCGACTTTACTGGGATAATACTGTGCTAGAGCTTCCAGTCATTTCAGTACTGCAATGGATATATTTACCCATTACATCATTGAAAGTAACGAAGTTACCTGCTTCTAATATTATTTTCAGCTTATCATGCTCGCAATTTCGTGTCATAGCAGTTATTGATTCTTTTGTGGAGAATTTTTCTGCATTTTCTGGGTCTAGGCCATCATCAATATACGATGCTTCCAATTGCTTTCGCAAATTGTCTATTTCCATTGTATATTGTGATGCAGTTTTTTCCTTTTGTTTAGTGTTTGCCAATTTAGCTTTGAATACGTCAGAAGATTCTTCTTTTACGTTATTTTGCAGCTTGTTAATGATTCCGGATATAATAGTTTCATTCTGTACTTGATACAAAATTGTGCCGGTTATTTTCTATTTAATAACCTCAACTGCTATATCCTCTTGGTCATATTTAGTTCTTTCTACAAGTCTTAAGCGAATACTTGCTTCACATATTCCCTGTCTAAAGCGACTTGATTTGCCATATTTGTATCTGTGAGTAAATTAGGTTTTGTATCTACTAATTTACTTGTTTTGTCTTCTAGTGTTTCTATATCACTATCAGATTCGGCGTCGCTTGACTGTATAGATTCGTCTAAATCTTTTAATTGACTGTCATTAAAGTCTGTCAATTGGTTTAGACTTTTTGGTACTGTTATGTGAACGTGTCGTCTATTAGCGACAGAAAGTAATCTTGTGTTTAGAGATTTTAAAACTCTTAAGCATTTCTCTTTATGTTCGGCTGTAAATCTACTGTCGTACCTTTTTACTATCGTTACAATATTATTGTATTCTCTTACTATTATGTCTATATGGTGTATTAATGTGTTTGTTTTTATAACTGCTTCTTTATTGATGCATTTGTATGATCTTTCAAATTTATAACGAAATGCGTCTGTTTTTTGCTATTTCGTTCCATTCCATTCTTTAATGGAACTTTACTTTTGTAAACGAACTAACCATATAGTTGCTATTCCCAGTATTGGATTATATTCCTTAAATAGATTATATTCTTTAAATAATACGGCAGTGTGGTTAGTAACATTGCCTTTTCTGCTGTATTGCAGTGTATTAATGGACTATAGTCTTCATTAAAAGCTTCTATATACAGATATGTATTCTTTATGTAAATGTAAAATTCTTATTGCATTAATGCGAAAATTAGGAAAGTTCTCATAAATTTGATCTATTCGATTGACATTCATCGTTTAAATTTGATCCAAATGGTTTTCCCTATTCATATATCTTCTATTTATGATCGTATTGTGTTTTATTTATAGAGTCAATAAGAATTGACAAACTGCAACAATTGTTAAGATCAGAAGTAGAATCTGTTGAAAATGTCATCTTTAGCAATGCGATATGTATCGATAAGTACGTGTACCATATCTATGTCATAGGTACCATATCTAAGTTAGTCACAAAGAAACCATTATTGTGAAAGCACACAGGCGCGGTTTTTTATCTTTCAATTTAAATATAATGTTCGGCGCAGCAGCTAATAATTGCTCTTAAATAAGCTTCTCTTAAGCCATCTGTTCTTTATCACATTCTCATTCGCTCATAGTGCAGTTAGGCACAAAAAGAAACTGTAACACACATACATTTAAGTTCGAAAATCACCTTCAAGCGAGCAACACCTACATCTCCCTATTGTAATTGCATTAACTTTGCCTATACAATCATTGCGGACTAGGCATTAAATTAATAAATAATAAGCTAAATTAAATCGTGGTTTTATTATTTGCCTTCGTAAATGATTGGAGCCAGAGTTGCCGAAAAAGCTCGGCAGCTTCCAAACTTTTTGGTGACCCCGACGTGATTTATACACTCCGTGGTGTTTCGTTTAGTGTATCAAGTTAGTACTCAACTTCGTCGAAGTACAACGGTGTCAATCATTAACATTTGTGCAAAATAGTGCATTCAAATTAATAACACATCGCGTTGTACGACGAAACAGTGTAGACCATTAACATTTGTGCAAAATAGTGCATTTAAATTAACAATAAACTTCGTCGTACACTACAGTGTAAAGCGTTTAAATTTGTGCAAAATAGTGCATTCAAATTAATAACAAATCTCGTCGTGTAAAACATTAACATTTATGCTCAAGTTAGATATTAATTTGTGTATACAATAGTGCATGGAATTGTGCGTACATTATCTTGAGTTTTTCTTATTCCTCTTTAATCGTCCGCTTCGTTCGTCGCGTTTGGAGCCTGCTGTGCATCGTCTGCATATAGGGCTCGCCAAGCCGAAAAAGCTGTGTCAATCATAGAAGACACACATACACACATATATAAAAGCTCAGATAAGCTTGCGGTCGCGCTTGCGTTGTGCTTATCTTTATCATATTCTTGTTCGTCGGTTGTTCGTCGCGGTTTTTGGCGCTTCTTTGTGCAGCGTTTGCATAGAAGGCCCGCTTAATCCGAAAATAGCTGTGTCGATCACACACATACAAACACACGCATTTACAGTGAAAGAGTGAACCTGCATATTAGATCAGCTAAACTCGAAGTGCATTAGAGAGTATATTAGCTTGTGCATTCATTTTGTAACCAAACGTTTTTTCGCGAGTAAACAAACTCTAATGAATAACTCAGAGTCGAATGTTGATCAAGTGCCTGCATCTCAGGTTACTTTCTTAAAACTCAAAACAAACGCGCTTTTCGATAGACTTGAAAGGTTATATGCCGATATGGACATTGACAAATTAAGTCACATGGACTCGTGTGATTTACGTGTGCTTTTGGATTCGCTAACCAAGTTAGAGTCAAACTTTGATTCAGTCCATACTAGCCTAGAAGAATCTAACTTTGAGTCCATATCTAGTGATTTGCCTGCGCGGTTTGAATCAACCTTGTTAAAGTTTAAAGCCTTGCTTCAACGTGAACTAGGAAATCGGTCGGATCAACAACTTTCGTCGACGCTTAATACAAGTGGTTCAAATGCTCATCCAACACTCGTCATGGCTAATCGATGGCGTTTGCCGCAGCTGGAGCTGCCAAAATTTAGTGGAGTCTACACTGAGTGGGAAAACTTCTACTCTATGTTTAAGACGATAATAGATGCTGATCCGGATCTCAGTCCTATTGAGAAGTTCCAGCATCTTCGATCCTGCTTAAGTGGTTCTGCGTTGGATACCATCAGCTCATTGGAAATCAACAAAGCCAACTATCTCGTCGCTCTGGATATTCTTCAACGTCGATTTGATAATAAGCGTTTTATTGTACAGGCACACATCAGAGCAATCTTCCGGCTTGAGAAAGTTGATGCATCTGTGGGCAGGCTGAGGCAGTTGGTGGATAAAGTTACGTCTCACATTCGTGCTATGGATTCTTTAGCATCGCGGGAAGAAGTTGCTGACTGTGTCATCGTGCAAACAGTGTTGCAAAAGCTGGACAAGGCTACTCAGGCTAAATGGGAGGAAGGCTCATCTACTAATGAGTTGCCATCTTGGTCGAGATTGTCAGAATTCTTGCAAGGACGGTGTCGAGTCCTTGAAAATGTGGATCAAGTCTTGCAGGATGGTCAGGTTGGCAAGTCAGGAAAGATCGTGAGTACTCCTTTAAGAAAGGCATTTGTTGCTTCGAAGACTCCTATTCGTTGTGTCTTTTGTGACGATCCAAGTCACGCGCTATTCCAATGTAAGCGTTTTGAGCAATTGTCCCCAATGGCAAGGCATAAGGAGGCCAAGAGGCTCGCCCTTTGCCTCAATTGCCTAAGAAAAGGACATCAGCTGAAGGATTGCAAATCTGGTTCCTGCCGTACCTGCCAATTGAAGCACCATACTTTATTGCATTACAATCAGTCTTCAATAGTTACATCGAACGTAGTCCCTCAACTTAAACAACAAGCAAATGCAATACATCCCACTGCCGTGGTTCTCTGCCTCAAGTCCACATACCTCCTAACTCGTCTGATGTGGTGCTTCTAGCCACTGCTATAATCCTTGTCAAGAACCGAGCTGGCACATTCGTTCCGTGTCGTGCACTCTTGGACTCAGGATCTCAACTTCACTTCGTCACCAGTCGGTTTGCAAATCAGCTTCAGCTTCGAAAATGTAAATCATTGACTGCAGTGTCTGGCATTGGAGATGCCAGCTTCTCAACTGAAGGATATTCAGTCAATCTCGTTCTGAAATCGCGGATTTCTGATTATTCTGCCTCCATCACTGCCATCGTCGCCCAGACTATTACTGACAACCAGCCTGGCATCTCAATTTCTACTAACACTTGGAATATACCCTCAAACCTACAGCTAGCTGATCCTTTGTTCCATAAGTCACAACGGATTGATCTTCTCATCGGAGCTGGTCTCTTCTTCGAGCTGATGTGTGTTGGGCAAAATCAGTTGGCACCTGGATTACCAGTTGTGCAGAAAACGCAGCTCGGCTGGATCATTTCAGGTGGCGGGCAACATGCCCCCAAACTCTGTTCGTTTATCGCAACCCAAAGAAATTCGGATCACGCCAATCACAGCACTCGGCTGGATGAGTTGGTGCGTCAGTTTTGGGAAGTGGAACACGTTTTCGAGCCTATTGCCAAGGTAACCACAGAAGAACTTAATTGTGAGCAGCATTTCATTACAAACTATCGTCGATTACCTTCTGGGGAATATTCAGTCTGCTTGCCAAAAAATCAAGGCGTTGAATCTTTGGGCGATTCCTATTTGCAGGCCAAGCGTCAATTGTTGAATTTAGAGTGTAAGTTCGCTCGAAATCAAACTTTAAAGGAGAAATACTCAGCATTTATAAAGGAGTATATTGATCTCAATCATATGTCTTTGGTGCCCAGCGAAGAGATCAATGAATGCAAATATTTCTTACCTCATCATTGCGTATACAAAGAAGAGAGTTCGACAACAAAGCTAAGAGTTGTCTTTGATGGCTCGGCCGCTACCACATCTGGTTTCTCATTAAACGATTTGCTTATGTCAGGACCGACTATTCAAGCTACCTTGTTTCACACACTCGTTCGTTTTCGTACATTTTCGATTGCACTTACTGGTGATATTGGTAAAATGTATAGGTGTGTGAAGGTCGTGGAGCCTGATTCTATGCTCCAGTGCATTTTATGGCGAAACTCATCAGACGATGCTATCGAAGTCTTCAAATTGAATACCAACACGTATGGGACCAAACCCGCTTCATTTTTGGCTATTCGTACAATGCATCAACTAGCAATGGATGAGTCGTCGGTATACTCATTAGGATCTAGAACGGTCTTGCGAGATTTTTACGTTGATGACCTGATCTCAGGAGGCAATTCAGTTGAAGAAGTTCGCGACATAATGCAACAAACCACAGGTCTTCTTCACGGAGTTCCAGAAACTGAACAGGAAAGTTTTCTCAAGCTCGATGACGGCAGCGACGTAACAAAGGCACCTGGATTGTCAGCGGACGATCTTCGTCAAGGATCGCACATATTGTGTCGTCTTGTTCAAAGAACTCAGCTGCACCGAGAATACTCTGCACTACGAAATGGAAAGAATGTTCATTCGTCAAGCGCCATTCTTTCGCTCTCTCCGTTTATGGATGACTTTCGCTCTCTCCGTTTATGGATGACTTTGGTCTACTTCGAGTTGGTGGCCGCTTGCGGCACTCTACTCTCGGCTTCGATGCGCGCCACCCAATTATCTTGCCCAAAGAACATCCCTTGACCTTCTCTATAGTATCTCATCTTCATCTGGCGCATCATCATGCAGGACCGCAGGCCTTGCTTGGAGTAATTCGACTCCAGTTTTGGCCCATAGGCGGCATGAAAACTGTCTCCCGAGCATTGCGAAAATGTGTCATATGCTGTAGATCCCGGCCTCGTCTAGTGGAGCATATAATGGCGGACTTGCCTAAGGATCGTATACAGTCTTCACCGGCATTTACTGTCACTGGAATCGACTACTGTGGACCATTTTACTACAAACCCGATGGACGAAACCGAACTTCAATAAAATGCTACATCTGCGTATTCGTTTGCTTCGCAACTAAGGCTGTATGGTTGGAGCTCGCAAAGGATCTGTCGACCGCAGCTTTCTTGGGCGCCCTTAAGCGTTTCATCAGTACGCGCGGCATTCCAAGATGCATTTGGTCTGACAACGCTACTAACTTTGTGGGTGCACGGAACGAGCTAGCGGATCTGAAACGTTTATTGTTGAGCCAGGAACATCGCACTGAAGTTCAGAACTACTGCATCAACAACAGTTTTGATTGGAAGTTCATACCTCCTCGCTCGCCACATTTCGGTGGCCTATGGGAAGCAGCAGTGAAGACCGCAAAGAGTCATCTATACCGCGCTATGGGATCATCACTTCTCAGCTTCGATGAACTTCGCACCTTGGTATGCCAAATTCAGGCTATAATCAATTCTCGTCCTCTTGTTCCACTTTCAGAAAATCCCGATGATCTTGGAGTTCTCACTCCAGGACATTTTTTGATTGGTCGACCACTCATCGATTTTCCCGAGCCAGACGTAACTGGGTTCGACCACAATCGCCTCGGTCAATGGCAACGCATTGCTTACATACAGCAATTGTTCTGGAAGCGCTGGAGTGAGGAGTACCTTACTATTCTTCAACAGCGTGGAAAATGGGTCACCTCGCAGCCTCCGATCAAGATCAATGATGTCGTATGTGTGAAGGATGAAAACTTGCCGCCGTTGAAATGGCCATTAGCTCGATTCGTTGAGACCATCGCTGGAGCTGATGGTGCTGTGAGAGTCGCTGTTCTGCGCACACCCACTGAAACTACACGTCGAGCTGTCAATAAGCTGTGCGTCCTTCCGGTTGATGATCCTGTTAAAAGACTTGGTCTTTCAACGGGGGGGAGGATGTTCGGCGCAGCAGCTAATAATTGCTCTTAAATAAGCTTCTCTTAAGCCATCTGTTCTTTATCACATTCTCATTCGCTCATAGTGCAGTTAGGCACAAAAAGAAACTGTAACACACATACATATGTAAATTTATGCTGCTCGGTGACTTGCTTATCATTTTGTATTCTATTCTTTAAGTTCGAAAATCACCTTCAAGCGAGCAACACCTATTGTAAACTGTATTAACTTTGCCTACACGATCATCGCGGACTAGGCATTAAACTAATAAATAATAAGCTAAATTAAATCGTGGTTTTATTATTTGCCTTCGTAAATGATTGGAGCCAGAGTTGCCGAAAAAGCTCGGCAGCTTCCAACGTATAACTTCCGTCCATTTTGGGTAGAAAAAGGTTTTCTATCCAACAAAGGATATGGGCCCAGGACGCGGATGTTTAATTGAAACATTAAGTGTTTGTTTTTAGTTACGAACTATTAACATCTGTGTGACTCAGGAACTAATTGATAATAGCTATGAGCGGAATTTATCAAATAGAAAATTTGGACGAAGGCAATTATGAAACCTGACGCGTTCAAATGCGGAGTGTGTTGGTGCTCCAGGAGCTGTGGAGTGTAGCATCAGGTGGATTGCTACCAACGGATACTCCTGAGAATGTGAATTGGCAGGCCAAAGATGAGAAGGCGCTGTCAGTGATCACGTTAAGTGTGAAACCTTCACAATTGGGCTATTTGAAGGATTGCAAGACGTCGTCCGAGGCATGGAATCAGCTAAAAGATGTCCATCAGCCGAGTGGACCAACACGTAAGGTTCAGCTCTACAAGAAATTGCTTTTCAAGCGCATGGAGCAAGGGCAAAGAATTTCGAGTTATATAAATGAATTCGTTGGACAGTAGGAATTGAGCTATGCGACGAATTGCGCACAATTATTTTGCTGTCGAGTCTTCCAGAAAGTTACGAAAATTTCGTTGTCGCCATAGAGACGCGCGACAGTCTGCCGCCCTTCAACGCTCTGTGCATCAAAGTGAGGGAAGAGAGCCAGCGGAGGGAGAACGCAGAAGAAAAGAACGAATGCGTAAAAGCATTTTGTGCAACACATAAGCCAGCCGCGCAGAGAGCGAAAAAGCAGGGAAACAAAAATATGATATGTTTCAAGTGTGGCGAGCGCGGAAATATGAAGGCTGAGTGTAAGAGAGAGAGCGCTAATGAAAAAAAGGCGAACAGAAGAGAGAACAAGCAGTGCAGTTTATTAAATGCGTTGAGCGCAGATCATTTGAAAAAGAGTATGTGGTGTTTGGATAGTGGCGCAACAAGCCATATGTGTTGTGATAAAAAGTTATTCACAAAGTTTGTTAAACATACAGAAATGATTAGTCTGGCTGACTCTAGTTTCCTGAAAGCAGAAGGAAAAGGAGAAGTAGAGCTGCAGACAGAATTATGCACGTTGCTGTTAAAAGATGTTCTCTATGTGCCGAAAATGAGCGGAAACTTTTTCTCAGTGAGCAGCGCTGTGAAACATAATTGCTTTGTAACTTTTGGGCAAGAGTATGCAAAAGTAATGCAAAAAGGTTTTTGCATGATAAAAGCAAACAAGCAAACTTGTATATGTTTCAAGGAAAGCAAAATAGCTGCTATGCTGCAGCTAAGGCAGATGGTGTGCTGTGGCATAAACGGTATGGCCATTTGAATATCAACAGCTTGAAAGACCTGATCAAGAAAGGAATGGTGCGTGGTATTGAAAACATGGTTTTCGAGGAGAACACGAATTGTAAAATTTGCATGCTAAGCAAAATTCATGTGCAGCCATTTCCTGACGCAACTGCCAATAGAGCGCGAGGCATATTGGAGTTGGTTCATGCTGATGTGTGCGGGCCTTTTAGCACACAGTCTTTGGCTGGATCGAGGTATTTCTTAACCTTTATTGACGACAAGTCAAGGCGGATCTTCGTATATTTCCTTCAGAGGAAGGATGAAGTCTTCAAGAAGTTCGTCGAGTTCAAAACGTTAGTTGAACGGCAAACAGGAAAGTGTCTCAAATGTATCCAGAGCGACAATGGAGGTGAATTCGTCAATAAGCCGTTTGACGAATACCTGAAGAGTCAAGGGATCAAGAGGCAGCTGACAGTAGCATACACTCCTCAGCAAAATGGCGTGGCTGAGAGGGCAAACCGCACTCTGGTGGAGATGTCAAGGTGTATGTTGCTGCAATCAGGATTGGGCGAATCTTTGTGGGCTGAAGCAGTCAACGCAGCCGTATATGTACGGAATCGATCGCCAACCAGTGCTTTAGGCAGTATGACGCCTATGGAAGCGTGGACTGGTAAGAAACCTTTTGTTGGCCATCTAAAAGTTTTTGGTTCAATTGCAGTAGCTTTGGACAAGGGTCCAAGGAAGAGCAAACTGCAAGCAAAGGGCAAAGAATACCGCATGATTGGGTATTCGGTAGCAAGCAAAGGCTATCGTTTGTACGACCCAGTATCTCGTCAGGTGATTGAGAGGCGACATGTTCTTTTCAATGAGGACGGAGATGACAACTATTCATCTTAACTGAGCTGCCAACATCTAAATTTACCATGCAGCCTGGTAACGAGAGTGATGGTTCTGGCAGCAGCGATGGACGCAGCAGCGATCGGGACAGCAGCGAGGGACGCAGCAGCAATCGGAACAGCAGCGTTAGAGGCAGCAGCGATCGGGATAGCAGCGTTAGAGGCAGCAGCGATCGGGACAGCAGCGTTGGAGGCAGCAGCGATCGGGATAGCAGCGTTAGATTCAGCAGCGATCGGCACAGCAGCGTTGGAGGCAGCAGCGAGAGTCGCAGTAGCGAGAGGCGCAGCAGCAAGGGACGCAGCAGCAACGGAGATAGCAAGAACAAAGGAAGCGAGGACGAAACTGTGAAAGTTGAGCATGACACAGTTCCCCGCATTGGTCCAGGCAGACCAAGGCTGATTCGAACTGGCAAGCCAGGCCGGCCTCGAAAGCAGCACAACGTTCTTGGGGCTCTGGTTGCTACCAACGTGAAGGTGCCATCATCCTATGAGGAGGCGTTGAGGAGTGTTCATGCATCAGATTGGTGTGATGCGATGAAACGGGAATATGACGCACTAATGGCGAGCCAGACATGGCAGTTAGCAGACTTGCCGGAAGGACGACGGGCTGTAGGATGCAAATGGGTATGCAGCCTGAAACGTGACAAGGATGGACATGTTGAAGGATTCAAGGCACGATTGGTGGCAAAAGGTTGCTCCCAGCGGTATGGCATTAACTGAGCGGACAGGAGTTGGCCAGGAATCCGGTTCATCATTCCCGGACTAAGCATATTGATATAAGATATCATTTTGTTCGTCAAGTAGTAGACGAAGGTCAAATTAACTTAAAGTATGCTTGTACAACAGACATGATTGCAGATATCATGACTAAGAATCTTTGTAAGAACAAGCATGTTAAATTTACTGAAATGTTAAGTTTAAAATGAATTATGTTAATTTGAATTTGTAACCATGATCGCATTGAGGAAGGGTGTTGAAAATGTCATCTTTAGCAATGCGATATGTATCGATAAGTACGTGTACCATATCTATGTCATAGGTACCATATCTAAGTTAGTCACAAATAAACCATTATTGTGAAAGCACACAGGCGCGGTTTTTTATCTTTCAATTTAAATATAACTTCCGTCCATTGATTGAATATCATCTGTGTGATCTACTATTTTGACATTATTGACCACATTGGCCGTATTGTCTTTTGCTTGGGTATCGTCGCTTCCGAACCAACCCATTTTGGAGGATTAATGAAAAGTTTAGATGAAAATTTTCTATAACCTATACTTGCTTTCTACTAATTTCATGGAATCGATATTAATAAAAAAAAGAAAATTTTTTAATATCCTTTAAAAATTTGTAATGGTTACATTTATTTTCCTTTCATTTAATGAAAATTAATTTTTAAAGAAAAAAAATTTTTTTTTGACAAGGAATAAGAAATAAATTATGTTCTTTTGCTGCTACTTTCATAGCGCCACAGACATGGAAATATTAGTGTGTTATTACTCACGATTGGCTGACATTTTTTATTTAAACAATTAATTGTCCAATCGTGTGTGTTAGTATAAAGCCTAACAGTGGTTAGTGGTTTCGCAAGTTGCACTTTCGTGCTTCAACTCGCTGGTAGAACTTAAATTATGGCAAGTTAAGGCTTGCGCATTTCTGCGGCCCCCTTGCGTTTCTTCGCTCTTTGGCGAAGTTCAGTTTTAATTTCTTTAATACGCTCTATGTAGCGTTGCCGGTCCTCCGGTGTCCTTGCGGTGACAAGCAAATCCTCTTGTAGTCGCTTCCGCTGTAGTAGCTTGTGGACCTGGCCTCCTCTTTTTGTCTTCTTCTTTTCTTCTATTTTTTTTTACTGCCGGGCCTGGTACTCAGCTACTGTGAGTGGGCGTGGTCCATCGGTGGGATGCACCTCCAACGCTTCTTGGAGTGTTAGTGCGTCCCTTTGCTCGATAGGAGCAGCTTCCTCCAGCAACGTAGTGTCGTTTTTTGACATTTACGTTGCTTACTTATGTCATTTTGTTCATCTTTTATATGCACGATATGATTTTGTTGTTGGTGTTGTACTGCTGCTTTGTTAGCCTTGTGCTTGGCCGCTTTGTACTTTTTGTTCTCTGTTGTTGGGTTTTTGGTTTTTATACTCGTTTCCCAAAGGGAAAAAGAGTATATTGGTTTTGTGAAATGTCCGTCTCGCTGTCCTCCGTCTGTCCGTATGAATGCAATATTTTTCTACGCTATTGAAGCTAGAGACTTGAAATTTGGAACATATACTCGTGTATACCCTCGAATTATAAAGTGTCAAGATTTTCCGGATACGCCCACTAGGGGCGTGGCAATCGGAAAATGTTTGCGCCCATAGTCAAGAAATCATATTAGTTGAAGAGCTAGAGAGTTGAAATTTGGAATGTATACTTGCGTTGACCACCCAAGTTCAAAAAGATATGGCGGATATATCTACGCCCATCGGGGGCGTGGCAAATCGGGAATACTGTAACTTCTACAGTTTTAAAGCTAGAATGCTGAAATTTGGCACGTATCTTAACGCTACGATTCTATAAAGATTGATAAAAAGATTTTATGTCCACGCCCACTGGGGGCGTGGAAAATAGGATCCGAATATAGAGTGATTTTACAAATTCAGCTATATTCTGAGCACTATTGATGCTAGAGACTTGAAATTTGATATATATACTCGGATAAGCAACCCAAGATCAAAAAGATATGGTGGACATACCTACGCCTTCAGGGGGCGTGGCAAATCGCAAAAAGCTTATAACTCCTACAGTTTTAGAGCTAGACGCTTCAAAATTGGATGTTTGTGTTACTGGGGGCCTCCTCTATTGATTCCCAAAAATAATTCTTACGCCTCTTTGGGGGCGTGGTATATCGAAAAAATACCCTGTAACTTTCACATTTGTGTGTGTACATACAAAAACGGTGGTCGGTTGAATGTATGCGTATAAAGGGCGATATTTGACAAATACAAAACTAAAGAAGCGGCTGAAAATGAAAACACAACTCATTAACAATTTTGGTTGAAGAATATGCTAGAATGAATGGCGCTGAATTTATTTGTGACCATGCATAAGCCAACGCGCTTGCACGTTTCAATGTATGTGTAAATGTAAATATATTTTGCTGTCGCTGCTTAACGCGTGCGTGTCATAATTGGCCAAACGTTTTGTTTAAAAGATTGCGACTAACTTAACGGAACTTGATGAAACTTTCAGCATATGATTCATTGAATTTTTTACATTTTATTAAAATTCTAATTCATTCACATAGTTATATCTGCAAAAATTGAAATTGCATAAAATTCACATGAATCTACATAAATGCAAAATTTGAGATAAATTATTAAATTTAAAATACCAGATGCCCCTGTGGGAAACGAGTATCACGCTTTAGCTCTCGCCCTAAGGCGATGTTCTTACTTGTGCTTTTTCTCTTTCTTCCTTTTGTACTTATGTTGTTTTTTTTTTTTTTTTTTTTTTGTTATGCACTTTCCATTTTTAAGCGTAGCCAAAGGCGCGTAAGTGCCGCATTATGCTATATGAGTTCGATTCCGATTGGGGCAGGAAACAGGTTTTGCAGGAAACAGGTGCAACAGCCCTGTGACGCCTTTTATCCTGTCACGCCTTTTATTAATTCCAATCACTTTTTAAACTTTTCATAAAACACACCGTTCGTGACACTTGTCACGGTCGCCATGTAGAAAAACGTATTGTCTTTCTTTTGAAAGTCATTTTTTGAATGAATATAAAAATGAAATCAAATGAAGTCTTAAGCTAAAGTACATATATTTCTTATTATATATCTCTGCCGCGGAAGGCAGCAGAGCGAGAGAGCGTAGTATGTGTGTATGTTTATGCAAAGGGCATATACATTAGTTTTGCAATATGAGCCTCTGCTCGTGAGCATAATATATATATATATATATATATATATATATATATATATATATATAGCATATATATAAAAGTATGCCAGCGGCGGTCGTTGGCTTGCAAGGCGGTCAAGTGCTGACGCGGCTATTCTCACGCCTCTTGTGTATAGGCGGTTCATATATATAATTAGCCGTTCGTCTCAAGCGTTACTATGTTTACTTGATCGCGTCTTGTATATGTACATAGCAACAAAGTGTCACTATGTGTACATTTAGTGTATTAGTCTGGTATATATTTTATTATATGAAACATACTACAAAATTATTCAAAAATTGCTTTAGCGACAGTGTTCGCGTTCTTATTTGGAACTGGTATGGCAACTAAATATTTAGTTAGGTCACATATTAGAGTGATTGCATATTCATTGCCATTTTCTGATTTTGGTAGTGGACCAATAGTGGCGTATCAGTTATTATTAATGGAGTCTTATTGTGCTTTGTTATTTTAGCTAGTTGGCATTTTTGACATTTTCGTATGTACTCAGTAATATCTCGAGTCATGCCTTTCCAAAAATAATGTGTTTTGACCTTGGCCAAGGTTTTTGCAATGCCGATATGACCTCCTTGTATTGGATCGTCATGGAATTTAGATTGTATAGCTTCTTTTTCTTTTTGTTTTTCTATAAGGGTCATCGGGTTGAGTAGCGCTACTCTTAATGTATTCAATATTTTATTGCCCATTTGTTTAAAAATTATCTAGTGAAACATATTCAAAGATATTTTCCCACGGTGCCATTTTAAGTTGGCTGATTTTGTTTATACCGGCTTGCATTTCAAGCCTTTGGAAAAATTGACCTAGGTCTAGGATTGGTAAATAAATCGCTAACATCATATCTTGCAGTAATCTTCCTACCATGTTTAAATAAACATAGCGTATTCTTTACATGCAAGGTCACTACTTTACGTACTTCGTCATTGTTTATGACTTCATATACGTTGGGCTTTGAAGCTTTCTCTATAGATTGCCTAGGCAATTCTATTTCATTCTTATCCGAGCGGATTTTCTGTCTATTTTGATATCTAGTAGTGACTTTCATTATATTTCCTGTTATATTTTGTAGATCTTTAATGGTTATTCTTGATAACGCATCAGCTACATGATTGTCTTTTCCCTTTAAATATTCGACTGTGAAATCGTACTCTTCTAATTGTAGCCTCATACGTGTCAGTTAGAACTCGGATTGATCATTGAGAATATATATATTAAAGGTCTGTGATCTGTTTTGATCGTAAAGGGTTTTCCATAAATATATGGTCGAAAATGTAATATTGCCCAGTGTATTGCAGCTAATTCCTGCTCAGTTGTACATTTATTACTTTCGCCTTTAAAACCGCTCCGCACGAGTTATGCCATCAGCATCACTTCCCAAAGTGTCAACTGACACCATAACAGCAGCGGCACTTCCAATAGCAATAGTTGATACGAAAGGCTTGCAATCTTCCCTAATGTAGCCAAGACCAGAAGTGTCATATAATTGGAGACACTTTTGTAAACATAAATAAGCATCGCAGCCCAGCTGCATAAGATAAACACTTTTGTAAACATAAATGAGCTTCGCAGCTCAGCCGCATAAGATAAGCAAACTTCAACCCAGCATACCCAATATTGTAAACACAAACAATCATAGCCAGAAAATGGTATAAGAATCCTCTTAGAATTGAGTAACAGAACAGTTGTATTATTGATTTCAAATAAAGAACATGTATTGAACTGTATAAAGGGAATACATAATTGGCGCAGCCGGTAAACGGAGAAACATAATTCGAAACGTTTTTGTGAAATCTTATAAAAGTGAACAAAAACAATAATCGAAGTTACAAAATCCAAAACGTTTTTGTGAAATCTTATAAAAGTGAACAAAAACAAGAAACGGAGTAACGAAATTCGAAAATTTTTGTGAAATCTTATAAAAGTGAACAAAAATAAGAAACGGAGTAACGAAATTCGAAAATTTTTTGTGAAATCTTATAAAAGTAAACAAAAACAAGTAAGAACGTTGCTTTAGGGCGAGACCTACAGCGTCATACTCGTTTCCCACATGGGCATCTGGTATTTTAAATTTAATAATTTATCTCAAATTTTGCATTTATGTAGATTCATGTGAATTTTATGCAATTTCAATTTTTGCAAATATAACTATGTGAATGAATTAGCATTTTTATAAAATGTAAAAATTTCAATAGAATCATATGCTGAAAGTTTCATCAAGTTCCGTTAAGTCAGTCGCAATCTATTAAACAAAACGTTTGGCCAATTATGACACGCACGCGTTAAGCAGCGACAGCAAAATATATTTACATTTACACATACGTACATACATTGAAACGTGCAAGCGCGTTTGCTTATGCACGGTCACAAATAAATTCAGCGCCATTCATTCTAGCATATTCTTCAACCAAAATTGTTATCGAGCTGTGTTTGCATTTTCAGCCGCTTCTTTAGTTTTGTATTTGTCAAATATCGCCGTTTATACGCATACATTCAACCGACCACCGTTTTTGTATGTACACATATAAATATATACGTTCATATGCGCGCATTTCAGCTTTTTCTAAGAATCACAATTGCGATTGATTTATGTTTATATTGTGTTTGCATTAACAGCAGCTTCTATAGTTTTGTATTTGTCAAAAGTCGCCCTTGTAGTGAAGTAGTTTCGGATTTGCCAACGGCAATGCAAAACTTATGTGGCGCAGCAGGTAGATGAAAAGCGTGTAAGCAAAAGGGTCCGCGTTCAAGACGCGGCGGCGACGGCATGAAAATAGTTGCGCAGCTGTTCGTGCCTACATACATACATACCTGATGGGACCTATCGTCAATTTTTTTGTGTGTAAATAATTTTGTTCGGACTAAGTCGATTACACAAATATCGGTATTTGAAATTTACATTTTTTGTCAGGGTCACACACACAAAAAGAAAATAACATAACTGACCTAGGCTATACGAAAAATGATAATTTTAGCAGATAAATTATTTGCAGAACTTCAACATTAAATCGAATTACATATATTTCTCAGAAATGCCGTTTGTCGTCTTAGCAATTCTTATTAAGCTTATTTATATAGGTGGCACAGGCATATGAATTTTGCAGCTGGGCGTTACAAATTTTGTTGCCAATTTGCCACGCCCCCAGTAGGCGTAGACATATCATATTTGGCAAGTTCCTAGAAGGAGTCTAGGGTAACGTAACTGCAAAGTTTGGATGCTTACACTCCAAAAATGTGAAAGTTACAGGGTATTTTTTCGATATACCACGCCCCCAAAGGCGCGTAAGATTTATTTTTGGGGAATCAATAGAGGAGGCCCCCAGTAACACAAACATCAAATTTTGAATCGTCTAGCTCTAAAACTGGAGGAGCTATAAGCTTTTTGCGATTTGCCACGCCCCCTGAAGGCGTAGGTATGTCCGCCATATCTTTTTGATCTTGGGTTGCTTATCCGAGTATATATATCAAATTTCAAGTCTCTAGCATCAATAGTGCTCAAAATATAGCTGATCTTGTAAAATCACTATATATTCAGATCCGATTTGCCACGCCCCCAGTGGGCATAGACACCAAATCTTTTTATGAATCTTTATAGAATCGTAGCGTTAATTTACGTGCCAAATTTCAGCATTCTAGCTTTAAAACTGTAGAAGTTACAGTTTTCCCGATTTGCCACGCCCCCAATGGGCGTAGATATATCCGCCATATTTTTTTGAGCTTGGGTGGTCAACGCAAGTATACATTCCAAATTTCAACTCTCTAGCTCTTCAACTAATATGATTTCTATGATTTCTATTAACTATGGGCGCAACCATTTTCCGATTTGCCACGCCCCTAGTGGGCGTATCCGGAAAATCTTGACACTTTATAATTCGAGGGTATACACGAGTATATGTTCCAAATTTCAAGTCTCTAGCTTCAATAGCGTAGAAAAATATTGCATTCATACGGACAGACGGACAGACGGACAGACAGACAGACGGACATTTCACAAAACCAATATACTCTTTTTCCCTTTGGGAAACGAGTATAATAATAATCGGAGTTACAAAATTCGAACAAAAAGGTTTTGTGAAATCTTATAAAGTGAACAAAACTAAAAGAATTAACTATTAACAACAATAACAAATAATAATTGTGGAAACTTTGGATATTATCCAAGCAAACGAAACAATTAATCAAATTAATTCTAAAGAAGTGAATAATACAATTCAATAAAATGGAAAATCAACAACAAATATTTGAAATGCAGCAATGCATTCAATTATTAACGAATGTAATCATCGCAAGAGAAGGTGAAGGAAGAAACCCAATTACAAATCAAAGAAACTGCATCGAGAAGGAAACGAGATACCTACCAACATTCAATGGGCAGGATGGAACATTACATGGATTCGTGTCTGCAGTGGACCAGATCATGGAGGAGTACGATGACAACGACCAGGTCTTCACTGTTATTTTCAACACCAAAATACAAGGTCAGGCTAGAACTATGCTTAATATTAACCCACCAGCAAATTGGACGGAATGTAAACATCGTTTGAGACATCATTATAGACTTAGAACGGATCAGATGGGATTAACTAGGAAAATCAATAACTTAAGAGTAACAAGTGTAAGAGACCTTGATAACAAAATAAGAACAATCGTTGAGGAAATTACCGATTTTTCGGTCTTTGAAAATAATAGTAGATTAGTTGACATTTTAAGTGGATTATTAATTCAAAGAGTTAAAGAATTAGCATGTGGTCCGATGGCAATTGCCTTAATGAACAAAACAACTTTAACAGATTTAATAAAAATAAACTTTCTAATTTCGTTGGTCTAAATTTTGGAAATTTGAATCAAAAATTATTAATAAAAAATGACAATAATTATCCATCAAAATATAATAACAGACAATTCAACCAGAACTCAAGACAAGACACAGACAACAGAAATTACAACGAAAATAATCAAACATATAATAATTACCAAAGATAAGACCGGCAACAGAATAGCCAAATAGTTAGAAATAATCAACAACAAAGTCAGACCGTAAGACAAAATCAGAATTTTAACAGACAATACAGTCAGAACATAAGACAACCCCAAAATTTTAACAGACAACAACAAAGCCATAACATAAGACAAAATCAATATTTTAATAGACAAATAAATCAGAATATTCGACAAAATTATCAGCAACCAGAACCAGAAGCAATGAGTGTAGACAATTTAAATGATGAAGAAGTAAATAATAATTCAAATTACGAAAATAAACAAGAAGAGTTTTTTACCAACTTGCCTCGGAAAAAGAAAAGTTTTTATTAGGGGAACTATAGAGGGGGATACTTTTCTAATTTTAGTAGATACTGGATCTACTATAAGTATATTGAACACTAAAAATATATGTAAATCAAAGTATAAAATAATCAAAAAATTTTCAAAAGCTATTTACACTATTAATGGAAATATAAAAAATGAGAGTTATTTAGTTAAAACAAAAGTACCAAGCGAATTCAAATATGCAGATTGTGCAAGAATAAGATGGGTAGCTATGTCCTTGGAAAAATCATATGATTTTCTATTGGGCATGGATTTTATCCAAAGAAATTTTGAAAATATTGATTTTAAAAACGAAATAATTAAGCTTTGCAATGGAGTCGAAATTCCATTCCTTTCCAAATTATCAGAAGATGTTTGTGTAATGGAAGTAGGCGAAATTGATGACTTCAAGCTAGAAGGGCTTAATGCGGAGGAAGCCCAGATAGTAAAAAATCTTACGAAAAAATATGATAAACTATATTTTAAGGAGGGTGATCAGTTAACTAACACTAATACAATAGTTCACAATATTAAAACCACAACAGATCAACCCATAAATTCAAAGCTCTATAGAGTTTCTCCAAAATATGAAGAAGAAATAAGAAAACAAATAATAGAAATGGAAAAAAGTGGAATAATAAGAAAAAGTAAAAGTAAATATAGCTCTCCTATATGTGTAGTTAAGAAAAAAATTGATAATTCAGGAATTCAAAAATATCGTTTCTGTGTAGATTATAGAAGATTAAACCAAGTAACCGTTTCAGATAAGTATCCAATACCTATTATGGACGCTGTATTAGATAAACTTGGTAAAGCCCAATATTTTACTACACTTGATTTAGCGAAAGGCTATCATCAAATATTAATGGCAGAAGTTGATATAGAAAAAACAGCTTTTATAACACCAATGGGATTATATGAATATGTTAGAATGCCATTTGGATTAAAAAATGCTCCAGCTACATTCCAACGTTTAATGAATGAAATATTGAGGGATTATATAAACAAAATTTGTGTGGTATATCTTGATGATATTTTAATTTTTTCAACACTTGAAGAACACAAAATTGCTCTAGAAAAAATTTTCAAAGTACTTAGAAATCATAATTTGAAAATACAACCAGATAAATGTTCGTTTATGAAAAAACATACCGAATATTTGGGTCATATTCTCACAAAAGAAGGGTTCAGACCAAATCCAAGAAAAATAGAAGCAATAAAAGAAATTCCATTACCAAAAACGGAAAAACAATTAAAAGGATTTTTAGGCATGACAGGATTCTATAGAAAATTTATTAAAGACTATTCCAAAATAGCTTACCCAATGATAAGATATTTACAAAAAGGGGTATCAATTAATACAAATGATCCACAATTTATAGATGCATTTGAAAATCTTAAAGCGCTCATAAGTTCACACCCAATATTAAAATATCCAGAATTTGACAAACCCTTTACAATTACTACAGATGCCAGTGATTTTGCCATAGGTGCAGTTTTATCTCAACAGGGACAACCAATTGGTTATGTTTCAAGAACACTTCATAAACATGAGAAAAATTATAGTACAATTGATAAAGAATTTTTGTCTATTATACATGCAGTAAATTATTTTAAACACTATTTGATTGGAAATAAATTTCAAATTATAACAGATCATGCTCCTATAAAATACTTAAATTCAAAATTCAAAGGAAAAGAGATGACAGCTAGACATTAAAGATGGATTTTAAAGCTACAGGAATTTGATTATGATATTATATATTTAAAAGGTAAAGACAATAAAGTAGCAGATTTTTTAAGCAGACAGGAGACAGCACAATTAATCAATACAGAAAATAAAGAAGAATCAAATTTTGATATAACAAATACACAACATTCAGCAGATGAAGAGGAATTGACTCATTTTTATATAAAAAATGATATTGTTAATAAATATAAAATTCAGATAATAATTACCTACTCAGCAACAGATAATATTCGTATATACCATGGAAGAAAAATAATTGAAGTAAATCCAGCAGATACAGAAAATGAGATTGAAATAAAATTACAAAATAATATAGAGAAAGGAACAGTAGGAATTTTTTCAGAAGTACCAGACTCAGAATATCATAAAATACAATGTATATTAATCAACATTTTTTCTCACTCAAAAAATATAAAATTTTTTAAATGTACAAAAAGAGCACAAGAAATTTCAACAGAGGAAGAATTACATAAACAAATTTCAATTTACCATTCAACAGATTCATTACACAGCGGTATAAGCGAAACATTCAATTCCCTAAAAGACAAAATCTATTTTCCAAAGTTAAGGGAACATATTCAATTAATAATAGCAAATTGCAGAAAATGCAAAGAAATTAAGTATGATAGGAAACCAATAAAACCAAACTTTCAATTTACAGAAACACCAGATACAAAAAACCAAATTATACATTTAGACATATTTCACATAAAACACAAATCGTTTGTTACAATCATAGATAAACTTACAAAATTTGCAGTTGCTTATAATATTATAGATAGAAATTGGCGAACAAAGATGCAAATTATGATAGAACATTTTGCAAAATTTAATAAACCACAGAAAATAATAATGGATAATGAGTTTAGATCAGAACATATAATACAGTTTTTAAACAATGAAAATATTTCAATACATTATACTAAACCCAATTCACATACAGGAAACGCTGATATTGAAAGATTACATTCTACACTAATTGAGATAATAACAGGAATAGATAATAATGAACTATCTATTGAATCTAAAATTCAATTAGCAATAATAGCTTACAATAAACGTTATCATTCAACAATAAAATGTACACCGAATTATGCTAAAGACACAGAAGATGCACATAAATTAAAAATGACTATCGAGGAACGTAAGAAAATGATTATAAACAAAAGAAATGATACAAGAGAAGAATACAATGAACAAAGACATGAAGGTCCAATTAAAAACTATAAAAGAGTCAGACATAAGGATGAGCCTTATTTTAGATATGCAGAGTTAAAAAACATTCATCTAAGTAACATTAAAAGACCGTTAAAACAGGAAATTAACAATCCCAACGAAAATAACCCAAATTGATAGCAGATTTGACAAAGATTTTTTTCTTTCTTTATTTCCCAGATATTAATCATGTTAGCCATCATTATAACCAGGTTCAATACAGTACAGACAAGATTACAAATGGAACCGATATTAGTGCAGGTTATGCACCCATACAGATTCATCAAACCGAAATAGTAAATGAAACAATAATTATATTACACATCATTAACATAAACCCACTTCAAAATATTATAAAACAGATAGAAACAAACATAAGAACAGCTAATATTACAGACAGTGAGGAATTATTTGCAGAAATCAGATTAATAAAGGCAAAGATTAAATCCATTACACCTTTCAGCAGAAATAAAAGAGGACTTTTAAATATAGCAGGAACAGCATATAAATGGTTGTTTGGACTAATGGACGACGAAGACAGGACGGATATATTAGAACATCTTGATATAATTGACCAAAATAACCATAACACAATAAATAATTTGAACCAACAAATAATAATAAACTCACATTTCAACGACACAATTCATAGTTTAGCAGAAACGATTAAGCATGACCGAATAATTATTAACGAAACACTTACAAGCATAAATGATCAAAATAAAAGAATTTTAATGAAAATCCTATACAATGACCAAATGCAGAAATTAAACAAGTAAGAGTGCTCTAGTCGAGACTGCTCGACTAGGGGATACCCTGAGCCCTGTGAAATATCAAATCATTCTACGATTTTGTATGCATACATACAAACAACACATACACACATACATATGCACGCACGTATAAGCGCGCGCTCTGCCAACTGCGCAGTTGACGCAGCGACTGCGTTTGGGCAGCAATGTGGGCATTACTATGGGAACTTAATTGTTTAATAACTTTTCTTTGCGAGGGACTAAGTGCATCAAACTTTCACAACTTATTTATGACATTCATATGTGTGTATGTGCCAAAGCACAAGTCTCTAGTATTTGATTTGCGCTTTTTACAAATAGGGAGCTATTGGGGGCGAATGGGTGGCATCCAAAATCTAAAGATAACGTTATCTTCGTATTCATTACACGCAACTACACAGCAAATTTGAAGTCTTTAGCTCAAACGATACACAAACTATGCCTTAAAAACGTATTTTCGATAAGCATTAAAATCGATAACATTACAACAAAAATAGTTATCGTTCATACGAAATAAACTTGACCTGCGCGTGCTATCCACGGACCCAACGAAAAAAAATTCAAGTCTCTAGCTTGTCTAGATGCTTCAATCGACGCGTTCAAACATACGGACGGACGGACAGACGGACAGACGGACAGACGGACAGACGGACAGACGGACGGACGGACGGACAGACAGACGGACAGGGCTAAATCGACTCAGCTCGTCGCCCTGATCAAGAATATATATACTTTGTGGGGTCTGACACGCCTCCTTCTGCCTGTTACATACATTTAACAAAACCATTATACCCTGATTTCCCATTTTCAATGGGCTCAGGGTATAAAAATATTGAGTACAAAGTAAATTACATTCAAGAAAATATAGCCTCTGCAAAGAATAATATAATTTTACCAGAAATTTTATCAGAAGAAGAAATAAACAAATTTGATATTGATTTTTATAAATTAAAATTAATTCGTATGGGTATTTTAAAATACAAAAATAATTGCATAATTATAGCAATAAAAATTCCGAAAAATTATATAAGTGTAGATGTTAAATTACTGATCCCAATGCCTAACACAGATTATATACAAATCGACCAAGAAAATTTATTAATTATAGAAATTAACAATAAGACATTGGAATATAAACCAAACACAATATTAAAGGAACTTAAACTAAGTAAAAGTTGCACTACTACCAATAATTGTAAATTTATATTTAATAACATCACAAGTATTGAAGAAATAGATGACGACACAATAATAATAAAAAATGCCAGAAAAGAAAAACTACATCAAAACTGTGACAAAAGAAATATTATATTAAATGGAAATAACCTCATACAATTTGGAAATTGTAAAATACAAATTTTAAAAGAAACATTTTCTAACGAAAAAATAGAATTTTATGAAAAATTTTTTTATCCCACAGAATTATTAAATCAAACCTACAAAAACACTATTAATTTTGATCATCTAACAATAAAAAACTTTGAAAATTTAAAAGAAATCACAGAATTGAAATATGAAAAAAAAGTAACAAATAGTATTATGTTAATATTTTTAATCATTTTTATATTTTTTATCATTTATATATACATACGTTGCAAAAGGCAAAATATTAACATTAATTTAAAAAGAATTCAGGAGAATTCATACTCTAAGAGGGGAGGAGTTATGCCATCAGCATCACTTCCCAAAGTGTCAACTGACACCATAACAGCAGCGGCACTTCCAATAGCAATAGTTGATACGAAAGGCTTGCAATCTTCCTTAATGTAGCCAAGACCAGAAGTGTCATATAATTGGAGACACTTTTGTAAACATAAATAAGCATCGCAGCCCAGGTGCATAAGATAAACACTTTTGTAAACATAAATGAGCTTCGCAGCTCAGCCGCATAAGATAAGCAAACTTCAACCCAGCATACCCAATATTGTAAACACAAACAATCATAGCCAGAAAATGGTATAAGAATCCTCTTAGAATTGAGTAACAGAACAGTTGTATTATTGATTTCAAATAAAGAACATGTATTGAACTGTATAAAGGGAATACATAATTCACGCTTGCTTACTTGCGTCAGTTATTATACAGAATTCTTTGCTGAAATCAGGATATTGTAGTAAAGTAGGTTCCATAAGTTTTGTTTTTATACCCTGAGCCCATTGAAAATGGGAAATCAGGGTATAATGGTTTTGTTAAATGTATGTAACAGGCAGAAGGAGGCGTGTCAGACCCCACAAAGTATATATATTCTTGATCAGGGCGACGAACTGAGTCGATTTAGCCCTGTCCGTCTGTCCATCTGTTTGAACGCGTCGTTTGAAGCATCTAGACAAGCTAGAGACTTGATTTTTTTTTGTTGGGTCCGTGGATAGCACGCGCAGGTCAAGTTTGTTACCAAAAAACGATTTCTATTTTTGTTGTTTTGTTATCGATTTTAAACCTTATCGAAAACTGTTTTTAAAATTATATCTCCCACACCTTTAGAGCTAGACCCTTCAAATTTTGCATATAGATTCATGTGAATTTTATGCAATTTCTATTTTTTTATTTTTTGGATACAGGCTCTTTTTACAAATTAACCCACCACCCCCCCAAACCCATTGCGAGTTTGTTGCAAATGTAACCATGTGAATAAATTAGCATTTTTAAAAAATGTAAAAAATTCAATAGAATCATATGCTGAAAGTTTCATCAAATTCCGTTAAGTCAGTCCTGATTTATTAAATAAAACGTTTGGCCAATAATCACACGCACGTGGCAAGCAGCGACGCGCAGCAAAAAACATTTACAAATACACATACATTGAAACGTGCAAGCGCGTCTACTATGCACGTGCACAAATACATTCAAGGCCATTCATTCTAGCATATTCTTCAACCAAATCTGTGTTTGAATTGTGTTTGCATTTTCAGCCGCTTCAGTAGTTTTGTATTTGTCATATATCGCCTTTACATGCATACATTGAAACAGACCACCGTTTTTGTATGTACACATACTCATACGTTCATATGCGAGCATTTCAGCATATTCTAAGAATTACAATTGCGATTGATCTGCTTCTTTAGCTTCTTTAGTTTTGTATTTGTCACATATCGCCTTTCTAGTACTACTTTGCGTTTTGCCAACAAGCAACGTAATACTGGTGTGGCGTAGTGGGTAGACGCAAAGAACATAAAGGAAAGGTCCCGAGTTCGAAACTCAGTGACAACAGCGTAACTTTTTTAATTTTTTATAAAATTTATAAACATGATGTGGTTGTGCTAGTTGAGATGATTTGCTTTAACGATACATATGTTGTAAATAGATGCTGGTTCGAGTCCAGCTGCGGTGATGTTTGTTTTTCTTTTCTTTTTTTTGTTAATCTGTTTATTTATCAAATTATTTATTTATTTTTGATTTACATACATTCTAGTTGAATAAAATTTTAAAATTAAAATTTAATTTTGCAAAATTTAATGTTATATGCAAGCTATATAGCGTATTAAACAATGCAAATCGGACGGGGCTCAGGGGATCTCCTAGTCGGGCACCTCCGAATAGAGTTTTCTTACTTGTTAAATATTGGAATGCATTTTGGCACTCCTCTGTCCATTCGAAAGGAACATTCTTATTACATAATCTTGTTATGTGCCTTGAATATTCGGCGAAATTTTGTATAAAACGTCTATAATAATTGCAAAATGCTATGAAACGTCTACCGCTGTCCGCATTGTGTGACGTCGGGTAATTCATAATGACATCATATTTTTTGTCATCCGGAAGTATTCCTTTATCTGTGCCTCATGCATAAAAAATAAGCATTTTTCTGGATGTAACTTTAGATTGTAATTCCTACATTTCTCAAAAACGTCTGTTAAGTTTTTAAGCATATGTTGTTCGGACCAACCTATAACTATTAAGTCATCCATATAAAGGAATGCTTGTGAAGGTTCTAATCCAGAGAATGCTATAGTCATCATTCTTTGAAATGAATTAGGCGCTATTTTTAGACCAAATGGTAGTCGCGTCAAGCGATACGAGCCATTGCTCGTTGAATATGACGTTATATCTCTTGAACTTTCTTCGAGTTCTATTTGATGAAATCCAGACATTAAGTCAAGGCATGAACAATATTTTGCTCGTCCAAGTTGATCCAAAATATCATCAATTCTTGGGAGTGGAAATTTATCGGACAGTAATTTTTTATTAATTTGACGATAGTCAATTACCAATCGCCATTTCTTTTGTTCTGAACCTGGTGATGATTTTTTAGGGACAAGTAATAATTATATTCAGATATATATTGTTCGACAATTCTGTGATAAATTTTCCAACTTGTTTCTGTATTTCGTCAACATGACTGTGTGGGCTTCTATAATTTTGGTTCATCTGGTTCATCTTCTTTTAATCTCAGTTTTTGTTTACAAAAGTTATTTGTGCTAATTGGTTCGGATTAATCTCAGTTTTTGTTTACAAAAGTTATTTGTGCTAATTGGTTCGGATTCCAATCCGAATATATCATTATATTGGGTCCATAAGCTTGAAAGCTGCGATTTGAATTGTGGAGGAACGTTTTTTTTTTAGTTGAGATAATACAGATTGCTTTCTATTTTCAATATTAGTTTTGACTACTTTGTAGTTTGAAAGTGATTCAAGCGCTAAATTATTTGTACTGACTACTTGATCTTTATTTGTTGTATTTAGTAGTCTTATAAAAGCGTTCTTAGGTGTTGCTATGGTAATTGCTATGTAAATACCATGCTAAATTTCTTGATTTGGAATCAATACACTGTCTTCTATTGAATTTAGATCGATTTTTCTAATAACTTGGGATCTTGCTGCCAGATGTATTGAGTTGTTATGTTTTTGGAACATAAATTGGAAATTTTAGGTTATTGGGTCTAATTATAAGCCAATCTTCAGATGGCTTGAAGTCTAATTGACAGTTGTATTTTTTTATAAAATCGATTCCTAATATGCCATCACAAGGAATAACGAATTGTAGATCTAAGATATGAAAATCGTGTTGGATTATTTATTTAGTGGTCTGTATCTCAATAGAAGTTAACCCCTTGGATTTGGTTACTTCTTGACTTATTCCTTTTATGTCTATAATATAATTGCTTTGTATGTCATGAAAGACATCCAAATTTTCTTTAACTACTGAAATGTCTGCACCTGTGTCTACTAAAAAGACAATTTCTTTTCCTGTAGGCACATGGTTGAATGATACATGTTCTGATGTTCTGACTGAGATTAATTGTATGAACCCTTGCATTTTCTACTGTTGAGCATTTAAAGGGGGATTCGAGTTTTCCGATGTATTATTGCTAACTCTGATATTGCCCTAGTTATTATTGTTGTGGCCTCGATTCGAGTTGCCACGGCCTCTTGAGTTTCCTCTATATTGGCCTCGTCCATTATTGTTATTATAATTATTGTTATTATAATTATTGTAGTTGCAACCGCGAAAATTACCTTTATAATTTCCGTAATTTCCGTTTCCGCCGCGCTGTGTATTATTATTGTAATATAGGACAGTGTTTTGCTGCCCGGTTGCCTCTGTGCAACAATTTACAAATTTAGAGTCGGCCTCATTCATATTGTTGAAGGTACCAGCTTGCATGATAAGTTTTACCTTATCTATTGTGCAATTTGTAGTCATTGCTTTGACCGCATGCTCAGTAGAATAACTTCTGGCTAGCTCTAGAGATAAGCCGTCTTTTATATATGCACCTTCTAACATTTTTGTCATCTGCTCAACCTCTTGTGTGTATTGGTTAGCAGTTTTGTTGCGTTGCTGTATGTTCATCAGTTTTGCTGACAATACCTGCGGTATTGTTATCTGGTTTATTCTCTATTATACTTGAAGAAGTATCAGAATCTGTAGAATTATTCAGATCTGGCATCAAAACAGCTGGAACAGTAAGATTATTTAAATCCTGTTCTATTTTAAAGTTTGTGGTTAGCTCTTCTGACTCTATTTGGTCAGTGTTAGCTTGTTCTGTCGATTGTGGTTCATCACCAGTTTCAATCGATAAAGAAGTGTTAAGTGTGGTTGATACCAATATATCTAAATTGTACTTTAGTTTAATGGATATTAAATTAGATCGTAGTCTGATCAAAAATTTTGACACTAGTGACCAATGATTTGGATTTAATTTTTCTCTCTGGTCATGTATTAGTATACGTGTTTCATTAAAGCAATTTACTAATATTTCTACATGTTTTTTAATTGTGTTTTTTTGAATCGGCCTGTTTTGTGTAAGTGACTTATATGATTTATCAAAGTCAACTTTTATGTTATTTATTTCTTTATATAAATCATTCCATTCCATTATTTGTGGACATGAAGTGTTTCTCTACTCTATCTATTTCTTTAATTGTTTTCAGTCTAGCCATACTTTAGTTAATGTAAAATTTTTGTATATTTGTAATTTCATATATATATTTGTAATTTATTGTTTTTTTTTTTTGTGTTACAAACTTAAATGTATTGCGCTTTTTTTTTTAAATTTGTTTATATTTTGTCCAAATCATTTACTTGGCTTTTCTTAAATTTTTTCTTTAGACATTTGTTGTGTAATTTATATAATTTATAAATACAATTTGCGCTCATTATGACAACAATTATTATTAATAATATTTTAATTAATTCTAAATCAGCACTATTTGTCTCTACTTTATTAATTACATTGGCTGTAGAGTCTACTGTTTTTAAGTCTACTAAACCCATTTTTGTGAGTTTTTTATGTATACTTTCAAAATGTTGTATGTTACATAAATTTTCAACAGATTTACTAATTCTGTTGTCGTTCATTAAAAAAAAATTTTACATGTATCTGCCTATTGGTTCGTATAGCGTTACAGGCTATACTTCTAATCGCTCAATTTTAACAATTTAGGTATTAAGATTAGATTTTATGGAGCGCAGTGCATTTTTAAATTTAAAAGGAAATTAGTGGGCGTCCTTGGAAACGCTTTCGGTCCTTAGTTTGTTGCTGCTACTGTTGTCGTTGTTGCTGGCTGCTGCTGTTGTCCGGGGCCTATGAGCTCAGGCGTTGCCGGTGCTGGTCATCGCACAGGCTGTATTACTGCTGCATGTGCCAATGCAGTATGGACTCCAGACTCCCTCGCAGTCCTTTGGGCACTCCTTGATTCTCTTGGGTATTTGTTTCTCGGATGGAGGTTGAATTTTTTTAGTATTGTGTATATTTTGAATATGTGAGAGAGTGGAACATGGCTTTGATTTTGTATTTTGCAAGTATTCTCGCAAATGGTCAAGCTCTGCTTGTAGCTTCTGAGCTGTTGACCAGGCTAGTGGAGGTTGTTGTGTATATAGCTGCCAATTTAGGCTGGCTACCCTTTTTTTATTTTGTTCTTCACACCGCCTCTTTTATTTGCCATATTCACACTCTATTCACTCAGAATTCCTTGTCCATTGTTGCCGTTCGATGGTTGCATGGACACTGGCATTAAATGTTGACGTTGTTGTTGATGATGATTTTTGTCCTCGCAGGCTTGTGACTATGTCACGGTCGCCATGTAATGATTAACTTCTTGTCCTTTTGTATTGGTTTGTATTTTATTAAAGGTTGAGGAGGCAGCAGTGTTGCCGCTTCCAACGCTCAGTTGTATCTGACCTTAAACATTCTACTTAGGTTCTAAATAAGCCTAAGTCTCGTTGCTGCGATACATAAGGTTTGGGCAGCAGAGAGAGACGGTTATGTATATTACTTATATATTATATATGTATATGTTATATGTGTATTTATGCTCTCTTAAACTGGAGCGATAGTGCATATGCATACACTTGAGTTCTGTCAAGTGGTCGGCGCGTCTAAGCAGAATGCTGACACTTGCATATTCTGGGAGAGCGACGACCGACTCATATTTGGGGTTAAAGACCGGGACTCTGTTTACATAAACACTGTAACAAAGTGTTACAGTGTGTATTCTTTAAGTACTCTTGGTACAGTGGATATTCAATATGTATACATACTACAGTGTAAAGGACTAAACTAAAATCGGCTGAATTTGCAAACACAATTCATACATATATTTGGTATATGAATATGCTAGAATGAATGGGCTTGAATAAGATTGCATGTTTCAATGTATGTGTACGTGTAAATGTTTTTTGCTGCGCGTCGCTACTTATAACGTTCATGTGATAATTGGCCAAACGTTTTGTTTAATAGATTGGGATTGACTTAACGGAATTTGATGAAACTTTCGGCATATGATTCTATTGAATTTTTTACATTTTATAAAAATGCTAACTCATTCATATCATTATATTTGCAACAGACCTTCAACTCGCAGCGTGTGAGGGGGTAGGTAATTAGTAAAAAGAGCCGGTATCCAAAATGTAACAAAAACGTAACTTGCATAAAATTCACATGAATCTACATAAATGCAAAATTTTATATATATTATTAAATTTAATACACCAGATGCCCTTATGGAAAAATAATGTCACGCATTCGGTTATGACCGAATGCACTACTTTTCTTTTTATACTCGTTTCCCAAAAGGAACAAGAAAAAGGACTCTAGTCGAGACTGCTCGACTAGGGGATACCCTGAGCCCTGTGAAGAGCCAAATGTCAAATCATTCTACGCTTTTGTTATGCATACATACAAACAACACATGCACACATACATATGCACGCAAGCATAAGCGCGCGCTCTGCCAACTGCGCAGTTGACGCAGCGAATGCGCTTGGGCTGCAATGTGGGCATTACTATGGGAATTTAATTGTTTAATAACTTTTCTTAGCGATGGACTAACCTCATCAAACTTTCATAACTTATTAATGGCATTCATATATGTGTATTTGCCAAAAGCACAAGTCTCTAGTATTTAATTTGCGGCTTTCACAAATAGGGGCTATTGGGGGCGAATGGGGCGTGCCATTAAAAATCTAATGATTTCGTAATCTCCGTATTCATTCAACGCAATTACACAGCAAATTTGAAGTCTCTAGCTCAAACGATACACAAACTACGCCTTAAAAACATATTTTCGATAAGCATTAAAATCAATAACATTACAACAAAAATAGTTATCGTTCATACGAAATAAACTTGACCTGCGCGTGCTATCCACGGACTCAACAAACAAAAATTCAAGTCTCTAGCTTGTCTAGATGCTTCAATCGACACGTTCAAACATACGGACAGACGGACGGACGGACAGACGGACGGACGGACGGACGGACGCACGGACAGACAGACAGACGGACAGGGCTAAATCGACTCAACTCATCGCCCTGATCAAGAATATATATACTTTGTGGGGTCTGACACGCCTCCTTCTGCCTGTTACATACATTTAACAAAACCATTATACCCTGATTTCCCATTTTCAATGGGCTCAGGGTATAAAAAGAGTATATTAGTTTTGTGCAATGTCCGTCTTGCTGTCCGTCCGTCTGTCCGTCTGGCCATCTGTCCGTCTGTCCGTCTGTCCGTATGATTGCAATATTTTTCTACGCTATTGAAGCTAGAGACTTGAAATTTGGAACATATACTCGTGTATACCGTCGACTTATAAAGTGTCAAGATTTTCGCGATACGCCCACTAGGGGCGTGGAAAATCGGAAAATGCTTGCGCCCATAGTCAAGAAATCATATTAGTTGAAGAGCTAGAGAGTTGAAATTTGCAATGTATACTTGCGTTGACCACCCAAATTCCAAAACATATGGCGGATATATCTACGCCCATCGGGGGCGTGGCAAATCGGGAAAACTGTAACTTCTACAGTTTTAAAGGTAGAATGCTGAAATTTGGCACGTAAATTAACGCTACGATTCTATAAAGATTCATAAAAAGATTTGGTGTCTATGCCCACTGGGGGCGTGGCAAATCGGATCTGAATATATAGTGATTTTACAAGATCAGCTATATTTTGAGCACTATTGATGCTAGAGACTTGAAATTTGATATATATACTCGGATAAGCAACCCAAGATCAAAAAGATATGGCGGACATACCTACGCCTTCAGGGGGCGTGGCAAATCGCAAAAAGCTTATAGCTCCTCCAGTTTTAGAGCTAGACGATTCAAAATTGGATGTTTGTGTTACTGGGGGCCTCCTCTATTGATTCCCCAGAAATAAATCTTACGCCCCTTTGGGGGCGCGGTATATCGAAAAAATACCTTGTAACTTTCTAGGAACTTGCCAAATATGATATGTCTACGCCTAATGGGGGCGTGGCAAATTGGCAACAAAATTTTTAACGCCCAGCTGCAGAATTCATATATCTGTACCACCTAGGTAAATAAGCTTAATAATAATTGCTTAGACGACAAACGGCATTTCAAAGAAATAGTAAGAAATATATGTAATTTGATTTAATGTTGAAGTGGTGCAAATAATTTACCTGCTAAAATTATCGTTTTTCATATAGCCTAGGTCAGTTATGTTATTTTCTTTTATACTCTGAGCCCATTGAAATTGGAAATCAGGGTATAACAGGCAGAACGAGGCAACGAGTTAATTTTATATAGCCCTGTCCGTCTGTCCGCATCGATTTTTGCACCTAGGCAATCTAAAGACTTGAAACAACTATCTGGATGCTTTTATACCATTAATTTGATGTTAATTTGAACTGTCGTCTGTGCAGATACGGGCGGTCGCCTTGTTGATAATGGTAACGCCGTCATCGATGGGGATTATTTCGTTCAGTGCTGATGGGCTGATGTTCCCCGCGTTGAGTGAACTCGCACAGATCTCGCGTCGTGACCGTTCAGAAAAGCTATTGTGCATGGTCTGGATACACTCGGTGACAGCAAAGGTGTCCCTTTCGTATTCGGCCAGTGTGCTTTCGCCGAGACGTAGAATGGTATGAAGGTGGGATACAGGGTAAATGGTGACCCTTTTACATCTATATCACTAACTAACATTTTTATTAAAGGTTTCGTTTCAGTGTGAAACTTTAAAACCACTGTGTGATGCATTGACAATAAATAGTTGTAAAAAATGTGTATGTGTGATCAATGTTATACAGATGTGAGAGTATACTGATGTGAGCTAGATAAATGAATGATTATGAAATGAGAACCTGCATTATGGATAATTACGTGGAATTCTCAATGGAAGTGTGCGATTTGGTAGGTGTTCAAGTTGTGCTCTTTTAAGTCTGTATATGGAAGGATGAAGAGTATCAAAGGTTAGTGACTGTGCTAGTGGATGTGATGAGTGCTTAGAGTTCTGTTTGATTAATGTGTCTTGAATAATGTTGATAACATATTTAAGTTTTAAGAGTTTCATGATATCGTCGTTCCTGGCAAAAGGAACCCCGATGAAACGTCTTATAATGCGGTGTTCAATGGATTTGAGTTTTTTTTTTTTATGAGATAAGGAGCAGCTGTTCCCCAAATGGAGCAACCGAAATTCCATATAGGCTGTATTAATGCTTTGTGAAGTGTGACTTTGGAATGTAGTTATAGTTTTGACTTGTAGTTGAATAAGAAATCTAATTTTTTAATTTATGTCTATATCATTTGTTTGGGGCGGATCAAGGCAATGAGATGCGGTCTTGTCCTTAACAGAATCTTCACGATCATATCTCATTGAAAATGGATACTCATTTAGAATACCTGTTTTGTGTTTGTAGCCAATTCTTGCTTCACAAGATTCTTGATATTCTCTACCGAGTAGAATATCAGATTTGTCGAAAAAGTCATGTAAATAAAATGTTTGGATAGTAGGGCATAGCTTACTAGAGGCAAAGAATATACAATTATTATTTGGACAATTCCATTTATTGTTTGCACATTTAATTGGCAAGATTTAATAGGAAAATTTAAAAAGTTTTGTTTAATTAGATTAATGGAGAACCTGTGTCAATTACACGGTTAACATGTTGTCTATTCATAACTGATCTGATTAAGGGATTAGTTCTTCATGGTCCGAGGCTTTTTGATGAAAATTTTCTGAAATATCCATCTTAGAGTGACCACTAGTACTTTCCCGTTTTCTTTCGATCGGAGGATTTGGGGGTTTTGACTTTGGTTTTGTAAATTCATTCGATTTTGTGATCTGGCTTGATCAAGGTTTTGTTTGAAATTTTTATATAATGCTTAGTTAATTTCAGCATTTTCTTTTGGTTTATAACTTAGATTGGTAGCGTTTGAATAATTGGGACTTGGATAATAATTTAGATTATTTCCCTTTCCACGATTGTCATTGTTAGTATTGTTTTGGGTTTTATTGGTTTTGGAATATTCAGTATTTTGGTTAGTACGTTCGTTAAAATTGTTTTCATATAGTCCTTCTCGTTGGCCTACTTGTTATACCCTGAGCCCATTGAAAGTTTGGAAATAAGGGTATACTGGTTTTGTTAAATGTATGTAACAGGCAGAAGGAGGCGTGTCACACCCCATATAGTGTATATATTCTTGATCAGCGCGACAAGACGAGTCGATATACCCCTGTCCGTCTGTCCGTCCGTCTGTCTGTCTATCCGTCCGTCCGTCTGTCCGTCCGTCCTTCTGTCAGTCCGTGTGAACGCTGAGATATTTTTAAGTACGCAACGTAGAGACTTGAAATTTTACATGAATACTCGATAATACCATACGCTGCACAAGTTTATAAAATTTTTCCGATAACTCATTCCATTTCGATTTTATGAGCATTTATCGATAATTTTAGTGTGTTTTTAAGGCGTGGTTTGTACATCTTTTGAGCTAGAGACTTTGCAAATTTGCTGTGTAGTTGCGTGTAATGAATACGGAGATAACCTAATCTTTAGATTATGAATGCCACGTCCCATTCGCCCCCAATAGCCCCCTTTTTGTAAAAATCGCAAATCAAATACAAGAGCCTTGTGCTTCGGCACATACACACATATGAATGTCATAAATAAGTTGTGAAAGTTTGATGCACTTAGTCCATCGATAAGAAAAGTTATTAAGCAAATAAGTTCCCGTAGTAATGCCCACATTGCAGCCCAAGCGCAGTCGC
Source organism: Drosophila meridiana (assembly GCA_035045185.1). Taxonomy (NCBI): domain Eukaryota; kingdom Metazoa; phylum Arthropoda; class Insecta; order Diptera; family Drosophilidae; genus Drosophila; species Drosophila meridiana. The sequence continues at coordinate 203,021 of JAWNPF010000076.1, forward strand.
TGCGTCAACTACGCAGTTGGCAGAGCGCGCGCTTATGCTTGCGTGCATATGTATGTGTGCATGTGTTGATTGTATGTATGCATAAAAGAAGCGTAGAATGATTTGATATTTGGCTCTTCACAGGGCTTAGGGTATCCCCTAGTCGAGCAGTCTCGACTAGAGCACGCTTACTTGTTTTTGTTGCGTCCGTGGACAGCACGAGAATTTTTTTTTGAGTTCTTTGTTTTTAAAATTAAATAACATGGCTCAACCTCTTCAGTTAAGTGTCAGATTAGAACTGTCTTTATTCATTTCAAAGTCAAAGTTACAATGTTGCTGCTTATTCTGGCGTCATATCTGTTTCTTTTTAATTTTAGTTTCAACATGTTGCTAGACTATTCTGGCGTCAACCAGAATTTCATAATGTTGCTGGTTTTTTCATCATCCCCAACATGCAACATTTAGGTATGGACTTTGTCTTCTAGTGATGACAAATCGCTTAAAAATATGCTTATATCGATTACCTTAAATGCATATATAACTTCTCCCTCATTTAAATAAGAATTCTCCTGAATTCTGTATTGTTATTAACTTTCTTACTAGCGGTAATATATAAGGTAGGTATTACTTATAATTATTGTTTTGAATTATGAATATTAACTTGTTTACATTCTTAGATTAATTGTTATAGTTTTTTTTTTTTTTTTTTTTTGTCAGTTAGGTATTTGATGAGTTATCATTTTTGTTTTCTGTATATTTGTAAACACGTTTTATATTTGCTGGGTTAATATTCTTAAGTTTAGCTTTTTTAAACTTTGGTACTTCTTTGTGTCTTACTGCTTTATAGTGATGAATCGTTTACACTCTTCTGTTTTGGAATTTGTTATTATTATTTGTGTTTTATATTTATTTACTATTTCTTCCTTTATTAGAAAATGGCGGGGGCATTTTTCAACCCAAATGGCATTCTAATAAATTCATATAAGCCATGCGGCGTAACAAAAGCAGTTTTCTTTCTGTCTTCCTCTTTTACTAAAATTTGATGGTAGCCTTTTGCTAGATCTATTGTTGTGAAGTACTGGGCTCTTCCGAGTTTATCAAGAATTGAATTTATATTAGGAATCGGAAATTTATCGTCGATGGTTATTTCGTTAAGTTTTCTATAATCTATTACAGTGCGAAATTTTTATTGTTTTGAATTGTCTAACTTTTTTGGTATTACTAAAAGTGGGCTCGAATATCTTGAATTGCTTTTTCTAATAATTCCCTGTTCTTCCATTTCTTTTATCTGTTTTCTGACTTCTTCGTCATGCTGTGGTGGGTATCTATATAGCTTTGAATTAAGTTGTTCATCTGTAGTTGTCCGTATTTCATGTTCTATTTCGGTTGTACTAGTTAGTTTATCTCCTTCTTTGAAAAAAAGTTTACTATATCGGTTTATAATTTTCTTAACTTCAATTACTTTTTGTGTATTTAAATGATCTAATGCCAAGCTATCATATTTATCTATAGTACTCTCTAATGCACAGATTTCTTCATATTGATATGGCTTATTTATTATACGGTTTTCTTTGTGATTTAATGTTAAACTGTTTCTTTCAATATTAATAACTGCACTTAAAAATTGTAGAAGCTCTATACCTATAATAAAGTTATACTTTCTTCCCTTTAGTGGGGCTAACTTCCAGCGGACTCTAGCGTTGTTTGGTAAATTAAATTCTCTAGGTGCTGTTGTATGAATTTCATAATCTATTATGTCCTTACTATTAATTGTGCTATATGATATGGGTTTATTCAGATTAATCTTTGTGTGCCCATTAATTTGATTGTTAACTAGACTTAAACTTGCTCCTGTATCTATTAATGCTATATATCTATGTTTATCGATGTTTAGTTCTAATAATGGTAGGCATTCCGAGGCTGCTTCATAAAAAAACTGTATTATTAACCTCTGCCTGGTCGTAGTCATTTCTTGTTTCTTGGTAACTGTTTTTATCTTGCTTTGTGTCTAGGTTTTCTATTTCCATGGGTTCTGAATTCCTTGACCTATACTGTTTTGACTGTTGTGAATTTGTTTGCTGATGATTTTGATTAGGGTGACTCTGTCCTGAATTGTGTTGAGTATAATCTTGTCTGTACTGACCTGAGTTGTTTCTGTACCATTGTTGCTGATTGTTTTGTTGGTAATTTTGTTGATTTTTGTTGTGACCACTTTGTGGTTGATAATAAGATTGCTTGTTATTGTTATAATTTTGTTGATAATATTGCTGTTTCTTGTTATAATTTTGTTGTTGGATATTTTCGTTTTTGTAGTTATGATTTTTCTTGCTAGACTCAGCCTCAGCGTTATACCTATTGGGTTTACTTTTCTTATATTGAAATCTAATACAACTAATTTCGTATCTACGTAACATCATTATTTTTAGAATCTCATTTAAATTTCTTTCTTCGTATATTTTATTTTTTCATGTGAATTTTATGCAATTTCTATTTATCTCAAATTTTGCATATTGATTCATGTGAATTTTATGCAATTTCTATTTATCTTATATTTTGGATACCGGCTCATTTTACTAATTAACACATTTACACATACATATACATTAAAACGTGCAAGCGCCTCTGCTAAGCATGTGCACCAATACATTGAAGAACATTCATTCTAGCATATTCTTCAACCAAATCTGTGTTTGAATTGTGTTTGCATTTTCAGCCGCTTCTGTAGTTTTGTATTTGTCATATATCGCCTTTTACACGCATACATTCAAACAGACCACCGTTTTTGTATATACACATACAAAACGTTCATATGTGCGCCTTTCAGCATATTCTAAGAATCGCAATTGAGATTGATCAGATTTTGTAGCTTCTTTAGTTTTGTATTTGTTAAATGTCGCACTTGTAGTGAACTACTTTTGGATTTTCTAACAGGCAATGCAATACTGGTGTGGCGCAGTAGATAGACGCAAAGCGCGTAAATAAGAGGTTCCGAGTTCGACGACAGCGTAACTTTTTTAATTTTTTTTTTTAATTTATAAACATGAGGTGGTTGTGCTAGTTGAGATGATGCGCTCTATCGTTACATATGTAGTAAATAGATGCAGGTTCGAGTCCAGGTGCGGTGATGTTTGTTTTTCTTCTTCTTTTTTGTTGATTTGTTTATTTATTTCATTATTTATTTATTTTTGATTTACATACATTCTATGTAGCGTATTAAACAATGCAAATCGGACGGTGCTCAGGGGATCTCCTAGTCGGGCACCTCCGACTAGACTTTTCTTTCCTTTATTAAATTTGTAGTATTCGGACAAATGTATGAGTTTGATTTGAAATAGAATTTCCAATGAAAATTCCTTTCTCAATTTCTGGATTTGAAATTAGAACGTTTTGTTCTTTTGAAATTATATTAATTTGAAGGACTACTTCAGCACGAGCTGGAAGTGTTGTGGCATTATTTTCATATATGTGTATAATTGGTATATGTATTGGGTAATTTAGATTATTTTGCCTTAATATTAGAGAATCACTTGATTGTGTGAAATCTACTTAATGAAGTCTATACCAATAATGCCATTACTTGGAATTGGGAAGTCTTTATCGACTAAATGGAAATCATGTGGGGTTACATGTGTACCTGTAGATAATTCTACGAATGCTAAACATTTTGAAAAAACTAAACCTTTGTGTTGAAATGTTGTTATTTACGTTATCAAATATATCTATATTTTCTTTTTAAATTTATATATCTGCACCAGTGTCTATTAGCAAGGTATTAGTTTTACCTGTACTTTCATTATTAATTTTTATAAAGATGCTAAAACTGAGCTTTAGTGTAGATATCTTTTTATTTGTTGCTCTGAGGATCTGAAGGGCCTTGTCCGTTTCCCGAATTGCTTTGGGTTACTCGGACATTGTTATTATTATGATAATTTTGGTTTTGGTTGTTGCCTGGGTTGGAATTATACCTTCCTCGGTTGTAACCTCTACCTCTACGATTGTTTCTATAATTATTATTATTATTGTCATAAATGTTGGAATTGTTGTTACCGTGGCCATTGCCCGCATTATTGATAGCATTTGCAGTGGAGTCCACTGTCTTTGTCTCAATTAATCCCATATTGGTATCAAATATATCATCAAATTTACTCATTGTATTATTGAATTTTTGAATATTTTTGTATACTAGTTTCCCAAAGGGTAAATAGTATATTGGTTTTGTGCAATGTCCGTCTGGCCGTCTGTCCGTCTGTCCGTATGAATGAAATATTTTTCTACGCTATTGAAGCTAGAGACTTGAAATTTGGAACATATACTCGTGTATACCCTCGAATTATAAAGTATTAAGATTTTTCCGATACGCCCACTAGGGGCGTGCCAAATCGCAAAATGGTTGCGCACATAGTTAAGAAATCATATTAGTTGAAGAGCTAGAGAGTTGAAATTTGAAATGTATACTTGCGTTGACCACCCAAGTTCAAAAAGATATGGCGGATATATCTACGCCCATTGGGGGCGTGGCAAATCGGGAAAACTGTAACTTCTACAGTTTTAAAGGTAGAATGCTGAAATTTGGCACGTATCTTAACGCTACGATTCTATAAAGATTTTATGTCCACGCCCACTGGGGGCGTGGCAAATCGGATCTGAATATAGAGTGATTTTACAAATTCAGCTATATTTTGAGCACTATTGATGCTAGAGACTTGAAATTTGATATATATACTCGGATAAGCAACCCAAGATCAAAAAGATATGGCGGACATACCCACGCCTTCAGGGGGCGTGGCAAATCGCAAAAAGCTTATAACTCCTACAGTTTTAGAGCTAGACGCTTCAAAATTGGATGTTTGTGTTACTGGGGGCCTCCTCTATTGATTCCCAAAAATAAATCTTACGCCCCTCTGGGGGCGTGGTATATCAAAAAAATACCCCGTAATTGATCTGCTAAAATTATCATTTTTCGTATAGCCTAGGTTAGTTATGTTATTTTCTTTTTGTGTGTCTGACCATGACAAAAAATGTAAATATCAAATATCGATTACACAAATATCGACTTAGTCCGAACAACATTATTCCACACAAAAAAATTGACGATAGGACCCATCATTTATGTATGTAGGCACGAACAGATGCGCAACTATTTTCATGCCGTCGCCGCCTCGTCTCGAACGCGGACACTTTTGCTTACACGCTTTTCATCTACCTGGTGCACCACATCAGTTTTGCATTGCCTGTTGGCAAATCCGAAACTACTTCACTACAAGGGCGACTTTTGACAAATACGAAACTATAGAAGCTGCTGTTAATGCAAACACAATATAAACATAAATCAATCGCAATTGTAATTCTTAGAAAATGCTTAAATGCGCGCATATGAACGTATATATTTATATGTGTACATACAAAAACGGTGGTCGGTTGAATGTATGCGTATAAAGGGCGATATTTGACAAATACAAAACTAAAGAAGCGGCTGAAAATGCAAACACAACTCAATAACAATTTTGGTTGAAGAATATGATAGAATGAATGGCGCTGAATTTATTTGTGTCCGTGCATAAGCCAACGCGCTTGCACGTTTCAATGTATGTGTAAATGTAAATGTATTTTGCTGTCGCTGCTTAACGCGTGCGTGTCATAATTGGCCAAACGTTTTGTTTAATAGATTGCGACTGACTTAACGGAACTTGATGAAACTTTCAGCATATGATTCTATTGAATTTTTTACATTTTATAAAAATTCTAATTCATTCACATAATTATATTTGCAAAAATTGAAATTGCATAAAATTCACATGAATCTACATAAAGGCAAAATTTGAGATAAATTATTAAATTTAAAATACCAGATGCCCCTGTGGGAAACGAGGTAGTGTTCTTACTTGTGCTTTTTCTCGTTCTTCCTTTTGTACTTATGTTGTTTTTTTTTTTTTTTTTTTTTTTGTTATGCACTTTCCATTTTTATGCGTAGCCAAAGGCGCGTAAGTGCCGCATTATGCTATATGAGTTCGATTCCGATTGGGGCAGGAAACAGGTTTTGCAGGAAACAGGTGCAAGAGCCCTGTGACGCCTTTTATCCTGTCACGCCTTATATTAATTCCAATCACTTTTTAAACTTTTCATAAGACACACCGTTCGTGACACTTGTCACGGTCGCCATGTAGAAAAACGTATTGTCTTTCTTTTGAAAGTCATTTTTTGAATGAATATAAAAATGAAATCAAATGAAGTCTTAAGCTAAAGTACATATATTTCTTATTATATATCTCTGCCGCGGAAGGCAGCAGAGCGAGAGAGCGTAGTATGTGTGTATGTTTATGCAAAGGGCATATATATTAGTTTTGCAATATGAGCCTCTGCTCGTGAGTATACATATATATATATGTGAGCATATATATAAAAGTATGCCAGCGGCGGTCGTTGGCTTGCAAGTCGGTCAAGTGCTGACGCGGCTATTCTCACGCCTCTTGTGTATAGGCGGTTCATATATATAATTAGCCGTTCGTCTCAAGCGTTACTATGTTTACTTGATCGCGTCTTGTATATGTACATAGCAACAAAGTGTCACTATGTGTACATTTAGTGTATTAGTTGTCTGGTATATATTTTATTATATGAAACATACTACAAAATTATTCAAAAATTGCTTTAGCGACAGTGTTCGCGTTCTTATTTGGAACTGGTATGGCAACTAAATATTTAGTTAGGTCACATATTAGAGTGATTGCATATTCGTTGCCATTTTCTGATTTTGGTAGTGGACCAATAGTGGCGTATCAGTTATTATCAATGGAGTCTTATTGTGCTTTGTTATTTTAGCTAGTTGGCATTTTTGACATTTTTGTATGTACTCAGTAATATCTCTAGTCATACCTTTCCAAAAATGTTTTTCTTCTTCTTCTTTTTGTTCTTGTTTCTTCTTCTTTTCTTTTTGTTTTTCTATAAGGGTCACCGGGTTGAGTAGCGCTACTCTTAATGTATTCAATATTTTAATGCCCATTTGTTAAAAATTATCTAGTGAAACATGTTCAAAGATATTTTCCCACGGTGCCATTTTGAGTTGGCTGATTTTGTTTATACCGGCTTGCATTTCAAGCCTTTGGAAAAATTGACCTAGGTCTAGGATTGGTAAATAAATCGCTAACATCATATCTTGCAGTAATCTTCCTACCATGTTTAAATAAACATAGCGTATTCTTTACATGCAAGGTCACTACTTTACGTACTTCGTCATTGTTTATGACTTCATATACGTTGGGCTTTGAAGCTTTCTCTATAGATTGCCTAGGCAATTCTATTTCATTCTTATCCGCGCGGATTTTCTGTCTATTTTGATATCTAGTAGTGACTTTCATTATATTTCCTGTTATATTTTGTAGATCTTTAATGGTTATTCTTGATAACGCATCAGCTACATGATTGTCTTTTCCCTTTAAATATTCGACTGTGAAATCGTACTCTTCCAATTCTAGCCTCATACGTGTCAGTTTAGAACTCGGATTGATTATTGAGAATATATATATTAAAGGTCTGTGATCTGTTTTGATCGTAAAGTGTTTTCCATAAATATATGGTCGAAAATGTAATATTGCCCAGTGTATTGCAGCTAATTCCTGCTCAGTTGTACATTTATTACTTTCTCCTTTACTAAAAGCTCTTGACGCGTATGCGATGGGAAGTTGGAGTCCGTTATGGTTTTGAGTTAAAACCGCTCCGCACGCTTGCTTACTTGCGTCAGTTATTATACAGAATTCTTTGCTGAAATCAGGATATTGTAGTAAAGTAGGTTCCATGAGTTTTGTTTTTATAGCCTGAGCCCATTGAAAATGGGAAATCAGGGTATAATGGTTTTGTTAAATGTATGTAACAGGCAGAAGGAGGCGTGTCAGACCCCACAAAGTATATATATTCTTGCTCAGGGCGACGAGCTGAGTCGATTTAGCCCTGTCCGTCTGTCTGTCTGTCCGTCCGTCCGTCCGTCCGTATGTTTGAACGCGTCGATTGAAGCATCTAGACAAGGTAGAGACTTCAATTTTTTTTTGTTGGGTCCGTGGATAGCACGCGCAGGTCAAGTTTGTTACCAAAAAACGACATCTATTTTGGTTGCTTTGTTATCGATTTTAAACCTTATCGAAAACAGGTTATAAAATTATATCTCCCACACCTTTAAATTTTGCATATAGATTTATGCAATTTATGCAATTATGAATTTTATGCAATTTCTATTTTTTTATTTTTTGGATACCGGCTCTTTTTACTAATTACCCCCCCCTCGCCATCACTCGACCCAAATGTAAAATATTCAATAGAATCATATGGCGAAAGTTTCATCAAATTCCGTTAAGTCAGTCCCGATTTATTAAACAAAACGTTTAGCCAATTATCACACGCACGTGGCAAGCAGCGACGCGCAGCAAAAAACATTTACACATACACATACATACATTGAAGCGTGCAAGCGCGTCTGCTATGCATATGAGCACAGCCGCTTCTGAGCATTTTCAGCCGCTTCTGTAGTTTTGTATTTGTTATATATCGCCCTTTACACGCATACATTGAATCAGACAACCGTTTTTGTATGTATATATACTCATACTCATACGTTCATATGCGCGCATTTCAGCAAATTCTAATAATTACAATTGCGATTGATCTGCTTCTTTAGTTTTGTATTTGTAACATATCGCCCTTGTAGTACTACTTTGCGTTTTGCCAACAGGAAACGCATTACTGGTGTTGCGTAGTAGATAGACGCGAAGCGCGTAAACGAAAGGTCTCGAGTTCGAACCTCAGTGACGACAGCGTAACTTTTTAAATTTTTTTTTTTAATTTATAAACATGAGGTGGTTGTCCTAGTTGAGATGATGCGCTCTATCGTTAGATATTTAGTAAATAGATGTAGGTTCGAGCCCAGGTGCGGTGATGTTTCCTTTCTATTTTTTTTGTTTATTTATTTAATTATTAATTTATTTTTTATTTACATACATTCTAGTTGAATAAAATTTCAAAATTATAATTTAATTTTGCAAAATTTAATGTTATATGTAAGCTATATAGCATATTAAACAATGCAAATCGGACGGGGCTCAGGGGATCTCCTAGTCGGGCACCTCCGACTAGAGTTTTCTTACTTGTTAAATATTGGAATGCATTTTGGCACTCCTCTGTCCATTCGAAAGGAACATTCTTTTTACATAATCTTGTTATGTGCCTTGAATATTCGGCAAAATTTTGTATAAAAGGTCTATAATAATTGCAAAATGCTATGAAACGTGAAGTGGTGGCAAAGAGAGGTGGAGTGCAGAATAAAATTAAAAAAAGAATAGCATACATCAAGTGGCTAAACTGCACAAAAATTACAAAATGAACTTGACTTTTTAAAGTCAATAAAAAAAATACAACAAGCAACCCACTCTCACTCAGATAACTATTTACTAATACCACAAAAACTCCTCCAAAGCCAGTGCCGCTCCCAACACAGAAAAAAAGTGTGCCCAGGATTGCCCAGGACCTCTGGAAACACCCCACTGCAACTACACATGCTGCCCAGACAGCAGCAGCAGAAATAAAAGTGTTAAAGGCAGGCCGTCTTTTACGCCATCAATGGAGCATCAGCGCCCCAACCGGCGACGAACAGCTGATGTTAAAACAAGAAAATAGAAGAAAACACAATATAATTTAACTTAATTAAAAAAAATATCTGTAAGAATCTAAATAACATAAAATTTAAAAAAAAAAAAAAACAAGTAAGAACGTTGCCTTAGGACGAAACCTAAAGCGTGAAACTCGTTTCCCAGAGGGGTATCTGGTATTTTAAATTTAATAATTTATCTCAAATTTTGCATTTATGTAGATTCATGTGAATTTTATGCAATTTCAATTTTTGCAAATATAACTATGTGAATGAATTAGCATTTTTATAAAATGTAAAAAATTCAATAGAATCATATGCTGAAAGTTTCATCAAGTTCCGTTAAGTCAGTCGCAATCTATTAAACAAAACGTTTGGCCAATTATGACACGCACGCGTTAAGTAGCGACAGCAAAATATATTTACATTTACACATATGTACATACATTGAAACGTGCAAGCGCGTATGCGTATGCACGGTCACAAATAAATTCAGCGCCATTCATTCTAGCATATTCTTCAACCAAAATTGTTATTGAGTTGTGTTTGCATTTTCAGCCGCTTCTTTAGTTTTGTATTTGTCAAATATCGCTCTTTATACGCATACATTCAACCGACCACCGTTTTTGTATGTACACATATAAATACATACGTTCATATGCGCGCATTTCAGCTTTTTCTAAGAATCACAATTGCGATTGATTTATGTTTATATTGTGTTTGCATTAACAGCAGCTTCTATAGTTTTGTATTTGTCAATAGTCGCCCTTGTAGTGAAGTAGTTTCGGATTTGCCAACAGGCAATGCAAAACTGATGTGGCGCAGCAGGTAGATGAAAAGCGTGTAAGCAAAAGGGTCCGCGTTCGAGACGCGGCGGCGACGGCATGATAGTTGCGCAGCTGTTCGTGCCTACATACATGCATACCTGATGGGACCTATCGTCAATTTTTTTGTGCGTGAATAATTTTGTTCGGACTAAGTCGATTACACAAATATAGGTATTTGATATTTACATTTTTTGTCAGGGTCACACACACAAAAAGAAAATAACATAACTGACCTAGGCTATACGAAAAATGATAATTTTAGCAGATAAAATATTTGCAGAACTTCAACATTAAATCAAATTACATATATTTCTCAGAAATGCCGTTTGTCGTCTTAGCAATTCTCATTAATCTTATTTATATAGGTGGCACAGGCATATGAATTTTGCAGCTGGGCGTTACAAATTTTGTTGCCAATTTGCCACGCCCCCAGTAGGCGTAGACATATCATATTTGGCAAGTTCCTAGAAGGCGTCGAGGGTAACGTAACTGTAAAACTTGGATGCTTACACTCCAAAAATGTGAAAGTTACAGGGTATTTTTTCGATATACCACGCCCCCGAAGGGGCGAAAGATTTCTTTTTGGGGAATCAATAGAGGAGGCCCCCAGTAACACAAACATCCAATTTGGAATCGTCTAGCTCTAAAACTGTAGGAGCTATAAGCTTTTTGCGATTTGCCACGCCCTCTGAAGGCGTAGGTATGTCCGCCATATCTTTTTGATCTTGGGTTGCTTATCCGAGTATATATATCAAATTTCAAGTCTCTAGCATCAATAGTGCTCAATATATACATGAATTTGTAAAATCACTCTATATTCAGATCCGATTTGCCACGCCCCCAGTGGGCGTAGACATAAAATCTTTTTATGAATCTTTATAGAATCGTAGCGTTAAGTTACGTGCCAAATTTTAGCATTCTAGCTTTAAAATTGTAGAAGTTACAGTTTTCCCGATTTGCCACGCCCCCAATGGGCGTAGATATATCCGCCATACCTTTTTGAGCTTGGGTGGTCAACGCAATATACATTCCAAATTTCAGCTCTCTAGCTCTTCAACTAATATGATTTCTATGATTTCTATTAACTATGGGCGCAACCACTTTCCGATTTGCCACGCCCCTCGTGAGCGTATCCGGAAAATCTTAACACTTTTTAATTCGAGGGTATACACGAGTATATGTTCCAAATTTCAAGTCTCTAGCTTCAATAGCGTAAAAAAATATTGCATTCATACGGACACACGGACAGACGGACATTTCACAAAACCAATATACTCTTTTTCCCTTTGGGAAACGAGTATAAAAAAACAAGTAAGAACGTTGCATGAGGGCGAACCTAATGCGTGATACTAGTTTCCCATAGGAGCATCTGGTATATTATATTAAATAATATTTCTCAAATTTTGCATTTATGTAAATTCATGTGAATTTTATGCAATTTAAATTTTTTTTACATTTTGGATACCGACTTCTTTAACTAATTACCCCTTCATATACTGCCAATTGAAGGTCTGTTGCAAATATAACTATGTGAATGAGTTAGCATTTTTATAAAATGTAAAAAATTCAATAGAATCATATGCTGAAAGTTTCATCAAGTTCCGTTAAGTCAGTCGCAGTTGCATTTTCAGCCGCTTCTTTAGTTTTGTCTTTGTCAAATATCGCCCTTTATACGCATGCATTCAAACCGACCACCGTTTTTGTATGTACACATATAAATATATACGTTCATATGCGCGCATTTCAGCATTTTCTAAGAATCACAATTGCGATTGATTTATTTTTATATTGTGTTTGCATTAACAGCAGCTTCTATATTTTTGTATTTGTCAAAAGTCGCCCTTGTAGTGAGTAGTTTCGGATTTGCCAACAGGCAATGCAAAACTGATGTGGCGCAGCAGGTAGATGAAAAGCGTGTAAGCAAAAGGGTCCGCGTTCGAGACGAGGCGGCGACAGCATGAAAATAGTTGCGCATCTGTTCGTGCCTACATACATAAATGATGGGTCCTATTGTCAATTTTTTTGTGTGGAATAATTTTGTTCGGACTAAGTCGATATTTGTGTAATCGATATTTGATATTTACATTTTTTGTCATGGTCAGACACACAAAAAGAAAATAACATAACTAACCTAGGCTATACGAAAAATGATAATTTTAGCAGATCAATTACGGGGTATTTTTTCGATATACCACGCCCCCAGAGGGGCATAAGATTTATTTTTGGGAATCAATAGAGGAGGCCCCCAGTAACACAAACATCCAATTTTGAAGCGTCTAGCTCTAAAACTGTAGGAGTTATAAGCTTTTTGCGATTTGCCACGCCCCCTGAAGGCGTAGGTATGTCCGCCATATCTTTTTGATCTTGGGTTGTTTATCCGAGTATATATATCAAATTTCAACTCTCTAGCTCTTCAACTAATATGATTTCTTAACTATGTGCGCAACCATTTTGCGATTTGCCACGCCCCTAGTGGGCGTATCGGAAAAATCTTAATACTTTATAATTCGAGGGTATACACGAGTATATGTTCCAAATTTCAAGTCTCTAGCTTCAATAGCGTAGAAAAATATTTCATTCATACGGACAGACGGACAGACGGCCAGACGGACAGACGGACGGACAGCATGACGGACTTTGCACAAAACCAATATACTATTTACCCTTTGGGAAACTAGTATACAAAAATATTCAAAAATTCAATAATACAATAAGTAAATTTGATGATATATTTGATACCAATATGGGATTAATTGAGACAAAGACAGTGGAATGCACGACAAATGCTATCAATAAAGTAAAATCATCAAATTCTCATATGAAGTTAACAAATGTACTTTTATTAATAATTGTAGTAATTATGAGCGCGTATATGTTGTATACAGCGTACAAGTTACACATTAAATGTGTAACAAAAAGAGCCTTAAGCCACGCTAATGATCTTGATAAGATCTAAACAACATATGCATCACTTATTATAAAAATAAATTAAAAAAAAAAAATTTAAGTAAAACTAATAACACAAAAATTATCTAAGATGTTAGAAAAAATAAATGAAATGTATAATAAAGAACCGAATTTTAGAATAAACGCAATAAGAATATTAAAAATTTTGAATTCGAAAATACTTCAATTAGAAAATGGAATAGCACTAAGTACATTACGTTACGTAATAGTTAAAACCATAGATGAGGAACATCCGATACTTTTTTCAGCAACCATATTACTTGTACGATTGCATCGCTAACCGAAAAAAAATAAATATAATATAGCAACTATATGATTAGTTCATTTACAAAAACAAATTTCCATTAAAGAATAGAATGGAACGCAATTGCAAAAAAACATAAACGCATTTCGTCACAAATTTGAAATATCGTATAAATGCATCAATAAAGATGCAATTATAAAAACAAACTCATTAGTAAACCACATAGATATAATTGTAATAGAATACAACAATATCATAACAACAGTAAATAAACATGCGAAAAGGTTTACAATCGAGCACAGAAATAAATGTTTAAGAGTTTTAAAATCTCTAAACACAAGACTAAGCTCTGTCGCTAATAGGCGACACATTCAAATAAATGTGCCAAGTAGTCTAAACCAATTGGCGGATTTTAATCCCAGCCAATTAAAAGAGCTAGACGAATCTATACAATCAAACGACGCCGAAAGAAAAAACGTGCAAATCAATTTATATACAAATAAATATATCAACAAATAGTAAAAAGATAGTAAAAAGCTATCATTGAATAGGTTCTTAACAGCTTTGAGACTTACTGAAAGAACTAAAGGCGATCAAGAAGATATAGCGGTTGAGGTTATCAAATCAAAAATAACCGGCCCAATCCTATATAAATGGACATAAATGAAACGATCATATCAGGCATAATCAATATACTAAAAGACTACGTAAAAGGAGAATCTCCCGACGTAATAAAAGCTAAATTGTTGAATATTAAACAAAAAGCAAAAACAGCAGCACAATATACAGCTGAAATTGACAATTTGCGGAAGCAATTAGAAGCAGTGTATATTGATGACGGCCTTGACCCTGAGAATGCAGAGAAATTCTCTACGAAAGAATCAATCTCTGCCATGACCAAAAATTACGAGCATGACAAGCTTCCGATAATATTAGAAGCAGGTAACTTTGTCACTTTCAATGATGTAATGGGTAAATATATCCATTGCAGCACTGAAAAGACTGGAAGTGCCGGAACAATACTATTCCATCGAAGCCGCAACAATAGAGGAGGTAGTTACCGATACCAAAGGGGTGGAGGCAATGGCCACAGTAACAACAATTCCAACATTTATGACAATAATAATAATAATAATAGAAACAATCGTAGAGGTAGAGGTTACAACCGAGGAAGGTATAATTCCAACCCAGGCATCAACCAAAACCAAAATTATCATAATAATAACAATGTCCGAGTAACCCAAAGCAATTCGGGAAACGGACAAGGCCCTTCAGATCCTCAGAGCAACAAATAAAAAGATATCTACACTAAAGCTCAGTTTTAGCATCTTTATAAAAATTAATAATGAAAGTACAGGTAAAACTAATACCTTGCTAATAGACACTGGTGCAGATATATAAATTTAAAAAGAAAATATAGATATATTTTATAACGTAAATAACAACATTTCAACACAAAGGTTTAGTTTTTTCAAAATGTTTAGCATTCGTAGAATTATCTACAGGTACACATGTAATCCCACATGATTTCCATTTAGTCGATAAAGACTTCCCAATTCCAAGAAATGGCATTATTGGTATAGACTTCATTAAAAAATATAACTGCCAAGTAGATTTCACACAATCAAGTGATTCTCTAATATTAAGGCAAAATAATCTAAATTACCCAATACATATACCAATTATACACATATGTGATAATAATGCCACAATACTTCCAGCTCGTGCTGAAGTAGTCCTTCAAATTAATATAATTTCAAAATAACAAAATGTTCTAATTTCAAATCCAGAAATTGAGAAAGGAATTTTCATCGGAAATTCTATTTCAAATCAAACTCATACATTTGTCCGAATACTACAAATTTAATAAAGGTCGTAAACCTAAATAAAACAAGAAAGAAAAGTCTAGTCGGAGGTGCCCGACTAAGAGATCCCCTGAGCACCGTACGATTTGCATTGTTTAATACGCTATATAGAATGTATGTAAATAAAAAATAAATAAATAATTAAATAAATAAACAAATCAACAAAAAAGAAGAAGAAAAACAAACATCACCGCACCTGGACTCGAACCTGCATCTATTTACTACATATGTAACGATAGAGAGCATCAAGTCAACTAGCACAACCACCTCATGTTTATAAATTAAAAAAAATTTAAAAAGTTACGCTGTCGTCACTGAGATTCGAACTCGGGACCTCTTATTTACGCGCTTTGCGTCTATCCACCACGCTACACCAGTAATGCGTTTCCTGTTGGAAAAACGTAAAGTAGTACTACAAGGGCGATATGTGACAAATACAAAACTAAAGAAGCTATAGAAGCAGAACAATCGCAATTGTAATTCTTAGAATAGCTGAAATGCGCGCATATGAACGTATGAGTATGTGTACATACAAAAAAGGTGGTCTGTTTCAATGTATGCGTGTAAAGGGCGATATATGACAAATACAAATACAATTCAAACACAGATTTGGTTGAAGAATATGCTAGATTGAATGGCCTTGAATGTATTGGTGCACATCCAAAGCAGAGGCGCTTGCACGTTTCAATGTATGTGTATGTGTATATGTTTTTTTTGCTGCGCGTCGCTACTTGCCATGTGCGTGTGATAATTGGCTAAACGTTTTGTTTAATAAATCGGGACTGACTCAACGGAATTTGATGAAACTTTCAGCATATGATTCTATTGAATTTTTTACATTTTATAAAAATGCTAATTTATTCACATGGTTATATTTGCAACAGACTCTCAATGGGTGTAGTTGGCAAGGGTGGTGGGGGTGGGGAAATTATTAAAAAGAGCCGGTACCCAAAGAATAAAAAAATAGAAATTGCATAAAATTCACATGAATCTATATGCAAAATTTGAGGGGTCTGGCTCTAAAGGTGTGGGAGATATAATTTTATAACCTGTGATTAGGTTTAAAATCGATAACAAAACAACATAAGTAGATATCGTTTTTTGGTAACAAACTTGACCTGCGCGTGCTATCCACGAACCCAACAATAAAAATTCAAGTCTCTAGCTTGTCTAGATGCTTCAATCGACGCGTTCAAAAATACGGACAGACGGACGGACGGACAGACGGACAGACGGACGGACAGACAGACAGACGGACAGGCCTAAATCGACTCAGCTCGTCGCCCTGATCAAGAATATATATACTTTGTGGGGTCTGACCTCCTTCTGCCTGTTACATACATTTAACAAAACCATTATACCCTGATTTCCCATTTTCAATGGGCTCAGGGTATAACAAGTAAGAACGTTGCCTTAGGACGAAACATAATGCGTGATACTCGTTTCCCATAGGGGCTTCTGGTACATTAAATTTAATCATTTATATCAAATTTTGCATTTATGTAGATTCATGTGAATTTTATGCAATTTCAATTTTTGCAAATATAACTATGTGAATGAATTAGCATTTTTATAAAATGTAAAAAATTCAATAGAATCATATGCTGAAAGTTTCATCAAGTTCCGTTAAGTCAGTCGCAATCTATTAAACAAAACGTTTGGCCAATTATGACACGCACGCGTTAAGTAGCGACAGCAAAATATATTTACATTTACACATATGTACATACATTGAAACGTGCAAGCGCGTTTGCGTATGCACGGTCACAAATAAATTCAGCGCCATTCATTCTAGCATATTCTTCAACCAAAATTGTTATTGAGTTGTGTTTGCATTTTCAGCCGCTTCTTTTGGTTTGTATTTGTCAAATATCGCCGTTTATACGCATACATTCAACCGACCACCGTTTTTGTATGTACACATATAAATATATACGTTCATATGCGCGCATTTCAGGTTTTTCTAAGAATCACAATTGCGATTGATTTATGTTTATATTGTGTTTGCATTAACAGCACCTTGTATAGTTTTGTATTTGTCAAAAGTCGCCCTTGTAGTGAAGTAGTTTCGGATTTGCTAACAGGCAATGCAAAACTGATGTGGCGCAGCAGGTAGATAAAAAGCGTGTAAGCAAAAGGGTCCGCGTTCGAGATGCGGCGGCGACGGCATGAAAATAGTTGTGCAGCTGTTCGTGCCTACATACATACATACCTGATGGGACCTATCGTCAATTTCTTTGTGTGCGAATAATTTTGTTCGGACTAAGTCGATTACACAAATATCGGTATTTGATATTTACATTTTTTGTCAGGGTCACACACACAAAAAGAAAATAACATAACTGACATAGGATTTACGAAAAATGATAATTTTAGCAGATAAATTATTTGCAGAACTTCAACATTAAATCGAATTACATATATTTCTCAGAAATGCCGTTTGTCGTCTTAGCAATTCTTATTAAGCATATTTATATAGGTGGCACAGGCATATGAATTTTGCAGCTGGGCGTTAAAAATTTTGTAGGCGTAGACATATCATATTTGGCAAGTTCCTAGAAGGCGTCGAGGGTAACGTAACTGTAAAGTTTGGATACTTACACTCCAAAAATGTGAAAGTTACAGGGTATTTTTTGATATACCACGCCCCCAAAGGGGCGTAAGATTTTTGGGGAATCAATAGAGGAGGCCCTCAGTAACAAAAACATCCAATTTTGAAGCGTCTAGCTCTAAAACTGTAGGAGTTATAAGCTTTTTGCGATTTGCCACGCCGCCTGAAGGCGTAGGTATGTCCGCCATATCTTTTTGATCTTGGGTTGCTTATCCGAGTATATATATATCAAATTTCAAGTCTCTAGCATCAATAGTGCTCAAAATATAGCTGAATTTGTAAAATCACTCAATATTCAGATCCGATTTGCTACGCCCCCAGTGGGCGTAGACATAAAATCTTTTTATGAATCTTTATAGAATCGTAGCGTTAAGTTACGTGCCAAATTTCAGCATTCTACCTTTAAAACTGTAGAAGTTACAGTTTTCCCGATTTGCCACGCCCCCAATGGGCGTAGATATCTCCGCCATATATTTTTGAACTTGGGTGGTCAACGCAAGTATACATTCCAAATTTCAACTCTCTAGCTCTTCAACTAATATGATTTCTTAACTATGTGCGCAACCATTTTCCGATTTGCCACGCCCCTAGTGGGCGTATCGGGAAAATCTTAAAACTTTATAATTCGAGGGTATACACGAGTATATGCTCCAAATTTCAAGTCTCTAGCTTCAATAGCGTAGAAAAATATTGCATTCATACGGACAGATGGACGGACAGCAAGACGGACATTTCTCAAAACCAATATACTCTTTTTC
The DNA here is from genome assembly GCA_035045185.1 of Drosophila meridiana. Lineage (NCBI taxonomy): Eukaryota > Metazoa > Arthropoda > Insecta > Diptera > Drosophilidae > Drosophila > Drosophila meridiana. The sequence continues at coordinate 221,903 of JAWNPF010000076.1, forward strand.
CCCTTGGGAAACGAGTGTAACTATCTCGGAAATTTCCACCTGTATTCAAACAAGTTTTAACAATCCTCTGTACAAAATATATAGATATATTCGGACTAGAAAACGAATCGATATCTACAAATAATTTTTTTAAGAAAGAACTAAGATTAAAAGATACAGAACCAGTGTATATAAAAATTATAGAATACCTTCGCTCACAAAGAAGTAGACGGAAATAGAAATAAATAGAAATAGTAGAGTCTTCAATTTCCGAATATAACAGCCCGATATTACTGGTACCTAACAAAGGTTTACCAGGTTCAGATAAAAAATGATGGCGATTAGTAATAGACTATTATCTGATAAATTCCCACTTCCAAGAATCGATGATATTCTTGCCTAGCCTTACCGTTAAAAATAGCACCAAATTCTTTTCAAAGAATGATGACAATAACTTTTTCTGGATTAAATCCTTCACAAGCTTTCTTGTATATGGATGACTTAATTGTCATCGGTTGTTAAAATATGTTTTTGACCTGTGCAGAAAACACAATCTTAAACTACATCCAGAAAAATGTTTTTTCTACATGCACGAAGTGACATTTGTAGGTCATAAGTGTACTGATAACGGTATTTTACCAGTTGACAAAAAATATGATGTCAACGAAAAATACCTAGTCCCCACAGACGCTGATAGCGCTAGAAGATTCGTTGTATTCTGAAACTATTATAGACGTTTCATTAAAAACTTCGCCGAACATTCACGACACATAACTGAATTATGTAAAAAGAATGTCAATTTCCAATAGTCTGAGGAATGCCAAAATGGATTCGAATATTTAAAGAAAGCTTTAATTAAGCTCACTTTATTGAAATACCCTGATTTCAATAAAGAATTTTGCATAATTACAGATGCAAACAAATACGCATGTGGTGCTCCACATATGTAATTGCTGGGAGTTGTTTATATCCATAATTTTGTGTTAGTAAGCTGTACTAAGCTGTACTAACAAAAAATTATGGATATAAACAACTCCCAGCAATTACATATTTTAGACCATATTTTTATGGAAAACATTTTACCGTAAAAACAGATCACAGACCATTAACATAATTGTTCTCAATGACAAACCCCAGCTCAAAACATACATGAATGAGACTATAATTAGAAGAATATGACTTTGCTGTCGAGTATCTGAAAGGAAAATAAAATTTCGTGGCAGACGTCTTGTCAAGGATAACAATATAAGACCTAATAGACATTAATAGAAAAGTCCTGCAAGTCACTACCAGGCAACAAAGTAGACAAACTAATTCCTACGGTGCTGCGCAGGAAATAATCAAGAACTATTGCCAAAGCAATCTCTTGAAAAAGCTTCTAAGCCCAATGTATACGAATTCATCACAAATGACGAGATACGAAAAGTAGCGACCTTCCGAATAACAAACTCCAATTGTTTATTGAAACATGGAAAAAATGTTGTTGCAAGAAAAAAACCAGCCAACTAAAAGTGGCACCGAGCGAAAAGATCTTTGAATCAATTTCAATAAATGCTTTTAAGCACTTGGGCCTTGAAAATTTGAAATCATTAAGAGTGGCGCTACTCAAGCCGGTGTCTCTCATTCAAAATGAGAAAGAAAAAGAAGCAATATTGTCTACATACCATGATGATCCAATTCAAGGAGGTCATACAAAAATGTGGGCAAACTGTGGGCAAAGTAAAAAGACATTACTATTGGAAAACTATGACACGTCATATCAAAGAGTACATTAAGAAATGTTCAAAATGCGTTAAATCAAAAGTAATAACAAAAATAATGACCCCAATGACAGAAACTCCAATGGCTATAACTAAAACACCACAATATGCTTTCGACAGAGTGATAGTAGACACTATAGGATCACTACCACGCTCGGAAAGTGGCAATGAATACACAGTCACGTTAATATGCGATTTAACAAAATACTTAGTATCCATTCCAATTCCGAATAAAAGTGCAACAACTGTTGCCAGAGCCATATTTGAAAATTTTATTCTGAAGTACGGTCCAATGAAGACGCTCATTACGGACATGGGAACAGAATATAACAAGTAAGAACGTTGCATGAGGTCGAAACCTAATGCGTGATATTAGTTTCCCATAGGAGCATCTGGTATATTCAATTGAATAATATATCTCAAATTTTGCATTTATGTAGACTCATGTGAATTTTATGCAATTTAAATTTTTGTTACATTTTGGATACCGGCTTTTTTAACTAATTACCTACCCCCTCATATACTACCAATTGAAGGTCTGTTGCAAATATAACTATGTGAATGAGTTAGCATTTTTATAAAATGTAAAAAATTCAATAGAATCATATGCTAAAAGTTTCATCAAATTCCGTTAAGTCAGTCGCAATCTTTTAAACAAAACGTTTGGCCAATTATGACACGCACGCGAATTTTGTTTTGAGTTCTTTGTTTTGAAATTAAATAACATGGCTCAACCTCTCCAGTTAAGTGTCAGATTAGAACTGTCTTTATTCATTTCAAAGTCAAAGTTACAATGTTGCTGCTTATTCTGGCGTCATATCTGTTTCTTTTTAATTTTAGTTTAACATGTTGCTAGACTATTCTGGCGTCAACCAGAATTTCATAATGTTGCTGGTTTTTTCATCATCCCCAACATGCAACATTTAGGTATGGACTTTGTCTTTTAGTGATGACAAATCGCTTAAAAATATGCTTATATCGATTACCTTAAATGCATATATAACTTCTCCCTCATTTAAATAAGAATTCTCCTGAATTCTGTATTGTTATTAACTTTCTTACTAGCGCTAATATATAAGGTAGGTATTACTTATAATTATTGTTTTGAATTATGAATATTAACTTTTTACATTCTTAGATTAATTGTTATAGTTTTTTTTTTTTTTTTTTTATACTCGTTTCCCAAAGGGAAAAAGAGTATATTGGTTTTGTGAAATGTCCGTCTGTCCGTGTGTCCGTATGAATGCAATATTTTTTTACGCTATTGAAGCTAGAGACTTGAAATTTGGAACATATACTCGTGTATACCCTCGAATTAAAAAGTGTTAAGATTTTCCGGATACGCTCACGAGGGGCGTGGCAAATCGGAAAGTGGTTGCGCCCATAGTTAATAGAAATCATAGAAATCATATTAGTTGAAGAGCTAGAGAGCTGAAATTTGGAATGTATATTGCGTTGACCACCCAAGCTCAAAAAGGTATGGCGGATATATCTGCGCCCATTGGGGGCGTGGCAAATCGGGAAAACTGTAACTTCTACAATTTTAAAGCTAGAATGCTGAAATTTGGCACGTAACTTAACGCTACGATTCTATAAAGATTCATAAAAAGATTTTATGTCTACGCCCACTGGGGGCGTGGCAAATCGGATCTGAATATAGAGTGATTTTACAAGATCAGCTATATTTTGAGCACTATTGATGCTAGAGACTTGAAATTTGATATATATACTCGGATAAGCAACCCAAGATCAAAAAGATATGGCGGACATACCTACGCCTTCAGAGGGCGTGGCAAATCGCAAAAAGCTTATAGCTCCTACAGTTTTAGAGCTAGACGATTCCAAATTGGATGTTTGTGTTACTGGGGGCCTCCTCTATTGATTCCCCAAAAAGAAATCTTTCGCCCCTTCGGGGGCGTGGTATATCGAAAAAATACCCTGTAACTTTCACATTTTTGGAGTGTAAGCATCCAAGTTTTACAGTTACGTTACCCTCGACGCCTTCTAGGAACTTGCCAAATATGATATGTCTACGCCTACTGGGGGCGTGGCAAATTGGCAACAAAATTTGTAACGCCCAGCTGCAAAATTCATATGCCTGTGCCACCTATATAAATAAGATTAATGAGAATTGCTAAGACGACAAACGGCATTTCTGAGAAATATATGTAATTTGATTTAATGTTGAAGTTCTGCAAATATTTTATCTGCTAAAATTATCATTTTTCGTATAGCCTAGGTCAGTTATGTTATTTTCTTTTTGTGTGTGTGACCCTGACAAAAAATGTAAATATCAAATACCTATATTTGTGTAATCGACTTAGTCCGAACAAAATTATTCACGCACAAAAAAATTGACGATAGGTCCCATCAGGTATGCATGTATGTAGGCACGAACAGCTGCGCAACTATTATGCCGTCGCCGCCGCGTCTCGAACGCGGACCCTTTTGCTTACACGCTTTTCATCTACCTGCTGCGCCACATCAGTTTTGCATTGCCTGTTGGCAAATCCGAAACTACTTCACTACAAGGGCGACTATTGACAAATACAAAACTATAGAAGCTGCTGTTAATGCAAACACAATATAAACATAAATCAATCGCAATTGTGATTCTTAGAAAAAGCTGAAATGCGCGCATATGAACGTATGTATTTATATGTGTACATACAAAAACGGTGGTCGGTTGAATGTATGCGTATAAAGAGCGATATTTGACAAATACAAAACTAAAGAAGCGGCTGAAAATGCAAACACAACTCAATAACAATTTTGGTTGAAGAATATGCTAGAATGAATGGCGCTGAATTTATTTGTGACCGTGCATACGCATACGCGCTTGCACGTTTCAATGTATGTACATATGTGTAAATGTAAATATATTTTGCTGTCGCTACTTAACGCGTGCGTGTCATAATTGGCCAAACGTTTTGTTTAATAGATTGCGACTGACTTAACGGAACTTGATGAAACTTTCAGCATATGATTCTATTGAATTTTTTACATTTTATAAAAATGCTAATTCATTCACATAGTTATATTTGCAAAAATTGAAATTGCAGAAAATTCACATGAATCTACATAAATGCAAAATTTGAGATAAATTATTAAATTTAAAATACCAGATACCCCTCTGGGAAACGAGTTTCACGCTTTAGGTTTCGTCCTAAGGCAACGTTCTTACTTGTTTTTTTTTGTCAGTTAGGTATTTGATGAGTTATTTTTGTTTTCTGTATATTTGTAAACACGTTTTTTATTTGCTGGGTTAATATTCTTAAGTTTAGCTTTTTTAAACTTTGGTACTTCTTTGTGTCTTACTGCTTTATAGTTTTTAATAAAGCCCTCTTCTCTTTTTTCTTCATAATTTTCTCTGTTTTGGTTGTTTTTATCAAGCATCTTGATTATAGTGGTTTCTATATTATTCTTAATGATTTTAAAATCTATTTTATTATTATGCGCTTCAAAAGGTGTGCATTTAATAGTAGAGTGGTACCTGTCGTTATAATTTCTTACTGGCCTTTGCATAATTTGTTTTACTGATATGTTTTCTGTTTCTGAATTATATATTATCCTAAATTTTTCTGCCAATGAGTTATGCAGTCTTTCTACATCTGCATTGCCTGTATAGCTGTTCCGTTTTGTTAAATGTAATTCAATATTTTCTCGGCTTAATAGTTCTTTAATTCTTATTGAATTAAATTCATTGTCAGCTACAATCTTATTTGGTTTGCCTATTTTAGTAAAATGATTTTCGATCTGCTCTACAATGGTTATATGGTTCCTATCGTTTAGTGGGTAAACGGCTGCAAATTTCGAAAATTTATCTATAATAGTTAAAAAATATGTGTTTTTTATTACGTATGTGTCTATATGTATTATTTGGTTTTTATCCGAGGGAGTTTCTGTCTTAACAAATTTGTTTTTAACTGGGTTTCTGTCATATTTGACTTCTTTGCAAAAGTCGCATTGGTTGATCACTCTCTGTATTAATTCTAATAACTTAGGGTAAAATATTTTATTTTTTATTTTGTTGTACGTCTCTTGAATACCTGAATGCCTACTCTTTTGTACATGGTAAATAGATATTTGTTTTACAGCTTCCGTTTCAGTTTTTATATCTTGAGCTCTATAAGTGCATTTTGTGAATTCTATTTGTTTGTTGTTGGAGTATAATTGAACTAATTTTTCTTGCACTATATTATATTCCTGATCCGGTAGATCTGAATATATGCCTACTTTTCCTTTGTTTAAGTATTTCGAAAATTTCTTCCATTGTTGGGAAGTCGTGTTTTGCTATGAAAATTATTCTTTTTCCATGAATCGTTTTACACTCTTCTGTTTTGGAATTTGTTATTATTATTTGTGTTTTATATTTATTTACTATTTCTTCCTTTATTATAAAATGATCCTGTAAATTTTCTTCTGCTGAATGTATAGTTGCTGCTAACGAATAGTTATCTTCTGTGTCTTCAATATTTGTTATTATGTTTATGTCTGATATATTGTCATTGTTATCTTGCTGTGGGTCAAAATCATTACCTTTTATTCTGCTTAAGAAATCGGCTACTCTGTTTTCTCTCCCTCTTAAGTAATCTATGTGAAACTGATATTCTCCTAGTTTTAGTAACCATCTTTGATGCCTTGGCGAAATATCTTTCCCTTTATGTTTTGAATATAAGAATTTTATCGCTTTGTGATCTGTTAATAATTTGAATTTTCTTCCGTAGAGATATGGTCTAAAATAGTTTACACTCCATAGTATTGCTAAAAATTCTTTATCTGTTGCTGAATAATTTTTCTCATGATTGTTCAGTGTTCTTGACGCAAAACAAATTGGATGCCCTTCTTGAGAAAGAACCGATCCTATGGCATAATTTGAAGCGTCAGTTGTAAGCGTGAATGCTTTTTCAAAGTTAGGAAATCTTAATATAGGGTGTGAACAAATAAGCTGCTTTAACTTTTCAAATGCTTCGATGAAAGTTGGATCTTTTGTATTTATTTTAGTATTTTTCTTTAAATATTTTGTTATGGGTTGTGCTACTTTTGCGTAATCTTTAATAAATTTTCTGTAGAAACCTGTTATGCCTAAAAAACTTTTTATCTCCTTTTCTGTTTTTGGTAAAGGTAACTTTTCTATTATGGCTATTTTGTTTGGATTTGGTTTAATACCTTCTTTGGTTAAGATATGACCTAAAAATTCTGTCTCCTTCTTCATGAAGTTACACTTATCGATTTGAATCTTTAAATTCTTATCCTCTAATACTTTAAATATTTCGTTGATGGCTTCAACATGCTCTTGCAACAATGTGCTAAAAATAAGGTATATCGTCCAAATATACGACACATTTTTGTTAATAAAATCTCTTAAGATTTCATTCATTAGTCTTTGAAAAGTGGCGGGGGCATTTTTCAACCCAAATGGCATTCTAATAAATTCATATAAGCCATGCGGCGTAACAAAGGCAGTTTTCTTTCTGTCTTCCTCTTTTACTAAAATTTGATGGTAGCCTTTTGCTAGATCTATTGTTGTGAAGTACTGGGCTCTTCCGAGTTTATCAAGAATTGAATTTATATTAGGAATCGGAAATTTATCGTCGATGGTTATTTCGTTAAGTTTTCTATAATCTATTACAATGCGAAATTTTTATTGTTTTGAATTGTCTAACTTTTTTGGTATTACTAAAAGTGGGCTCGAATATCTTGAATTGCTTTTTCTAATAATTCCCTGTTCTTCCATTTCTTTTATCTGTTTTCTGACTTCTTCGTCATGCTGTGGTGGGTATCTATATAGCTTTGAATTAAGTTGTTCATCTGTAGTTGTCCGTATTTCATGTTCTATTTCGGTTGTACTAGTTAGTTTATCTCCTTCTTTGAAAAAAAGTTTACTATATCGGTTTATAATTTTCTTAACTTCAATTACTTTTTGTGTATTTAAATGATCTAATGCCAAGCTATCATATTTATCTATAGTACTCTCTAATGCACAGATTTCTTCATATTGATATGGCTTATTTATTATACGGTTTTCTTTGTGATTTAATGTTAAACTGTTTCTTTCAATATTAATAACTGCACTTAAAAATTGTAGAAGCTCTATACCTATAATAAAGTTATACTTTCTTCCCTTTAGTGGGGCTAACTTCCAGCGGACTCTAGCGTTGTTTGGTAAATTAAATTCTCTAGGTGCTGTTGTATGAATTTCATACTCTATTATGTCCTTACTATTAATCGTGCTATATGATATGGGTTTATTCAGCTTAATCTTTGTGTGCCCATTAATTTGATTGTTAACTAGACTTAAACTTGCTCCTGTATCTATTAATGCTATATATCTATGTTTATCGATGTTTAGTTCTAATAATGGTAGGCATTCCGAGGCTGCTTCATAAAAAAACTGTATTATTAACCTCTGCCTGGTCGTAGTCATTTCTTGTTTCTTGGTAACTGTTTTTATCTTGCTTTGTGTCTAGGTTTTCTATTTCCATGGGTTCTGAATTCCTTGACCTATACTGTTTTGACTGTTGTGAATTTGTTTGCTGATGATTTTGGTTAGGGTGACTCTGTCCTGAATTGTGTTGAGTATAATCTTGTCTGTACTGACCTGAGTTGTTTCTGTACCATTGTTGCTGATTGTTTTGTTGGTAATTTTGGTGATTTTTGTTGTGACCACTTTGTGGTTGATAATAAGATTGCTTGTTATTGTTATAATTTTGTTGATAATATTGCTGTTTCTTGTTATAATTTTGTTGTTGGATATTTTCGTTTTTGTAGTTATGATTTTTCTTGCTAGACTCAGCCTCAGCGTTATACCCATTGGGTTTACTTTTCTTATATGGAAATCTAATACAACTATTTTCGTATCTACGTAACATCATTATTTTTAGAATCTCATTTAAATTTATTTCTTCGTATATTTTATCAAGTAAAGTGCCTTGAGTCATTTCTTTAGCTGCATTTACTAGTAAACTTTCTACGTTACTTAAATCTATAAAATGATCGTTTTGATGGTAAACTTTTAATTCCTCTGTTTTATACTTAATATTTTATAGTTCTGCTACAAGTTCGCTTACTGTGTCTACTTTTAATTCATAAATTTTACGGTAAATTTGATGGGGTTCCGTGTCCGGTCGATACCTCAGCTTTAGGGTTGACTTGATTAGCTCCCAGTTGTCTGGTGCCGGTATATTGATAACTACATCCTTCGCCTGTCCTTGGATTGTCTTGTTGAAGAATGTCCTAGTGGCCTCTCGTCTTAGTTCAGTGTCCTCCACTCCTTGGAGAGGGTACTCCACGCTGCTAATGAAGAGTTAATCGATATATCACTTGTTCCCGTGAACGTTGCCAAATAATTGATGTTTTGAAACAACCGTTGCTTCTGAGCCGCATTGGTGTTTCCCTGGAGCGTGACGTAAGCTTGATGTAGCTCCTCTAGTTGCCGCTCCTTGTTGATCAACTGCTCATATAATTGCTGCGGTGACATTTGTGGGTTATCTTGTGCCATCCTGCTTTTGTCGTAATATACTGCTCTCTTTTGTTTTCTGGTTGCCAGCGTTGAGATGTACTTTTTAAAAGTTGTCAACTTATTTGTAGTTTGACCTCGTTTTTCGATTTATAAAACTTGTCAACTTATTATACTCGTTTCCCAAAGGGAAAAAGAGTATATTGGTTTTGTGAAATGTCCGTCTGTCTGTCTGTCCGTCTGTCCGTCTGTCCGTATGAATGCAATATTTTTCTACGCTATTGAAGCTAGAGACTTGAAATTTGGAACATATACTCGTGTATACCCTCGAATTATAAAGTGTCAAGATTTTCCGGATACGCCCACTAGGGGCGTGGCAAATCGGAAAATGGTTGCGCCCATAGTTAATAGAAATCATAGAAATCATATTAGTTGAAGAGCTAGAGAGTTGAAATTTGGAATGTATACTTGCGTTGACCACCCAAGCTCAAAAAAATATGGCGGATATATCTACGCCCATTGGGGGCGTGTCAAATCGGGAAAACTGTAACTTCTACAGTTTTAAAGCTAGAATGCTGAAATTTGGCACGTAAATTAACGCTACGATTCTATAAAGATTCATAAAAAGATTTGGTGTCTATGCCCACTGGGGGCGTGGCAAATCGGATCTGAATATATAGTGATTTTACAAGATCAGCTATATTTTGAGCACTATTGATGCTAGAGACTTGAAATTTTATATATATACTCGGATAAGCAACCCAAGATCAAAAAGATATGGCGGACATACCTACGCCTTCAGGGGGCGTGGCAAATCGCAAAAAGCTTATAGCTCCTCCAGTTTTAGAGCTAGACGATTCAAAATTTGATGTTTGTGTTACTGGGGGCCTCCTCTATTGATTCCCCAAAAATAAATCTTACGCGCCTTTGGGGGCGTGGTATATCGAAAAAATACCCTGTAACTTTCACATTTTTGGAGTGTAAGCATCCAAACTTTGCAGTTACGTTACCCTAGACTCCTTCTAGGAACTTGCCAAATATGATATGTCTACGCCTACTGGGGGCGTGGCAAATTGGCAACAAAATTTGTAACGCCCAGCTGCAAAATTCATATGCCTGTGCCACCTATATAAATAAGCTTAATAAGAATTGCTAAGACGACAAACGGCATTTCTGAGAAATATATGTAATTCGATTTAATGTTGAAGTTCTGCAAATAATTTATCTGCTAAAATTATCATTTTTCGTATAGCCTAGGTCAGTTATGTTATTTTCTTTTTGTGTGTGTGACCCTGACAAAAAATGTAAATTTCAAATACCGATATTTGTGTAATCGACTTAGTCCGAACAAAATTATTTACACACAAAAAAATTGACGATAGGTCCCATCAGGTATGTATGTATGTAGGCACGAACAGCTGCGCAACTATTATGCCGTCGCCGCCGCGTCTCGAACGCGGACCCTTTTGCTTACACGCTTTTCATCTACCTGCTGCGCCACATAAGTTTTGCATTGCCGTTGGCAAATCCGAAACTACTTCACTACAAGGGCGACTTTTGACAAATACAAAACTATAGAAGCTGCTGTTAATGCAAACACAATATAAACATAAATCAATCGCAATTGTGATTCTTAGAAAAAGCTGAAATGCGCGCATATGAACGTATATATTTATATGTGTACATACAAAAACGGTGGTCGGTTGAATGTATGCGTATAAACGGCGATATTTGACAAATACAAAACTAAAGAAGCGGCTGAAAATGCAAACACAGCTCGATAACAATTTTGGTTGAAGAATATGCTAGAATGAATGGCGCTGAATTTATTTGTGACCGTGCATAAGCAAACGCGCTTGCACGTTTCAATGTATGTACGTATGTGTAAATGTAAATATATTTTGCTGTCGCTGCTTAACGCGTGCGTGTCATAATTGGCCAAACGTTTTGTTTAATAGATTGCGACTGACTTAACGGAACTTGATGAAACTTTCAGCATATGATTCTATTGAAATTTTTACATTTTATAAAAATGCTAATTCATTCACATAGTTATATTTGCAAAAATTGAAATTGCATAAAATTCACATGAATCTACATAAATGCAAAATTTGAGATAAATTATTAAATTTAAAATACCAGATGCCCATGTGGGAAACGAGTATGACGCTGTAGGTCTCGCCCTAAAGCAACGTTCTTACTTGTTTTTAGTTTGACTTTTTATTTTATAATGATCGATTTATAAATTTGTCGACTTATTTTTAGTTCGAATTTATCACAGAATCCTTTTAAAAAAAAAGGATCCTACCGGCTGCGCCAATTTTGTTTTGAGTTCTTTGTTTTGAAATTAAATAACATGGCTCAACCTCTCCAGTTAAGTGTCAGATTAGAACTTTCTTTCTTCATTTCAAAGTCAAAGTTACAATGTTGCTGCTTATTCTGACGTCATATCTGTTTCTTTTTAATTTTAGTTTCAACATGTTGCTAGACTATTCTGGCGTCAGCTTAGTAGATATTTCTTTGTAATTTTTAATTTCATAATGTTTGCTGGTTCTTTCATCATCCCCAACATGCAACATATAGGTATAGACTTTGTCTTTTAGTGATGACAAATCGCTTAAAAATATGCTTATATCGATTACCTTAAATGCATATATAACTCGCGTTAAGCAGCAAAATATATTTACATTTACACATACATTGAAACGAGCAAGCGCGTTTGCTTAAGCATGGTCAGCGCCATTCATTCTAGCACTATCTTCAACCAAAATTGTTATTGAGTTGTGTTTGCATTTTCAGCCGCTTTTTTTAGTTTTGTATTTGTCAAATATCACCGTTTATACGCATACATTCAAACCGACCACCGTTTTTGTATGTACACATATAAATATATACGTTCATATGCGCGCATTTCAGCATTTTCTAAGAATCACAATTGCGATTGATTTATGTTTATATTGTGTTTGCATTAACAGCAGCTTCTATAGTTTTGTATTTGTCAAAAGTTGCCCTTGTAGTGAAGTAGTTTCGGATTTGCCAACAGGCAATGCAAAACTGATGCGTTCGAGACGCGGCGGCGACGGCTTGAAAATAGTTGCCCTGCTGTTCGTGCCTACATACGTACATACATGATGGGTCCTATCGTCCTATCGTCAATAATTTTGTTCGGACTAAGTCTATAACAAAAATATCGGTATATTTACATTTTTTTATGGTCACACACACAAAAAGGAAATAACATAACTGACCTAGGCTAAACGAAAAATTATAATTTTAGCAGATAAAATATTTGCAGAACTTCAACATTAAATCGAATTACATATATTTCTCAGAAATGCCGTTTGTCGTCTTAGCAATTCTCATTAAGCTTATTTATATAGGTGGCACAGGCATATGAATTTTGCACCTGGGTGTTACAAATTTTGTTGCCAATTTGCCACGCCCCAGTAGGCGTAGACATATCATATTTGGCAAGTTCCTAGAAGGAGTCGAGGGTAATGTAACTGTAAAGTTTGGATGCTTACACTCCAAAAATGTGAAAGTTATAGGGTATTTTTTCGATATACCACGCTCCCAAAGGAGCTTTTTACGATTTGCCACGCCCCCTGAAGGCGTAGGTATGTTCACCATATATTTTTGATCTTGGGTTGCTTATCCGAGTATATATATCAAATTTCAAGTCTCTAGCATCAATAGTGCTCAAAATATAGCTGATCTTGTAAAATCACTATATATTCAGATCCTATTTGCCACGCCCCCAGTGGGCGTGGACATAAAATCTTTTTATCAATCTTTATAGAATCGAAGCGGTAAGATACGTGCCAAATTTCAGCATTCTAGCTTTAAAACTGTAGAAGTTACAGTTGTCCCGATTTGCCACGCTCCCAATGGGCGTAGATATATCCGCCATATCTTTTTGAACTTGGGTGGTCAACGCAAGTATACATTCCAAATTTCAACTCTCTAGCTCTTCAACTAATATGATTTCTTAACTATGTGCGCAACCATTTTCCGATTTGCCACGCCCCTAGTGGGCGAATCCGGAAAATCTTGACACTTTATAATTCGAGGGTATACACGAGTATATGTTCCAAATTTCAAGTCTCTAGCTTCAATAGCGTAGAAAAATATTGCATTCATACGGACAGACGGACAGACGGACGGGCGGACGGACAGACGGACGGACAGCAAAGCGGACATTGCACAAAACCAATATACTATTTTCCCGTTGGGAAAATAGTATAAAAACTTCATTATAGATGACTTATGCAAATACTTAAAAATAGACAATATAACGTCTACTGTACATCACCACCAGACTTTAGGGACAATAGAACGAAGTCATCGAACATTCAATGAATATGATCGTTCATACATATCTACGGAAAGAACTGATTGGGATGTTTGGATACAATATTTTACTTATTGTTTCAACACTACACTATTAGCAACGCATGAATATTGTCCATACGAACTAGTCTTTGGTAGACTACCAAGACCAAATGATACAGTCAACCCATTATATAATCTAAATTAAAATTTAGGCTAGAAGTTGCATATAAAAGAACTAGAGTTATGTTAGAAAAAGCCAAGGATTATAGGAAACTAGAATATGATAAAAAGGCTAAGCATTTTGATTTAAATGTAGGAGATAAAGTAATAATAAGAAACGAAGCAGGGCATAAATTAGATCGGAGATATTTAGTGTTTTGCATATTATAGAATTAAACTAGTAAAAACGTTGCCTTAGGGCGAAACCTAATGCGTGATACTCGTTTCCTATAGGGGCATCTGGTATATTAAATTTAATAATATATCTCAAATTTTGCATTTATGTATGTTTATGTTTGTGAATGAATTAGCATTTTTATAAAATTTAAAAAATTTAATAGAATCATATGCTGAAAGTTTCATTAAGTTCCGTTAAATCAGTCCCAATCTATTAAACAAAACGTTTGGCCAATTATCACACGCACGTGTTAAGCAGCGACAGTAATATACATTTACATTTACACATAAATTAAAACGTGCAAGCGCGTTTACTACGCATGGGCATAAATAAATTCAACGCCATTCATTCTTTCAAATTTCAACCAAAATTGTTATTGAGTTGTGTTTGCATTTTTATTTATTTATTTATTTATTTATTTATTATTAAAGACATTGACAAAACTGGAGTAAACTTAAATTTAAACAATAGAAATATTTATATAATTATGAAGCCTAAAATAACATAAATTATCAATAATACCACCAACTCGGTGGGGGTACTTTATTTGCCAGTCCGGCCAGCTATGCCCCAATTCACAGCCATTTTAGTCAGTGATATTATAGAAGCTATACAAGATAGAGAGTATTTGTTGGAAACTTACAAATTAAATTAATTATAGTCTTAGATATAAGTACAAAATTTAAGATTTAAGATTACAGGTTACTACGAAGATGACCTGCAAGCAATGATTTTATTAAGGGAAGAGAGAGTTCAGAGGAGAACACATGATAATATTTATTATAATTACTACATAACACGTGAAACGCGCTATGCAAAGAATAATCCGATGTGCATAAAGGTAAATACAACGGACGAAAGTGTCTGCTTGTTCTGGAGGGAACAGAAAAATTAAGCTGAACTAACAGACATGGCGAATCAATTTTACCAATAATCAAATTATGTAGGAAAACAATCCCCAGAATTGTTCTACGATTGATTAATGAGGGAAGATTAATAAGAAGAAGCCTACTCTGGTAAGATGGTAAACGAAGATTACGATCCCAGTTTAAATCACGCAACGCAAAAATAAGAAACTGTTTCTGGACCGATTCGATACGATCCTGATACAGTTTATGCTGTGGAGACCAAATAATTGAACAATATTCTAAAATAGGTCGAACCAGCGAAGTATATAATAGTTTTGTGATAAAGGGATCTTTAAACTCCTTTGACCATCGTTTAATAAAACCAAGAGCACCTTTAGCTTCATTTACGATAGTAGAGACATGAAGATTGAAAGAAAATTTTGTGTCAAAAATAACACCCAGATCTTTGACAGTCAAAATTCGTTGCAAGGAAATGTTGTTAATAGTATAATTAACAATATGTGGGATGGTACGACTGAAGGTCATTGTCATACACTTAGAGCAATTTAAATGCAACTGATTAGTCACACACCAACGCTGAAAGGAATTAAGATCATCTTGTAGGAGAAGATGGTCAAGTAAGTTGGAGTATGAAAGGCAGAGCTTTACATCATCTGCATACATAAAAATTTTGGAGTGAACAATACACCTAGGAAGATCATTGATAAAGAGGGTAAAAAGCAGCGGTCCTAAATGACTGCCCTGCGGTACGCCTGATGAAACAGTGATAAGCTTCGAAATTGATGTCCGCAACAATACCCTTTGAGTCCTGCCTTTCAAATAGGATGAAATCCAAGACACAAGTTTAGGGTGAAATCCTAAATGATCAAGTTTGCAAATTAAGATATTATGATTAACTGAATCAAATGCTTTGCTGAAATCAGTATAAATAACATCAGTTTGCATTTTATTTAAAAAGCTATCGTTAATTAGAGAAGAAAATTCTAATAAATTAGTTGAAGTTGATCGATTCTGGAAAAAGCCATGTTGAGATGGCGAAATAATCGATTTACAAAAGTGTTGTAAGTTTGATGTTAAAATCTTTTCAAATAATTTTGGGATAACAGACAGTTTAGCTATGCCTCTATAATTTGAAATGTCAGACCTTCCACCTTTTTTATGTAATGGAATAATAAATGACTCTTTCCAAATAGATGGAAAAACAGAAGTCTCCAGGGACAAATTGAATAGTTTTAATAAAGGTAACTGTAACGAAGCACTGCATTCCTTTATAACACAACTTGGAATATTATCAGCACCAGGAGAAAAAGATGATTTCAATGTCCGAATGGCTGAAACCAGAGACACAAGGGAAACACTTGGAACATTGATAATATTCGTTGCAGGACTTTCAAATGAGTAAGACGGGGCGTGTGAGACATCGGAAGAATAAGTGGATTGAAAAAATTTTGCAAAAAGATCTGAGGAATCTTGATCATTACAAGTTTTTTCTTCTCCAAGGAAAAACATGGAAGGTAAATTGTATAATTTACGCTTCGAGTTTACAAACGAATAAAATTGCTTCGGATCACGAACGAATTTCCTTTTACAACGTAAAAGGTAATTTTCATAACACCTAGCATTTAAAAGATTAAAATTTGACTTGGCTATTGAGTATTTAGACCAGTCAACGATTGAACCAGACTTTTTAAAATTCTTAAAACATTTGGTTTTAATGTTTCTAAAATTAGAAAGAGTCTGAGTAAACCAGGGGGGCTTATTAGAAGCAGGCCTAGAGTGGTACGAAGGGACACAGACATCAAGGATAGAGCTTAAAGATTCATAGAAAATATTAGCTGCCAAATTAACATCAACTGAGTCGTATAAAAGCGTCCAGTCATTTGCATTAATTAAATCATTAAGCAAGACAAAATTGCATTTATAAAAACAGCGACGCCTTATTTGGGGAATCGGAGCAGAAATAGGTGACATCTTTATGGAAAACAAGACATCTAAGGTGGGATGATGCAAATCTTCTGGCATACAGATAGGGGTTGTTCTGGTAACATTAATGACAGAATCATCATTAATAAAAACCAGATCAAGTGAACGATTCAAATGATTCAAAATAGAGTTCATTTGAAACATTGATAGACTAAACAGTTCATCAAAAAGATAATGATCTGTAGACGGAACAAGGTAGTTAAAATTGGGAGCTGACGACCAAGTAGTGTTAGGTATATTAAAGTCACCTAGCACTATAAATAAGTCATTATCATTTACATGCTCAAAAATTTCTTTAATACAAGTTATATGTTGTGCATACACTTGTACATCAGAAGAGGGAGGAACATATGAGCAAGTGACATATATGCAAAGAGATGGGAGAGTTATTTTAACCCCAATAATCTCAGCATCATGAAGTGCTTTGAAACTTAATGATTCGGAGAGAATATCGGCCTTAACAGCTATTAAGACACCCCCTCCTCTGCGAATCAATCGATCACATCTATAAATAGTGAAGTTATTAGATAGAATCTCACTATTATAAATTTTAGGACTAAGCCACGTTTCAGTGAACACAATGACATCATATTGAAAACTGAAACTGCTCAAAAATAAACCATTAAGTTTGGAATTTAGGCCTCGAACGTTTTGATATCCCAAAGACAGATTCGGTAAGGAATTTATACTATTTAGTTTTTTGATACAATACTAACTGAAGATTGTACCGAAGTAGGGTTCAGTGTTACGGGAGGTAATCGGTTTCGATTCTTAGGCTTGAATTCATGTACAACTATATGCGGTGGCCAAAACTTGGCATCACATATAGTTGTGAAGTGCTCAACCGGCACACTGATTTTAAACGAAGCAATTTCACGTGGTGTTGCGAAATTAAACTTCGAGATAAAAACATTTGCTGAAGACTTATTAGCGATAAACGCTGATATTGCTTCGCACGTCGTGTCAGATGAAAGCCTAGATAAAAAAACCTGCTTTCGAGGAGACACAACTGATAAAGTGGGCACCGTGGGTTCAGAGATAGCTAACAGATTGTTATTCACTGTTTGAACAACAACCGGGGACGCTCTTACTTTTATAGTGGGACTTTGATTAGGCTCGACAGTTTTAGTAGAAGTACCAGTAGCACCAGGTGGTGTTGACAAGTCTACAGAAGGTGGATTGGAAATAGATTCTGGATTAGGGGAAGTAGGAGCTAAAGAATTTGGAGACAACATTGGTACAGAAGGTGGTACCAATAATGTTGTAGTCTCCATTAGATTGTGTGAAGTTTCAAAATTATACTGTTTTAATATTTCTTCACCAGCTTCTATATCAGTAGAAAGCTGTTTTGAAATATTGCACAGTTTTAAAAATTGAACTCTCACCGAATTATACATCTTGGAAAAATTAATTTGTTTTTCCAAGCAACTCGGGCAAGACCAACGTAAACCACCGCAACCAATTTTGGTAGTGGACATGATTTTGTCATAGTCACGCCCAGTGAGGCCAGCACATTTAGTGTGCATCAAGTTCTCACACAACCAGCAATTAACAAATTGTGCTTGTGCAGAGTCAACAACCTGCCTAAAAGAACATGATTTCTTACAGCATGTCATATTGGCAATTGGGGTTAACAAAATTGAAGCGAGAAAAAAAACAAAAACAAAAAGCGAAAGAATGCAAAACTAAAAGAGATAAGAACGTGTTGAGAGCACTAAAAACAAACAACAACAAAAAGAGCGGCAATACTAATAAGAATCGCGCACAAATAAGAATACTGTGCACAAAACAAACTAATGAGAACAAATTCAGACACAAGTGTGTATGCAAGCAAAATGTAACATACAACAACAAGTGAGAGCAGATGAAACAGAAAGCCGGCAAACAGCGACGCAAAACAAAAACGATAATAGAAATCAAAATCGCCGATGCACCAAAACCGAAAATGAAAATCGGTAATAACTGAAGCACAAAGCACAGCGGATCAAACCTTGCACAGCAATGTAATGATAGTTATCCAAAGTCAACCGAACGCGACAGTGCGACAATTATGGTGATATAACAAGTGATAATTCAATTAAAACTCAAGAGCACAAAAAAATACGTGTGAACACTCTCAACTGAGAACTCTCTCTCTCAGCCGCTTCTTTAGTTTTGTATTTGTCATATATCGCCCTTTACACACATACATTCATATAAGTGCATTTCAGTAAATTCTAAGAATCACAATTACGATTGATTTGTGTTTATTTTGCGTTTGCATTAACAGCTGTTTCTAAACTGTTAAAAGTCGCCGTTGTACTGAACTAGTTTCGGATTTGCCAACAGGCAATGCAGAAATGATGTGGCGCAGCAGGTACATACATATGTAGTAGATATAGGTTCAAATCCAGCGGCAGTGATTTTTTTTCCTTCTCTCTATTTTGTTTATTTATTTATTTAATTATATAATTATAATTGATTGACATACACATCTCCTAGTCAGACACCCCAGACTAGAGCTTTCTTACTTATACATTATACTTACACATTAAGTATAACATAATGCAAGAGTTTTTGAAGCGTTTCGCATATGGGCAGATAAATGCATATACATATGAATATCTAAGCAAGCGACTGTAAGTGTAAGTAACGTGTAGATCATCACAAGAAATTCCAATTCAATTCTTGTGCGTTGCTGTTCGTGCCTACATACATACATACATACATGACGGGCTCTATCGTCCATTTTTTTGTGTGGAGTAATTTTGTTCTGAATGAGTCTATGTGTAATCGATAGGACCCATCATGTATGCATGTATGTAGGCACGAACAGCAGCGCAACTATTTTCATGCCGTCGCCGCCTCGGACCCTTTTGCTTACACGCTTTTCATCTACCTGCTGCGCCACATCAGTTTTGCAATGCCTGTTGGCAAATCCGACTCTAGTTCACTACACAGGCGTGAAAATGCAAACACAACTCAATAAAAATTTTGGTTTAACAATATGCTAGAATGAATGGCGCTGAATTTATTTGTGATCATGCATAAGCCAACGCGCTTGCACGTTTCAATGTATGTGTAAATGTAAATGAATTTTGCTGTCGCTGCTTAACACGAGCGTGTTAACATTTTGTTTAATAGATTGCGACTGACTTAACGGAACTTGATGAAATTTTCAGCATGTGATTCTATTGAATTTTTTACATTTTACAAAAATGCTAACTCATTTACATGGTTATATTTGCAACAGAGCTTCAATTGGCAGTATATGAGGGGATAGGTAATTAGTTAAAAAAGCCGGTATCCAAAATGTAAAAAAAAATTTAATTGCATAAAATTCACATGAATCTACATAAATGTAAAATTTGAGATATATTATTAAATTTAATATATCAGATGCCCCTATGGGAAACAAGTATCACGCATTAGGTTTCGCCCTCATGCAACGGTCTTACTTGTTTAATTTTAGTGTCTTCATACCAAAATTTCAATCATTTGGCAAAAAAGAATGGCCGGATACCATAAATTTATGATTAACTGTTTCATCATTATTAACAGATGACTGAACAATATTTAACCAAATTAAAGATATGTTGGTGTTACAATTTTGTCCTGAACAGGCATCGCTGTAAGCTATAACATGCTTTTGAGTAGTTGGCTGCGAAAAAAATCCTATAAGATCAGCTGTTGTCAAGTCAACAGACTGGCTTATACCACTTTCAAAATGAACAGAAAATGTATTTTGATAACAACTAAAAAATAAACGCATTTTAACGAGTCAATTTTCACGGAATATAGTTAATCTCTTCAGATCATGTAGTTTATTAGGATTAGATATGAAATAGCTTATATACTCGATTTTGAAAATTTTTTACTTATACCAAAATAAAGGGCTCATATATAGGACCATATACAGTAGATAAAATTGGAGATAATGATAATATTTTCATTAAGGATAGTAAGAATAGGAAATAGAAAGTACATAAGGATAGGCTAAAAAATGTAATAAAATAAGTAAAAAGTTTCATGAAATCGGTCTGATCAACTCAAAAATAAAAAATAATAATATATATAAACGCATCATTAAACTCTTACATTTTCTAATCGCGCAGCGAATTCCGGTGGCCGAAGTGTAGAATAGAACTGACTTGCGTGGAACACTTATTTTTTTTGCCCACCATCGAACCACGCTCGGCGACAGCGACGCTGTCGCCCCGCTAAACGACCCCTGCTAAGCGACCACTCACAACACTGAATACTCATACACTTACACATACAGTAAACAGCACGAACTGCACGCGCCGACACGGCCATCCTGACCATAACACGACCTCGTGCAATACTTCCAAAATGTACTTTGCGATATATATAATACATTTTATTGACAAATTATAAAAATTTCAGTTTAACAGAGATAAGTTTTCTTACAAAACCACTACTAAAAATTGACAAAAGTATTCATTATTCTTTTTATACTAGTTTCCCAAAGGGAATATAGTATATTGGTTTTGTGCAATGTCCGTCTTGCTGTCCGTCCGTCTGTCCGTCTGTCCGTATGAATGCAATATTTTTCTTGAAATTTGGAACATATACTCGTGTATACCCTCGAATTATAAAGTGTCAAGATTTTCCGGATACGCTCACTAGGGGCGTGGCAAATCGGAAAATGGTTGCGCCCATCGTTCAGAAATCATATTAGTTGAAGAGCTAGAGAGTTGAAATTTGGAATGTATACTTGCGTTGACCACCCAAGTTCAAAAAGATATGGCGAAAATAGTATATCGAAATAATACACTGTAACTTTCACATTTTTGGAGTGTAAGCATCCAAACTTTACAGTTACGTTACCCTCGACTCCTTCTAGGAACTTGCCAAATATGATATGTCTACGCATTACTGGGGGCGAGGCAAATTGGCAACAAAATTTGTAACGCCCAACTGCAAAATTCATATGCCTGCGCCACCTATATAAATAAGCTTAAAAGGAATTGCTAAGACGACAAACGGCATTTCTGGGAAATATATGTTATTTGATTTAATGTTGAAGTTCTGCAAATATTTTATCTGCTAAAATTATCATTTTTCGTATAGCCTAGTTATGTTATTATACTCGTTTCCCAAAGGGAAAAAGAGTATATTGGTTTTGTGAAATGTCCGTCTGTCCGTCTGTCCGTCTGTCCGTCTGTCCGTCTGTCCGTATGAATGCAATATTTTTCTACGCTATTGAAGCTAGAGACTTGAAATTTGGAACATATACTCGTGTATACCCTCGAATTATAAAGTGTCAAGATTTTCCGGCCACGCCCACTAGGGGCGTGGCAAATCGGAAAATGGTTGCGCCCATAGTTAAGAAATCATATTAGTTGAAGAGCTAGAGAGTTGAAATTTGGAATGTATACTTGCGTTGACCACCCAAGCTCAAAAAGATATGGCGGATATATCTACGCCCATTGGGGGCGTGGCAAATCGGGAAAACTGTAACTTCTACAGTTTTAAAGCTAGAATGCTGAAATTTTGCACGTAAATTAACGCTACGATTCTATAAAGATTCATAAAAAGATTTGGTGTCTACGCCCACTGGGGGCGTGGCAAATCGGATCTGAATATATAGCGATTTTACAAGATCAGCTATATTTTGAGCACTATTGATGCTAGAGACTTGAAATTTGATATATATACTCGGATAAGCAACCCAAGATCAAAAAGATTTGGCGGACATACCTACGCCTTCAGGGGGCGTGGCAAATCGCAAAAAGCTTATAGCTCCTCCAGTTTTAGAGCTAGACGATTCAAAATTTGCTGTTTGTGTTACTGGGGGCCTCCTCTATTGATTCCCCAAAAATAAATCTTACGCGCCTTTGGGGGCGTGGTATATCGAAAAAATACCCTGTAACTTTCACATTTTTGGAGTGTAAGCATCCAAACTTTGCAGTTACGTTACCCTAGACTCCTTCTAGGAACTTGCCAAATATGATATGTCTACGCCTACTGGGGGCGTGGCAAATTGGCAACAAAATTTGTAACGCCCAGCTGCAAAATTCATATGCCTGTGCCACCTATATAAATAAGCTTAATAAGAATTGCTAAGACGACAAACGGCATTTCTGAGAAATATATGTAATTCGATTTAATGTTGAAGTTCTGCAAATAATTTATCTGCTAAAATTATCATTTTTCGTATAGCCTAGGTCAGTTATGTTATTTTCTTTTTGTGTGTGTGACCCTGACAAAAAATGTAAATTTCAAATACCGATATTTGTGTAATCGACTTAGTCCGAACAAAATTATTTACACACAAAAAAATTGACGATAGGTCCCATCAGGTATGTATGTATGTAGGCACGAACAGCTGCGCAACTATTTTCATGCCGTCGCCGCCGCGTCTTGAACGCGGACCCTTTTGCTTACACGCTTTTCATCTACCTGCTGCGCCACATCAGTTTTGCATTGCCTGCTGGCAAATCCGAAACTACTTCACTACAAGGGCGACTATTGACAAATACAAAACTATAGAAGCTGCCGTTAATGCAAACACAATATAAACATAAATCAATCGCAATTGTGATTCTTAGAAAAAGCTGAAATGCGCGCATATGAACGTATGTATGTATTTATATGTGTATATACAAAAACGGTGGTCGGTTAAATGTATGCGTATAAAGGGCGATATTTGACAAATACAAAACTAAAGAAGCGGCTGAAAATGCAAACACAACTCAATAACAATTTTGGTTGAAGAATATGCTAGAATGAATGGCGCTGAATTTATTTGTGACCGTGCATAAGCAAACGCGCATGCACGTTTCAATGTATGTACATATGTGTAAATGTAAATATATTTTGCTGTCGCTGCTTAACGCGTGCGTGTCATAATTGGCCAAACGTTTTGTTTAATAGATTGCGACTGACTTAACGGAACTTGATGAAACATATGATTCTATTGCATTTTTTACATTTTATAAAAATGCTAATTCATTCACATAGTTATATTTGCAAAAATTGAAATTGCAGAAAATTCACGTGAATCTACATAAATGCAAAATTTGAGATAAATTATTAAATTTAAAATACCAGATGCCCATGTGGGAAACGAGTATGACGCTGTAGGTCTCGCCCTAAAGCAACGTTCTTACTTGTTTTCTTTTTGTGTGTGTGACCCTGACAAAAAATGTAAATATCAAATACCTATATTTGTGTAATCGACTTAGTCCGAACAAAATTATTCACGCGCAAAAAATTGACGATAGGGCCCATCATGTATGTATGTATGTAGGCACGCACAGCTGCGCAACTATTTTCATGCCGTCGCCGCCGCGTCTCGAACGCGGACCCTTTTGCTTACACGCTTTTCATCTACCTGCTGCGCCACATCAGTTTTGCATTGCCTGTTGGCAAATACGAAACTACTTCACTACAAGGGCAACTTTTGACAAATACAAAACTATAGAAGCTGCTGTTAATGCAAACACAATATAATATATTCTTCGAAAATGCTGAAATGCGCGCATATGAACGTATATATTTATATGTGTACATACAAAAACGGTGGTCGGTTTGAATGTATGCGTATAAACGGCGATATTTGACAAATACAAAACTAAAGAAGCGGCTGAAAATGCAAACACAACTCAATAACAATTTTGGATGAAGATTATACTAGAATGAATGGCGCTGAATTTATTTGTGACCATGCATAAGCAAACGCGCTTGCACGTTTTAATGTATGTACATATGTGTAAATGTAAATATATTTTGCTGTCGCTGCTTAACGCGTGCGTGTCATAATTGGCCAAACGGTTTGTTTAAAAGATTGCGACTGACTTAACGGAACTTGATGAAACTTTTAGCTTATGATTCTATTGAATTTTTTACATTTTATAAAAATGCTAACTCATTCACATAGTTATATTTGCAACAGACCTTCAATTGGCAGTATATGAGGGGGTAGGTAATTAGTTGAAAAAGCCGGTATCCCAAATGTAACAAAAATTTAAATTGCATAAAATTCAGATGAATCTACATAAATGTAAAATTTGAGATTTATATTATTAAATTGAATATACAAGATGCTCCTATGGGAAACTAGTATCACGCATTAGGCTTCGACCTCATTCAACGTTCTTACTTGTTTTTTTTTTTCATTCTTAAACAAAAATTTTATTTTAACATTATTCATATTTTTCATTATCACTAACTTAACAAATTTTAAACATTATATTTTATGCTCTGCACGCCGTGATCAAAACAACTGTTTTGCACTTGTGCCCTTCAGGCACCTGTACTGCCTATTTCAACAGTTTAACTTTTAATATTTTGACTACTGTCTATTTGAACAGTTTCATTCTCAACATTTCTACTACTTTCTGTTTCAACAGTTTCATTCTCAACATTTTGACTACTGTCTGTTTCAACAGTTTCATTCTCAATATTTTGACAACTGTCTGTTCAACAGTTTCATTCTCAACATTTTGACTACTGTCTGTTTCAACAGTTTCAATTCTTTCAATACTGTCTCTTTCAACAGTTTCTTTTTCAACCATTTCATTACTGTCTCTTTCAACAGTTTATTTCTCAATATCATTTAAAGCCTCTTCGCTACTTTCTAGTTCAACTGGTATATACTCCTCTGGCAATTTTCTTATATCGTCTTACTTACTTACAATTTTCAACAAATTTTCGAATATATTTGGACATATTATCAAACAAGTAATAATCATAGGCCTTGTCTAGCGTATTTTCCCATCCTAAATGCATTATTGATTCATGAATTTGGTTTATCACGGACCATCTAAACACTCGAGGAACAATTGGTAAGGATCGAGTTCTACCATTACGCTGAATTTTTCGATATAGTATTCCTGCTCTCGACTCATAAGTTTTTACAACGTCTATGGAAAAAGAATTGTCCTTTAATTTGTCCTTTAATTTTTAATTGACGTTGTTCAGCCAATAGCCAATTGCTGGAAAATTCTGCCAAGCAAACTCATTTGTCAGAAGCTTTACAATTTGTGGCCAGCAATTTAGTTGAAGGTAAATTTCTTGAAAATAAATCAGCGTGAGCCATTCGTTCGTCAGTATTAAGGGGTTTGCGAAAGGGTGCATTTCAATAGCTCCCTAATCTTATTTCGAACCGATTCTCTTTCACTTGGACTGAGCCTGTATGGCCTCCTTTGGACAATTTTTCTTGGGTCATTTAGTTTAAATTTCATTTTACCCGAACTAACTCTAGACAACGGAATCCTATTTATAAAATACTAGGTGGCCCGGCGAACTTCGTACCGCCTAACAGTCAAAGAAAGTCGTGTTTCCTTTTAACTGAACTGATTTAGGCTTTAATGAACGTAATACAATAATACAAAACAAAATATTAATATAGATAGAAATATAAAAGTATTTTATTATAATGAATGATGATGAAAACATACAGAATGAGAATAAAAATAAAAAAAGAAATAATTAAGTTTTCCAAACACATGTCAGAAAAAAATCATTGAAAACTATGTTGTTCAAGTTGGGAATCCCAACCTCTGATTAATTTATTAATCGGATTTTCATTCAAGCACCTTGTGATAAATGACATTCTTCGTTTTTTGGTCAGATTCAAAAACAAACACGCATTTTCTAGATTGAGGCCACAAAAAGTCAAGGATTGGGCCTGTGGTTTATTGATCGTCATGGCGAAGGCAAGACGAATCGGGAATTGAATTCGTTTAAACTCAAAGGGCATATCCCTGGAATAAGAACTTCCTCATCTTTCAATTTTCCTTTGAGTATCGACGCGTGAATCACATTGCTCATCAGTTTTCTTATCACCAAACGTGTTCCATTGTACAGTTTTGGTTGATTTAAATTTCTAAGCATGATAACTACCGAGCCAACCTTCAGTTGTAAATTGTGCAGTGGTAAACCAGGCACATCCAAGGAGTTCAAAAATTCAGTTGGATAATTAGTGGCTTCTTCTTCGTTTGTTACACAGTCGATAGCTTTGAATGAATACAGAGTACCTACGATTTGATTTTTAATTATAAAATTGAGGTCATCTACATCTTTATTTTTAGCCGCTAAAATTGCTCGCTCACTTAACCATTTAGAATTTTTGTGATTTGCAATGATATCCGGAAATACTTTGTTGATAAGCTCATCTTTTGATGAGAGGAAATTGCAAAAATTTGGAGAAATGAAATAAAACCGCTCGATTCGTCAACAGGAACACGGCCATTACCGATATTCAGCAATTGCTTCGAGAAATCATCAGCAGATAGATCGTTGAACAATGCAATTCTCATATTTACAGACAGTTGAAGTTTGTTTACATATTGCCACAGATTTGATGCTTTGATGCAAGCGTTTATTTCGTCAAGCAGCAGTAGATTTTGGAATTACTGGTGTATTTGTCGGAAATCACCCAGATCATAAAATCATTGAACCACTAAAACATCTCGAGTCATTGCGCAAAACTTTTAATGTTCGGTCTAGTGCTTCCAAAGCGCGTTTGTACGCCATTGTGCACTCGTCCCATACGATTATTTTTGATGCTACTAAAACTTTGGCCATTCCGGAGTGTTTCGAAATGTTACATGTCGGTTGTTTAAAATAAATTTCTGAACGCACACATATATAGTTGTTAAGTTATTTGACAGGATTGGACAACAAATTTTTGACATGTAATAACCAAATCAGCATTTATTGAAAAAAAATTTTACAGCTCCGAAATTAAAGTACTTTTAGGGAAAATAGCGCATTTTTCAAGTATTCGTCAATTTTTCTGTATTTTTAAGATATATTCTGCTATTCGGGGCGGAGACAAATCCAACAAATCAAAAACCATGAAAATTGGTCCAGCAGATTTCGAGTTATAAGTGTTGTAAGAAACCCGACTTTCTTTTATATATATAGATGAGAATAAAAATTAAAAAAACAAAAGAAATAATTAAGTTTTCCAAACACATGTCAGAAAAAATCATTGAAAACTATGTTGTTCAGTTTTGGATACACTCTGATTAATTTATTAATCGGATTTTCATTCAAGCACCTTGTGGTAAACGACATTCTTCGTGTTTTGGTCAAATGCAAGAACAAATAATGCGGATGGTTTGCCGACACGTGAGCATGCCACGTACATGCCATGACAAAAACACGCATTTTCTAGATTGAGGTAAAAAATAGTCAATGATTGGCCCTGTGATTTATTGATCGTCATGGCGAAGGCAAGACGAATCGGGAATTGAAAGGGCATATCTGTTGGGATCATAGGAATCCCTGGAATAAGAACTTCATCGTTAAATTTTCCTTTGAGTATCGACGCGTGAATCACATTGCTCATCAGTTTTCTTATCACCAAACGTGTTCCATTGCACAGTTTTGGTTGATTTAAATTTCTAAGTATGACAACTAAAGTGTTTCGCCATTAAGCAGGGAACGCAATGGCTCTGGTGGCGGGACCACTAATGGCAATGTCATTTTACCACTAAGGCAACACAAACCGGGAATTTCACCAGCAAACTTCAATGCGCCATAATGCTGGAAAACAACGTCCATTGGACTAATACATACTAAACGATGCAAGGCGAAGTCGATGGTGCTCGGCGATTTCTCGTTTCTAATCTAGCCGTTTCACGGGCTGCCTCTCTTTGCTCTTGTGTTTGAGAAGCACGAATTAAGGCCCTTCTTTGCTCCATACTAACGCGGCGCTCTTCTCGGGCGATTTCTCGTTCTTCGTCAGATAATTACATTACGGGTCCGCTGGACAAGATTAGATCTTCTAGGATGCGGCATTTTTATACCCTGAGCACATTGAAAATGGAAAATCAGGGTAGAATGGTTTTGTTAAATGTATGTAACAGGAGGCGTGTCAGACCCCACAAAGTATATTCTTGATCAGGGCGACGAGCTGAGTCGATTTAGCCCTGTCCGTCTGTCTGTCTGTCTGTCCGTCCGTCCGTCCGTCCGTCCGTCCGTATGTTTGAACGCGTCGATTGAAGCATCTAGACAAGCTAAAGACTTGATTTTTTTTTGTTGGGTCCGTGGATAGCATGCGCAGGTCAAGTTTGTTACCAAAAAACGATATCTATTTTTGTTGTTTTGTTATCGATTTTAAACCTTATCGAAAACAGGTTATAAAATTATTTCTCCCACACCTTTAGACCTAGACCTCTCAAATTTTGCATATAGATTCATGTGAATTTTATGCAATTTCTATTTTTTATACCCTGACTTATTTTTTGGATACCGGTTCTTTTTACTAATTGCCCCCCCCTCACGCCGTCAAACACCCAT
Source organism: Drosophila meridiana (assembly GCA_035045185.1). Taxonomy (NCBI): domain Eukaryota; kingdom Metazoa; phylum Arthropoda; class Insecta; order Diptera; family Drosophilidae; genus Drosophila; species Drosophila meridiana. The sequence goes on from JAWNPF010000076.1 coordinate 250,940, forward strand.
TGAGAGTCTGTTGCAAATATAACCATGTGAATAAATGAGCATTTTTATAAATTCAATAGAATCATATGCCGAAAGTTTTATCAAATTCCGTTAAGTCAGTCCCGATTTATCAAACAAAACGTTTGGCCAATAATCACACGCACGTAGCAAGCAGCGACGCGCAGCAAAAAACATTTACAAATACACATACATTGAAGCGTGCAAGCGCGTCTACTATGGATATGCACAAATACATTCAAGGCCATCCATTCTAGCATATTCTTCAACCAAATCTGTGTTTGAATTGTGTTTGCATTTTCAGCCGCTTCTGTAGTTTAGTATTTGTCATATATCGCCTTTTACACGCATACATTCAAACAGACCACCGCTTTTACATGTACACATACTCATACGTTCATATGCGAGCATTTCAGCATATTCTAAGAATCACAATTGCGATTGATCTGCTTCTTTAGCTTCTTTAGTTTTGTATTTGTCACATATCGCCTTTGTAGTACTAGTTTGCGTTTTGCCAACAATTAATGCAATATTGGTGTGGCGTAGTGGATAGACGCAAAGCGCGTAAACGAAAGGTCCCGAGTTCGAAACTTAGTGACGACAGCTTAACTTTTTAAATTGTTTTTTTTATACTCGTTTCCCAAAGGGAAAAAGAGTATATTGGTTTTGTGAAATGTCCGTCTGTCCGTCTGTCCGTCTGTCCGTCTGTCCGTCTGTCCGTATGAATGCAATATTTTTCTACGCTATTGAAGCTAGAGACTTGAAATTTGGAACATATACTCGTGTATACCCTCGAATTATAAAGTGTCAAGATTTTCCGGCCACGCCCACTAGGGGCGTGGCAAATCGGAAAATGGTTGCGCCCATAGTTAAGAAATCATATTAGTTGAAGAGCTAGAGAGTTGAAATTTGGAATGTATACTTGCGTTGACCACCCAAGCTCAAAAAGATATGGCGGATATATCTACGCCCATTGGGGGCGTGGCAAATCGGGAAAACTGTAACTTCTACAGTTTTAAAGCTAGAATGCTGAAATTTTGCACGTAAATTAACGCTACGATTCTATAAAGATTCATAAAAAGATTTGGTGTCTACGCCCACTGGGGGCGTGGCAAATCGGATCTGAATATATAGCGATTTTACAAGATCAGCTATATTTTGAGCACTATTGATGCTAGAGACTTGAAATTTGATATATATACTCGGATAAGCAACCCAAGATCAAAAAGATTTGGCGGACATACCTACGCCTTCAGGGGGCGTGGCAAATCGCAAAAAGCTTATAGCTCCTCCAGTTTTAGAGCTAGACGATTCAAAATTTGCTGTTTGTGTTACTGGGGGCCTCCTCTATTGATTCCCCAAAAATAAATCTTACGCGCCTTTGGGGGCGTGGTATATCGAAAAAATACCCTGTAACTTTCACATTTTTGGAGTGTAAGCATCCAAACTTTGCAGTTACGTTACCCTAGACTCCTTCTAGGAACTTGCCAAATATGATATGTCTACGCCTACTGGGGGCGTGGCAAATTGGCAACAAAATTTGTAACGCCCAGCTGCAAAATTCATATGCCTGTGCCACCTATATAAATAAGCTTAATAAGAATTGCTAAGACGACAAACGGCATTTCTGAGAAATATATGTAATTCGATTTAATGTTGAAGTTCTGCAAATAATTTATCTGCTAAAATTATCATTTTTCGTATAGCCTAGGTCAGTTATGTTATTTTCTTTTTGTGTGTGTGACCCTGACAAAAAATGTAAATTTCAAATACCGATATTTGTGTAATCGACTTAGTCCGAACAAAATTATTTACACACAAAAAAATTGACGATAGGTCCCATCAGGTATGTATGTATGTAGGCACGAACAGCTGCGCAACTATTTTCATGCCGTCGCCGCCGCGTCTTGAACGCGGACCCTTTTGCTTACACGCTTTTCATCTACCTGCTGCGCCACATCAGTTTTGCATTGCCTGCTGGCAAATCCGAAACTACTTCACTACAAGGGCGACTATTGACAAATACAAAACTATAGAAGCTGCCGTTAATGCAAACACAATATAAACATAAATCAATCGCAATTGTGATTCTTAGAAAAAGCTGAAATGCGCGCATATGAACGTATGTATGTATTTATATGTGTATATACAAAAACGGTGGTCGGTTAAATGTATGCGTATAAAGGGCGATATTTGACAAATACAAAACTAAAGAAGCGGCTGAAAATGCAAACACAACTCAATAACAATTTTGGTTGAAGAATATGCTAGAATGAATGGCGCTGAATTTATTTGTGACCGTGCATAAGCAAACGCGCATGCACGTTTCAATGTATGTACATATGTGTAAATGTAAATATATTTTGCTGTCGCTGCTTAACGCGTGCGTGTCATAATTGGCCAAACGTTTTGTTTAATAGATTGCGACTGACTTAACGGAACTTGATGAAACATATGATTCTATTGCATTTTTTACATTTTATAAAAATGCTAATTCATTCACATAGTTATATTTGCAAAAATTGAAATTGCAGAAAATTCACGTGAATCTACATAAATGCAAAATTTGAGATAAATTATTAAATTTAAAATACCAGATGCCCATGTGGGAAACGAGTATGACGCTGTAGGTCTCGCCCTAAAGCAACGTTCTTACTTGTTTTTAATTTATAAACATGAGGTGGTTGTGCTAGTTGAGATGAGATGCGCTCTAAAGTTACATATGTAGTAAATTGATGCTGGTTCGAGTCCAGGTGCGGTGGTGTTTGTTTTTTTTTTCTTTTCTTTTTTTTTTTGTTAATTTGTTTATTTATTTAATTATTAATTTATTTTTGATTTACATACATTCTAGTTGAATTAAATTTCAAAATTATAATTTAATTTTGCAAAATTTAATGTTATATGCGCTTGCATATTATATATAGCTTTATATAGCATATTAAACAATGCACATCGGAGGGGGCTCAGGGGATCTCCTAGTCGGGCACCTCCGACTAGAGTTTTCTTACTTGTTATTAATAGTAATACTGAATATGCCCTCGCACAAAACCACATAAAACAATCGAGAATAAATAAATAATAGCTTATCAAGAAAAATCATAGACAACCTATGAAAAGACTTTTACACTTTTGTTAACCTGTAATTAATTTACACAAATTAATGTCTAAAACAAACAAATATAACAGTACCTACCTGAACTTTCGAGATATTTTTCACAAAATAAATTTCTGAACGCAAACATAAATAGTTGTTACAGTATTTGACAGGATTGGATAACAAATGTTTGACATGTAATAAACAAATGAGCATTTATTGAAAAAACATGTAAGAACGTTGCCTTAGGACGAAACCTAAAGCGTGAAACTCGTTTCCCAAACTCGTTTCTCAAATTTTGCATTTATGTAGATTCATGTGAATTTTCTGCAATTTCAATTTTTGCAAATATAACTATGTGAATGAATAAGCATTTTTATAAAATGTAAAAAATTCAATAGAATCATATTCTAAAAGTTTCATCAAGTTCCGTTAATTCAGTCGCAATCTATTAAACAAAACGTTTGGCCAATTATGACACGCACACGTTAAGCAGCGACAGCAAAATATATTTACATTTACACATATGTACATACATTGAAACGTGCGAGCGCGTTTGCTTATGCACGGTCACAAATAAATTCGGCGTCATTCATTCTAGCATATTCTTCAACCAAAATTGTTATTGAGTTGTGTTTGCATTTTCAGCCGCTTCTTTAGTTTTGTATTTGTCAAATATCGCTCTTTATACGCATACATTCAACCGACCACCGTTTTTTATGTACACATATAAATACATACGTTCATATGCGCGCATTTCAGCTTTTTCTAAGAATCACAATTGCGATTGATTTATGTTTATATTGTGTTTGCATTAACAGCAGCTTCTATAGTTTTGTATTTGTCAATAGTCGCCCTTGTAGTGAAGTAGTTTCGGATTTGCCAACAGGCAATGCAAAACTGATGTGGCGCAGCAGGTAGATGAAAAGCGTGTAAGCAAAAGGGTCCGCGTTCGAGACGCGGCGGCGACGGCTGTTCGTGCCTACATACATGCATACCTGATGGGACCTATCGTCAATTTTTTTGTGCGTGAATAATTTTGTTCGGACTAAGTCGATTACACAAATATCGGTATTTGATATTTTCATTTTTTGTCAGGGTCACACACACAAAAAGAAAATAACATAACTGACCTAGGCTATACGAAAAATGATAATTTTAGCAGATAAAATATTTGCAGAACTTCAACATTAAATCGAATTACATATATTTCTCAGAAATGCCGTTTGTCGTCTTAGGAATTCTTATTAGCTTATTTATATAGGTGGCACAGGCATATGTATTTTGCAGTTGGGCGTTACAAATTTTGTTGCCAATTTGCCACGCCCCCTGTAGGCGTAGACATATCATATTTGGCAAGTTCCTAGAAGGAGTCTAGGGTAACGTAACTGTTTGGATGCTTACACTCCAAAAATGTGAAAGTTACAAGGTATTTTTTCGATATACCACGCCCCCGAAGGCGCGTAAGATTTATTTTTGGTGAATCAAGAGAGGAGGCCCCCAGTAACACAAACATCTAATTTGGAATCGTCTAGCTCTAAAACTGTAGGAGCTATAACCTTTTTGCGATTTGCCACGCCCCCTGAAGGCGTAGGTATGTCCGCCATATCTTTTTGATCTTGGGTTGCTTATCCGAGTATATATATCAAATTTCAAGTCTCTAGCACGAATAGTGCTCAAAATATACCTGATCTTTTAAAATCACTATATATTCAGATCGGATTTGCCACGCCCCCAGTGGGCGTAGACATAAAATCTTTTTATGAATCTTTATAGAATCGTAGCGTTAAGTTACGTGCCAAATTTCAGCATTCTAGCTTTAAAATTGTAGAAGTTACAGTTTTCCCGATTTGCCACGCCCCCAATGGGCGCCATACCTTTTTGAGCTTGGGTGGTCAACGCAAGTATACATTCCAAATTTCAGCTCTCTAGCTCTTCAACTAATATGATTTCTATGATTTCTATTAACTATGGGCGCAACCATTTTCCGATTTGCCACGCCCCTATTGTGAGTATCCGGAAAATCTTGACACTTTATAATTCGAGGGTATACACGAGTATATGTTCCAAATTTCAAGTCTCTAGCTTCAATAGCGTAGAAAAATATTGCATTCATACGGACAGACGGACAGACGGACATTTCACAAAACCAATATTTTTCCCTTTGGGAAACGAGTATAAAAATTTGACAGCTCCGAAATTAAAGTACTTTTAGGGAAAATATCGCATTTTCCAAGTATTCGTCAATTTTTCTGTATTTTTAAGATATATTCTGCTATTCGGGGCGGAGACAAATCCAACAAATCAAAAACCATGAAAATTTGTCCAGCAGATCTCGAGTTATAAGTGTTGTAACAAACCCGACTTTCTTTTATCTATATAGATTTTGAATAATTTTCCAATAAACACAGACCTGTGTGTAAGTCATAAAATTTATCTTCGTTATCACAATGATTAACAGTTTTTGTTTTAACAATTTTTTCATATAATTATTGTCTAAAACATGAAACAAAATCTCAATTTTATAATTATTAATATTTACGCTGGTAAGCATTTGCAATGTGCTCCATTGCCAATGCCCTCCAACCTCACAACATTATTTAATCTTTTACAAGCTAGCTTAGCACTTATCTGTTGTTTGATTAATGAACACTCCGCGCCAGAGTCAAACGTTGTAGCAAATGTCATTCCTTGATGAACCATCTCTCCTCTAGGTTTAACAACTTCGCACAGTTGCACTTAACACCGTCACAAGCGCACTACCTACCAAAATAATGTTTGCCGACGCAGCGGCGCCAACAAGGTCTGCATTGAATTTCGGCAGAACAACCGCGTTTTTATTTGTTTTTTTTTTCAGAAATCGTTGCTTGAATTGTTTTTACGAATTCCGTTAAGTTTCTATTTTGCAACTCTATTAGTGCTTTCCACGGTCACGGTCCACGGTCAAACGCGTCATTAAACTCTTCCATTTTCTAATCGCGTAGCGAGTTTCGGTGGTCGAAGTCTAGAATAGAACTGACTTGCGTGGCACACCTATTCTTTGTACCCACCATCGAACCACGCTCGGCGACAGCGACACGACGCTGTTGCCCCGCTAAACGACAGAATGTAAGCGATCACTCACAACACAATTAGAAGCTGATGCAATATTACTAATGTGTTGGAATTATGCTTGTGGTGAAACACCCAACACTGAATACTCATACACTTACACATACAGTAAACAGCACGAAATACACGCGTCGACATAGGTTCATATAAATAACATTTTTAAATTTCAACATTCCATTTATTTACTTTTCATTTTAATTCATTTTTATCATATCATATATATATAATATTTTCCCTTTGGGAAACTAGTATAAATATATAAATATTTTCGTTTTCTTCTACCATTTTTTATACTCGTTTCCCAAAGGGAAAAATATTGGTTTTGTGAAATGTCCGTCTGTCCGTTAGCTTAGTATTTTCTATAACTATTTATCTTTATCGGAAAATTTTATCACTATTTTTAGAGCTAGACCCCTAAATTTAGTTTTTATACTCGTTTCCCAAAGAAAAAAAGAGTATATTGGTTTTGTGAAATGTCCGTCTTGCTGTCCGTCCGTCTGTCCGTATGAATGCAATATTTTTTTACGCTATTGAAGCTAGAGAATTGAAATTTGAAACATATACTCGTGTATACCCTCGAATTATAAAGTGTCAAGATTTTCCGGATACTCACAATAGGGGCGTGGCAAATCGCAAAATGGTTGCGCACATAGTTAAGAAATCATATTAGTTGAAGAGCTAGAGAGTTGAAATTTGGAATGTATACTTGCGTTGACCACCCAAGTTCAAAAAGATATGGCGGATATATCTACGCCCATTGGGGGCGTGGCAAATCGGGAAAACTGTAACTTCTACAGTTTTAAAGCTTGAATCCTGAAATTTGGCACGTATCTTAACGCTTCGATTCTATAAAGATTGATAAACAGATTTTATGTCCACGCCCACTGGGGGCGTGGCAAATAGGATCTGAATATAGAGTGATTTTACAAATTCAGCTATATTTTGAGCACTATTGATGCTAGAGACTTGAAATTTGATATATATACTCGGATAAGCAACCCAAGATCAAAAAGATATGGCGGACATACCTACGCCTTCAGGGGGCGTGGCAAATCGCAAAAAGGTTATAGCTCCTACAGTTTTAGAGCTAGACGATTCCAAATTGGATGTTTGTGTTACTGGGGGCCTCCTCTATTGATTCCCCAGAAATAAATCTTACGCCCCTTTGGGGGCGTGGTATATGGAAAAAATACCCTGTAACTTTCACATTTTTGGAGTGTAAGCATCCAAACAGTTACGTTACCTTCTAGGAACTTGCCAAATATGATATGTCTACGCCTACTGGGGGCGTGGCAAATTGGCAGCAAAATTTTTAACGCCCAGTTGCAAAATTCATATGCCGGTGCCACCTATATAAATAAGCTTAATAAGAATTGCTAAGACGACAAACGGCATTTCTGAGAAATATATGTAATTCGATTTAATGTTGAAGTTCTGCAAATAATTTATCTGCTAAAATTATCATTTTTCGTATAGCCTAGGTCAGTTATGTTATTTTCTTTTTGTGTGTCTGACCATGACAAAAAATGTAAATATCAAATATCGATTACACAAATATCGACTTAGTCCGAACAAAATTATTCTACACAAAAAAATTGACGATAGGACCCATCATGTATGTACATATGTATGTAGGCACGAACAACTGCACAACTATTTTCATGCCATCGCCGCCGCGTCTCGAACGCGGACATTTTGCTTACACGCTTTTCATCTACCTGCAGCGCCACATCAGTTTTGCATTGCCTGTTGGCAAATCCGAAACTACTTCACTACAAGGGCAACTTTTGACAAATACAAAACTAAAGAAGCGGCTGAAAATGCAAACACAACTCAATAACAATTTTGGTTGAAGAATATGCTAGAATGAATGGCGCTGAATTTATTTGTGACCATGCAAAAGCCAACGCGCTTGCACGTTTGCAGCAGACCTTCAATTGGAAGTATATTAGGGGGTAGGTAATTAGTTAAAAAACCCGGTATCCAAAATGTAACAAAAATTTAAATTGCATAAAATTCACATGAATCTACATAAATACAAAATTTGAGATATATTATTAAATTGAATATACCAGATGCTCCTATGGGAAACTAGTATCACGCATGAGATTCGCCCTCATGCAACGTTCTTACTTTTTTTTTGTTTAAATTATTGTATACATATATTTTTCATTTTAAGTTTATTTTTTTATTCACTATTATTGTTTCTCTTCTAGTTAGTCTCCATGTCTGATCGTTCAAGCCGATCGCAGCTGAGTGCACCTGTTTCGCGTTTTATCAAGCGCAGTTCCTCTGTATCTCCCATTCCGTCCGGGAAACAGCAGACTTCCAGCACATTCAAGCGTAGTCCGGTGGTAACTCGATCCGCTCCAAAGCCCACAAGTCCGTTAACTAAAATGTCGCTGTCCGACTTCATTTCTGCTGCGGACAGGCTCATTAAATTTGAGTCGTGCATCGACCACTCCGGAGAGACTGGTTCGACCCCGGCAGATCAGCTCCAGGCTTTAGAGATCCGATGGGATCGAGTCAAGATCCTGTGGTAGAAAGCTGAGTTGCAATGGCGATGCAAATGCTCTAGTTGTATAGTGTCCTCTCACTGACGACGGCTTTGCATCGGCTCAGAAATCCAAGCCTGGCAGGACGTGAGTCGTTTCCTTAGCGAGCGTGCGCGAGCACTCGAAGCTATGGAAGCTGACACGTCCAGTCCTGCCGTGTCAAAGCCTGCCCCGAGGTCCGCGAACCCTGCCGCATCCAAACGGGTAAACTCCTTTGAAGGCCAAGTCACCACAGAGAGCAAGAACTGCGATTTGTATTCAAAGGAGAACCATCCAGTCTGACTCTGCCCTCGCTTCCTCCAGATGTTCACTCAACAGCGAGAGGCCTACTTAAAGCAGAAGAAGCTGTCTGAACTGCTTCGCGCATCGTGGTGCATCGGTCATCTGCTGCACGGATGCACCAGCGCATACAACTGTCAGAAATGCAACGCTCGGCATAACACCCTGCTCATAGAGAACATGAATCCCAGAATGGCGCTGCATCCGCAGCTACCGTACCCCTTCATTCGCCCAGATACGTCTCACGTGTCCAGACGAATTTCTCTGCTAACATACAATATGTCTTTCTTGGTACGGCAATAATCAATATATGCCATCTAGGAGCTACATGTCTTTCTTGGTACGGCAATAATCAATATATGCCATCTAGGAGCTACAATCCCGATCGGGCACTAATTGATTCAGGATCTGAACACATTAATCATTATCCTTATTATTTGCTCTTCCAGTCAAGGATGCCTTCCCCTCAAGCCAGCCAGAAATCCGGCATCGGTTCGTTCCGCTCCGCGTGTGAAGAGGCACCCACGCTCTGCGCAAATGCCGTCGATTTCTGGGGCTTCCAGCAGAAAAGTGGCTGCGCACGGCTCTAGCGAACAACTACTGTTCGAATTGTTTGGCGCATCAGCACTCCGGGCAGTCCCGCCGCAGCAAGGAGGGGTGCAAGACATCAAAGCGCTAATTGACCTGTGTAGCCCTACCAGCCGGATCAACGCTTACTTGGCAAAGACATTGGATCTTTCCGTCACTATCGTTGGTCCAGAGGAAGTCTGCACGAGTATCATTCGGTCGAAGGCCTCGTGCTTCGGGTTCGACGCGCTGTTCCAATTGGACCCCCAGCTGGCCATCGAGCGGGAAGCTGGGCCTTCAGGGATCACGATCGTCGACAGCAGCTGGTCACCCCCGGATCTGTGTCAATTTTTCTGGGGGCTGACGTGTTTGCTCTCGTCATCCTTCCGGAGGTCGTTCCCAGCACCGACGGCCTTCAAATGGTCCAAAACACCGTGTTCGGGCGCCTGCTCATAGGCCCAGCTCAGGTCTTGCAATCCTTGCAAGGGGAGGGAGTATGTTTATGTCAGATCCCATTAAACAGAACTCCCTCCTCCTCCAGAGCCCCATGCTATGTTATTAACAGTGCTGTTAATATCATAAGTTCCAACTCCAGCTCTCCTGCTGGTTCTCTGGCACCTTCTTTGGACTTTCCTCTTCTTTCCTTTTTTACTTATCTACTTTTTTTCTTGTCTGCAATGTGGTTGCTGACTTTGCAAATTTGGCAAATTTGAATAAACGCCAATACTACTTAACCAACCACAATAAAAATATTTCACTATATTTCGACGACTCCTACAAACAGAGGTCTTAACCAGTACTCTCTTAGTTTAAAGTATAGTATGCAATTGAATTTTTTATGAAATCAATACCTACAATTCCATCACATGGAATTGCGAAATCTGGATCTTCTATATTTAATTCGTGAGGAATTATTTAATGTTTATATTTGAATAGTGCTCCGGGATTTCCTAGAATGTTAATTGTTTTATCTTTACATATATTATTATAATTATCTGAATTTATTTTTAATATCGAAATATATGCACCAGTGTCTAGACGGAATGTTAAGTTTGAATTACTTGAGCTATTTAAAAAACTTGCAAAATATTGAGATTTGAATTTATAGTGGGAACCACATTATTTTATTTTTGGTTTTCCTAAAGGGTTTTAGTAGTTTTCCGCACTATTTTATGCTAATCTGTTGCCAGAACCATATTTGAAAATTTTATTCTAAAGTACGGTCCAATGAAGACGTTCATTACGGAAATGGGAACAGAATATAAAAACTCCATTATGGATGACTTGTGCAAATATTTAAAAATAGACAATATAACGTCTACTGTACATCACCTCCAGACTTTAGGGACAATAGAACGAAGTCATCGAACATTCAATGAATACGTTCGTTCATACATATCTACGGAAAGAACTGATTGGGATGTTTGGATACAATATTTTACTTATTGTTTCAACACTACACCATCAGCAACGCATGAATATTGTCCATACAAACTAGTCTTTGGTAGACTACCAAGACCATTCGTAAACTTTAATAAAAACAAGTAAGAACGTTGCTTTAGGGCGAGACCTACAGCGTCATACTCGTTTCCCACATGGGCATCTGGTATTTTAAATTTAATAATTTATCTCAAATTTTGCATTTATGTAGATTCATGTGAATTTTATGCAATTTCAATTTTTGCAAATATAACTATGTGAATGAATTAGCATTTTTATAAAATGTAAAAATTTCAATAGAATCATATGCTGAAAGTTTCATCAAGTTCCGTTAAGTCAGTCGCAATCTATTAAACAAAACGTTTGGCCAATTATGACACGCACGCGTTAAGCAGCGACAGCAAAATATATTTACATTTACACATACGTACATACATTGAAACGTGCAAGCGCGTTTGCTTATGCACGGTCACAAATAAATTCAGCGCCATTCATTCTAGCATATTCTTCAACCAAAATTGTTATCGAGCTGTGTTTGCATTTTCAGCCGCTTCTTTAGTTTTGTATTTGTCAAATATCGCCGTTTATACGCATACATTCAACCGACCACCGTTTTTGTATGTACGCATATAAATATATACGTTCATATGCGCGCATTTCAGCTTTTTCTAAGAATCACAATTGCGATTGATTTATGTTTATATTGTGTTTGCATTAACAGCAGCTTCTATAGTTTTGTATTTGTCAAAAGTCGCCCTTGTAGTGAAGTAGTTTCGGATTTGCCAACGGCAATGCAAAACTTATGTGGCGCAGCAGGTAGATGAAAAGCGTGTAAGCAAAAGGGTCCGCGTTCAAGACGCGGCGGCGACGGCATGAAAATAGTTGCGCAGCTGTTCGTGCCTACATACATACATACCTGATGGGACCTATCGTCAATTTTTTTGTGTGTAAATAATTTTGTTCGGACTAAGTCGATTACACAAATATCGGTATTTGAAATTTACATTTTTTGTCAGGGTCACACACACAAAAAGAAAATAACATAACTGACCTAGGCTATACGAAAAATGATAATTTTAGCAGATAAATTATTTGCAGAACTTCAACATTAAATCGAATTACATATATTTCTCAGAAATGCCGTTTGTCGTCTTAGCAATTCTTATTAAGCTTATTTATATAGGTGGCACAGGCATATGAATTTTGCAGCTGGGCGTTACAAATTTTGTTGCCAATTTGCCACGCCCCCAGTAGGCGTAGACATATCATATTTGGCAAGTTCCTAGAAGGAGTCTAGGGTAACGTAACTGCAAAGTTTGGATGCTTACACTCCAAAAATGTGAAAGTTACAGGGTATTTTTTCGATATACCACGCCCCCAAAGGCGCGTAAGATTTATTTTTGGGGAATCAATAGAGGAGGCCCCCAGTAACACAAACAGCAAATTTTGAATCGTCTAGCTCTAAAACTGGAGGAGCTATAAGCTTTTTGCGATTTGCCACGCCCCCTGAAGGCGTAGGTATGTCCGCCATATCTTTTTGATCTTGGGTTGCTTATCCGAGTATATATATCAAATTTCAAGTCTCTAGCATCAATAGTGCTCAAAATATAGCTGATCTTGTAAAATCACTATATATTCAGATCCGATTTGCCACGCCCCCAGTGGGCATAGACACCAAATCTTTTTATGAATCTTTATAGAATCGTAGCGTTAATTTACGTGCCAAATTTCAGCATTCTAGCTTTAAAACTGTAGAAGTTACAGTTTTCCCGATTTGCCACGCCCCCAATGGGCGTAGATATATCCGCCATATTTTTTTGAGCTTGGGTGGTCAACGCAAGTATACATTCCAAATTTCAACTCTCTAGCTCTTCAACTAATATGATTTCTATGATTTCTATTAACTATGGGCGCAACCATTTTCCGATTTGCCACGCCCCTAGTGGGCGTATCCGGAAAATCTTGACACTTTATAATTCGAGGGTATACACGAGTATATGTTCCAAATTTCAAGTCTCTAGCTTCAATAGCGTAGAAAAATATTGCATTCATACGGACAGACGGACAGACGGACAGACGGACAGACAGACAGACGGACATTTCACAAAACCAATATACTCTTTTTCCCTTTGGGAAACGAGTATAATGATACAGTAATCAAATTATATAATCTAGATGATTATGCTAAAGAAATAAAATTTAAGCTGGAAGTTGCATATAAAAGAACTAGAGTTATTTTAGAAAAAGCCAAGGCTTATAGGAAACTAGAATATGATAAAAAGGCTAAGCATTTTGATTTAAATGTAAGAGATAAAGTACTAATAAGAAACAAAACAGGGCATAAATGAGCCCCAGTATATATAGGACCATATACAGTAGGTAAAATTTGAGATAATGAAATTGTTTTCATTAAGGATAGTAAGAATAGGAAACAGAAAGTACATAAGGATAGGCTAAAAAGATACAATAATTAACAAGTTTCATGAAATCGGTCTGATCAACTCAAAAAAACAAGTAAGAACGTTGCATGAGGGCGAACCTAATGCGGGATACTAGTTTCCCATAGGAGCATATGGTATATTCAATTTAATAATATATCTCAAATTTTACATTTATGTAGATTCATGTGAATTTTATGCAATTTAAATTTTTGTTACATTTTGGATACCGGCTTTTTGAACTAATTACCTGCCCCCTCATATACTGCCAATTGAAGGTCTGTTGCAAATATAACTATGTGAATGAGTTAGCATTTTTATAAAATGTAAAAAATTCAATAGAATCATATGCTGAAAGTTTCATCAAGTTCTGTTAAGTCAGTCGCAATCTATCAAACAAAACGTTTGGCCAATTATGACACGCACGCGTTAAGCAGCGACAGCAAAATATATTTACATTTACACATATGTACAAACATTGAAACGTGCAAGCGGGTTTGCTTATGCATGGTCACAAATAAATTCAGCGCCATTCATTCTAGCATATTCTTTAACCAAAATTGTTATTGAGTTGTGTTTGCATTTTCAGCCGCTTCTTTAGTTTTGTATTTGTCAAATATCGCCCTTTATACGCATACATTCAAACCGACCACCGTTTTTGTATGTACACATATAAATACATACGTTCATATGCGCGGATTTCAGCATTTTCTAAGAATTACAATTGCGATTGATTTATGTTTATATTGTGTTTGCATTAACAGCAGCTTCTATAGTTTTGTATTTGTCAAAAGTCGCCCTTGTAGTGAAGTAGTTTTGCCAATAGGCAGGTAAAAACGTGTAAGCAAAAGGGTCCGCGTTCGAGACGCGGCGGCGACGGCATAAAAATAGTTGAGCAGCTGTTCGTGCCTATATACATACGTACATGATGGGTCCTATTCTCCTATTTGTGTAATCGATATTTGATATATATATTTTTTGCCATGGTCAATAACATAACTGACCTAGGCTATACGAAAAATGATAATTTTAGCAGATAAATTATTTGCAGAACTTCAACATTAAATCGAATTACATATATTTCTCAGAAGTTTGTCGTCTTAGCAATTCTTATTAAGCTTATATATATAGGTGGCACAGGCATATGAATTTTGCAGCTGGGCGTTACAAATTTTGTTGCCAATTTTCCACGCCCCCAGTAGGCGTAGACATATCATATTAAAATGTAAAAGACATATCATATAAAAAATGTAAAAGTTACAGGGTATTTTTTCGATATACCGCGCCCCCAAAGGGGCGTAAGATTTATTTCTGGGGAATCAATAGAGGAGGCCCCCAGTAACACAAACATCCAATTTTGAAGCGTCTAGCTCTAAAACTGTAGGAGCTATAAGCTTTTTACGATTTGCCACGCCCCCTGAAGGCGTAGGTATGTCCACCATATCTTTTTGATCTTGGGTTGCTTATCCGAGTATATATATCAAATTTCAAGTCTCTAGCATCAATAGTGCTCAAAATATAGCTGAATTTGTAAAAACACTCTATATTCAGATCAGATTTGCCACGCCCCCAGTGGGCGTGGACATAAAATATTTTTATCAGTCTTTATAGAATCGAAGCTTGCCAAATTTCAGCATTCTAGCTTTAAAACTGTAGAAGTTACAGTTTTCCCGATTTGCCACGCCCCCAATGGGCGTAGATATATCCGCCATATCTTTTTTAACTTGGGTGGTCAACGCAAGTATACATTCAACATTTCAACTCTCTAGCTCTTCCACTAATATGATTTCTTAACTATGGGCGCAACCATTTTCCGCTTTGCCACACCCCTAGTGGGCGTATCCGGAAAATCTTGACACTTTATAATTCGAGGGTATACACGAGTATATGTTTCAAATTTCAATTCTCTAGCTTCAATAGCGTAGAAAAATATTGCATTCATACGGACAGACGGACAGACGGACGGACAGCAAGACGGACATTGCACAAAACCAATATACTATTTTCCCTTTGAGAAACTAGTATAAATATATATATATATGTCGGAGCGTACTGTATGTACGCACTGTATGTGATTGTTGTTGCGTACTGCACGTACGCGCTGTGTGTGGCTGTGTAAGTGCATGAGTATTCAGTGTTGGGTATTTCACCTCAAAAGTAATTACAACACATTAGTAATATTGCATCATCTTCTAATTGTGTTGTGATTGGTCGCTTACATCCTGTCGCTTAGCGGGGCAACAGCGTTGTGTCGCTGTCGCCGAGTGTGGTTCGGAGCTATGCTGAGGAATAGCACTGGCGGTGTCAGGCAGTCTAGAAATACACGTGAAAGCATAAGCACCGAAACTCGCTTCGCTGCGCACGCGACTATGAATCAAGTGAACCAAGTTCCGACATCAGAAGTGGGATCGGCGCCACCCCCTACATTTAGTGAAGAACAGTGGCGTGTAAAAAATTGATACTGAATTGGCCGATGCTGATAAAAACAAATTAATAAATTTAATTAAAAATTATACCTCAGCATTTTCTAAAGGGATCCCAAACACACGAGTTGTTACAGGTGAAATGAGAATTCGACTAATCGACCCCAACAAAACTGTGCAACGTCGGCCGTATAGGCTCAGTCCAGAAGAGAGGGAGATAGTGCGCGAGACATTAAGAGAGTTACTTAGATGTAACATTATCCGCCCAAGTTGTTCTCCGTATGCAAGTCCTATGCTGCTTGTAAAAAAAAAGAAAAATGGATCTGATCGTTTATGTATTGACTACAGAGAATTAAACTCAAATACCGTTGCTGACAAATACCCCTTGCCGCTCATTAGTGATCAGATTGATAGGTTGCGTGGTTCGTATTACTTTACTTGTTTAGATATGGCTAGCGGTTTTCACCAAATTCCGATTCACCCCGATTCCGTTGAATATACTGCATTTGTGACTCCGGATGGCCAATACGAATTTCTTACAATGCCTTTCGGACTCAAAAATGCGCCTTCCGTTTTTCAAAGGACAGTTATGCAAGCTTTAGGCAATCTTGCATATTCATATGTAATTGTCTATATGGACGACATTATGATCGTGTCACCAACAATTGAGTTAGGGTTGGAAAGATTGAGAACAGTATTGAACGTTCTAACAAGGGCTGGATTCATCTTCAATATCTCGAAATGTTCTTTTCTGAAAACAAAGGTACAGTATTTGGGGTTCGAAGTGAAAGCAGGTGAGATTAGGCCGAACTCACAGAAGACTACTGCATTAAGTTTGTTACCACCTCCGCAGACTGTTTGCGACAATTTATTGGTCTGGCTTCCTACTTTCGCAAGTTTGTACCCGCTTTCGCCAAAATAATGAAGCCACTCTATTCTCTTACGACAGGAAAAGGAAGTATTGTCTGGGATGTTAAACTCGAGAATATTCGAAAAAAAATAGTAACTGTCCTTACAAACGAACCTGTTTTGGTAATTTTTGACCCACAATACCCCATAGAGTTACACACTGACGCCAGTTCCTGTGGATATGGTGCAATACTCCTGCACCGTATTAATGGTAGTCCTCATGTGGTGGAATATTTTAGCAAAACAACTTCTTCCTGTGAGGCTAGATATCACTCATATGAGTTGGAAACATTTGGCTGTGGTTGCTTCTGTAAAACACTTTCGTCATTATCTGCTTGGGCGAAAGTTTGTGGTATATACCGATTGTAATTCGCTTAAGGCTTCACGGACAAAGATAGAATTAACAACAAGAGTTCATCGCTGGTGGGCCTATCTGCAATAATTCAATTTTGATATCCAATATAGAGAGGGAAAACGCATGGCTCATGCAGACTTCTTTTCCAGGAATCTAGTTCCTTCAAAGCCACAACTCGTGTTAGAAAAAATCACCGAGAAGCGAGTAAACTTAGCTGAAATTTCAAGTGAGTGGCTTCTTACGGAATTAAGAATTACGGAATTAATTTCTGATTAGATCCAGAGATTGTAGAAATAGTTCGTAAGCTCAATTCCAACGAGCAACAAGACGATTTAATTAAATCCTATGATTTAAGGAAAGGTATCTTACATCCCAAGATTCAAAGAAACAGTAGAACACGTTGTCTACCGGTGGTGCCACGAACATTTAGATGGTCCGTGGTAAATCAGGTACACGAGTCAGTTATGCACCTTGGTTGGCAGAAAACTCTTGACAAGGTTTACCAATATTATTGGTTTCATAACATGAATAAATATGTTCGCAAATTTGTAGACAATTGCATAACTTGTAGGACTTCAAAGTCGCCTTCTGGGAAAATACAAGCTGAGCTTCATCCAATCGCGAAGGTGAACATCCCTTGGCACACTGTTCACATAGACATTTCCGGAAAGTTGAGCGGTAAAAGCGACCTAAAAGAATATGTCATCGTTCAGATTGATGGCTTCACGAAATTCGTACACCTTTATCACACCCTTAAAATAGACACAGAAAGCTGCGTTAGGGCCTTAAAAGCCTAAATTGCCCTATTCGGGATACCAAATCGTGTCGTAGCTGACCAGGGAAGGTGCTTTTCAAGTTCTCGATTCTCTGAATTTTGTTCGTCACAAAATATAAAACTTCATCTAATTGCAACTGGGGCAAGTCGTGCAAACGGTCAAGTTGAGCGTGTTATGAGTACGCTCAAAAATATGCTAACTGCTGTTGAATTGAGCCAAAGATCCTGGCAAGATGCACTTGGCGAGGTTCAGCTTGCATTAAATTGCACAGTTAGGCGTGCAACTGAAGCAAGCCCGTTGGAAATGTTGATAGGAAAAGAGGCTCGACCGATAGGGTTAATTCCACCAGTGGACACAGAAATCGAAATTGATTTGAACAGTGTTCGGACTCGTGCCAGTGATAAGATGAAGAGTTTGGCTGATTATGATAAACAACGCTTTGACAAAACCAAGGCCATGGTTGTAAGGCACAAAGTTGGTGATTATGTTCTGCTAAGAAACGAGGAGAGACACCAAACGAAATTAGACCCGAAATTTAAGGGCCCATTTTTGGTTACTGAAGTTCTGGAAGGGGACAGGTATATGTTAAGGTCGTTAACAAATAAACGACTTTACAAATACTGTCACGAAGACATTAGAAGAATTCCAGATGGTAAAATTCCCGATGAATTGGATATTTATAATGAAAATCAGAGCTTATCAGAGAATATAGTCAGGACTGAGAGTGTTCCGTCCAAGTGAGACGATGAATTAAGTTTATTATTTTGTTTTGTTTGTAATTTTTGTATATTGGACATTCATTTTCTGGCGCACGTTCATTTGAAAGTTAAGCAAATACTTTGTTGTTTTGTTGAAGTCGCATAGTGCAAGTACAATGATTAGTTGTTTTGTTGAAGTTTAAGTGAATTTATGAATTATGTTAAAAAAAAAAAAAAAGAGAAAAAGAAAAAAAAAAGAAGAAGAAGATACTCTGTATGTTATGGTTAAGAATAAAAGCTTAAGTTCAGTTTATATTATGAAACACAAAAGGTGTGTTTGAACTTGATATTTGGACATTACACGAGGATGTGTGAATGTCAGAATGGTTATCCGTCTGTGAGAGACGATAGTTATCCGTCTGTGTGAGACGATGGTTATCCGTCTGTGAGAGACGATGGTTATCCGTCTGTGAGAGACGACGGTTATCCGTCTGTGAGAGATGATGGTTATCCGTCTGTGTGAGACGATGGTTATCCGTCTGTGAGAGACGATGGTTATCCGTCTGTGAGAGACGATGGTTATCCGTCTGTGTGAGACGATGGTTATCCGTCTATGAGAGGCGATGGTTTTCCGTCTATGAGAGGCGATGGTTTTCCGTCTATGAGAGACGATGGTTATCCGTCTATGAGAGACGATGGTTATCCGTCTATGAGAGACGATGGTTATCCGTCTATGAGAGGCGATGGTTTTCCGTCTATGAGAGGCGATGGTTTTCCGTCTATGAGAGACGATGGTTATCCGTCTATGAGAGACGATGGTTATCAGTCTGAGAGAGACAATGGTTATCCGTCTAAGACAGACGATGAATTCAGTTACGTAAGAAATTTGAATTTAAAATTGGGAGTACTACACGAGGACGTGTCAAGGTCAGGATGGCCGTGTCGGAGCGTACTGTATGTACGCACTGTATGTGATTGTTGTTGCGTACTGCACGTACGCGCTGTGTGTGGCTGTGTAAGTGCATGAGTATTCAGTGTTGGGTATTTCACCTCAAAAGTAATTACAACACATTAGTAATATTGCATCATCTTCTAATTGTGTTGTGATTGGTCGCTTACATCCTGTCGCTTAGCGGGGCAACAGCGTTGTGTCGCTGTCGCCGAGTGTGGTTCGGAGCTATGCTGAGGAATAGCACTGGCGGTGTCAGGCAGTCTAGAAATACACGTGAAAGCATAAGCACCGAAACTCGCTTCGCTGCGCACGCGACTATGAATCAAGTGGACCAAGTTCCGACATATATATAATGTGTTGGAATGCTTGTAGTGAAATATCCAACACTGAATACTCATACGCTTACACAGCCACACACAGCGCGTACGTGCAGTACGCAGCAACAATACAGTGCTTACATACAGTACGCTCCGACATGGCCATCCTGACCTTGACACGTCCTCGTGTAGTACTCCCAATTTTAACAAAAGATTCTAAGCTGAATTCATCGTCTGTCTTAGACGGAAACCTTCGTCTCTCTCAGACGGATAACCGTCGTCTCTCATAGACGGATAACCATCGTCTCTCTCTCTCTTCTTACGTAACAATAGATTCTAAACTGAATTCATCGTCTGTCTTAGACGGATAACCATCGTCTCTCTCAGACGGATAACCATCGTCTCTCATAGACAGACAACCATCGTCTCTCTCAGATGGATAACCATTCTGACATTCACATCTCTGATGTCTCAGCAATACAATTCTTGACATTCACATCTCTGATGTCTCAGCAATACAATTCTTGACATTCACATCTCTGATGTCTCAGCAACAACATTCATTGGCAACTACATCTGTGGTGCCACAGCAACAACATTTATTGGCAACTACATCTCTAGTGTCACAGCAACAACATTCATTGGCAACTACATCTCTAGTGTCACAACAACAACATTCATTGGCAACTACATCTCTAGTGCCACAGCAACAACATTCATCAAATGTCAGTGTTAAGGGATATCTCATTTACATATTCAAAGTACATCGTATTCTTCCGCGACAACTCGCCCATTTGGCTTTCCATCACATGTCAGTTCGGCAGGACATCATTCAAATTCAGTAGCTTGTACTCTTCTGCGACAAACCCGACCATTTGGCTTTCCATTGTATCATACCAGATGTAAACAGGCTCTTGCCGCCAATCTGCAACGATACGTATCATTGCTACCATGATCTCTCACTCTAGTGACCATTGACACTTGAACCCCTGTATATGATGTCCTCCACATATTCTGGGTGACAGAGGTAACCTCTAGACCAGCGTCTTTTTATACTCGTTTCCCAAAGGGAAAAAGAGTATATTGGTTTTGTGAAATGTCCGTCTGTCTGTCTGTCCGTCTGTCCGTCTGTCCGTATGAATGCAATATTTTTCTACGCTATTGAAGCTAGAGACTTGAAATTTGGAACATATACTCGTGTATACCCTCGAATTATAAAGTGTCAAGATTTTCCGGATACGCCCACTAGGGGCGTGGCAAATCGGAAAATGGTTGCGCCCATAGTTAATAGAAATCATAGAAATCATATTAGTTGAAGAGCTAGAGAGTTGAAATTTGGAATGTATACTTGCGTTGACCACCCAAGCTCAAAAAAATATGGCGGATATATCTACGCCCATTGGGGGCGTGGCAAATCGGGAAAACTGTAACTTCTACAGTTTTAAAGCTAGAATGCTGAAATTTGGCACGTAAATTAACGCTACGATTCTATAAAGATTCATAAAAAGATTTGGTGTCTATGCCCACTGGGGGCGTGGCAAATCGGATCTGAATATATAGTGATTTTACAAGATCAGCTATATTTTGAGCACTATTGATGCTAGAGACTTGAAATTTGATATATATACTCGGATAAGCAACCCAAGATCAAAAAGATATGGCGGACATACCTACGCCTTCAGGGGGCGTGGCAAATCGCAAAAAGCTTATAGCTCCTCCAGTTTTAGAGCTAGACGATTCAAAATTTGATGTTTGTGTTACTGGGGGCCTCCTCTATTGATTCCCCAAAAATAAATCTTACGCGCCTTTGTGGGCGTGGTATATCGAAAAAATACCCTGTAACTTTCACATTTTTGGAGTGTAAGCATCCAAACTTTGCAGTTACGTTACCCTAGACTCCTTCTAGGAACTTGCCAAATATGATATGTCTACGCCTACTGGGGGCGTGGCAAATTGGCAACAAAATTTGTAACGCCCAGCTGCAAAATTCATATGCCTGTGCCACCTGTATAAATAAGCTTAATAAGAATTGCTAAGACGACAAACGGCATTTCTGAGAAATATATGTAATTCGATTTAATGTTGAAGTTCTGCAAATAATTTATCTGCTAAAATTATCATTTTTCGTATAGCCTAGGTCAGTTATGTTATTTTCTTTTTGTGTGTGTGACCCTGACAAAAAATGTAAATTTCAAATACCGATATTTGTGTAATCGACTTAGTCCGAACAAAATTATTTACACACAAAAAAATTGACGATAGGTCCCATCAGGTATGTATGTATGTAGGCACGAACAGCTGCGCAACTATTTTCATGCCGTCGCCGCCGCGTCTTGAACGCGGACCCTTTTGCTTACACGCTTTTCATCTACCTGCTGCGCCACATAAGTTTTGCATTGCCGTTGGCAAATCCGAAACTACTTCACTACAAGGGCGACTTTTGACAAATACAAAACTATAGAAGCTGCTGTTAATGCAAACACAATATAAACATAAATCAATCGCAATTGTGATTCTTAGAAAAAGCTGAAATGCGCGCATATGAACGTATATATTTATATGTGTACATACAAAAACGGTGGTCGGTTGAATGTATGCGTATAAACGGCGATATTTGACAAATACAAAACTAAAGAAGCGGCTGAAAATGCAAACACAGCTCGATAACAATTTTGGTTGAAGAATATGCTAGAATGAATGGCGCTGAATTTATTTGTGACCGTGCATAAGCAAACGCGCTTGCACGTTTCAATGTATGTACGTATGTGTAAATGTAAATATATTTTGCTGTCGCTGCTTAACGCGTTCGTGTCATAATTGGCCAAACGTTTTGTTTAATAGATTGCGACTGACTTAACGGAACTTGATGAAACTTTCAGCATATGATTCTATTGAAATTTTTACATTTTATAAAAATGCTAATTCATTCACATAGTTATATTTGCAAAAATTGAAATTGCATAAAATTCACATGAATCTACATAAATGCAAAATTTGAGATAAATTATTAAATTTAAAATACCAGATGCCCATGTGGGAAACGAGTATGACGCTGTAGGTCTCGCCCTAAAGCAACGTTCTTACTTGTTTTTTCAAACATTTCTGTCTCGATTTGCTTATCTGGTAATGCTCGTAAAAACTCATAAGAATACTTATATTTCATCTTATTTGTTAATGATTTCAACAAATAACTGTCACCTTCTACTAATTCAGTAACTACAAATGGTCCCCCAAACCTGGGATCAACTTTGATTGATGAGAATAAAATTTTACAAAGGCGACCATATAGACTTGGCCCGGAAGAGAAGGAATTGGTATGATTCAAAATCAATGAGCTATTGGCAAATAACATAATTGCCACTCCAATGTGGCCTGTGCGAAAGAAGAACGGTACTGACCGTTTGTGCGTTGATTATTGAGAATTAAACACGAATACTGTTGCGACAAGTATCCACTGCCTTTAATTGCAGACCAGATTTCAAGACTAAACGGCTCAGAGTGATTTTCTTGCTTAGATAGGACAAGCAGATTCTATAATATATAATTTTCCTGTACATCCAAACTCAGTAGAGCGAACAGTCTTCGTAACCCCGAAAGGGCCAAGCCAGTTTTTGGTGATGCCATTCGGATTGAAGAATGCTCCGTCAGTTTTCCAACGTGCCGGCATTAAGGCATTAGGTGTCCTGTCCTATTCATACGTCTATATTAGTGATATTTTGATCAGTTACAATCAGTTACACAAGTGCCTCCTATTTTCGTCAATTCATACTAAAATTCTCAGAAATTATGAAGCCCCTTTTACCCCTTTATCCCTTTTAAAAATAGTGAATTTGTATGGAATGGACAAGACGAAGAAATCAGACAAGGAATTAATTCAATTTTAACAAGCAAGCCTCTATTAACTATATTCAATCCTCGTTGAATTGCATACAGAAGCCAGTATTAAAGCGTATGGTGCAATTTTACTGCACAAAATTGAACATAAGCGGTACGTTGTCGAGTATTTTAGTAAGAACTTTTCTAAGTCTGTTGGTCTTACGAGCTGGAGACATTAACAGTGTTTAATGGAGTGAAGTATTTCCGCCACTACTTACTTGGCAATGATTTCATACTATTTACAGACTACTATTGCCATTATTGGTATAACAATATCAAAATACGTACGAAAATATGTTGAAAGTTGCATTATCTGCAAATTTCCAAATATCAGAAATACATTCGATACCCAAGATTTAGATTGTATGCCCTGCACATTGATTTAACGCGAAAGTTAAGTGGGAAAAGCGGGGTTATATCAAAACGCAGATTGACTCAGAAAATTGCAAAAAGACCACCATGCTTTACAAGCTCTAACTTTCGTGAGTCTTGTAACTTCCTGAAAATAAATTTGCATTTGATAGCGATTGGTGCCAGTCAGGCTAATGGACAAGTAGAGCGTATCATGAGTATGATAAAAAGAGATCATCAAACAAAGTTGATCCCAGGTTTGGGGGACCATTTGTAGTTCCTGAATTAGTAGAAGGTGTCAGTTATTTGTTGAAATCATTAACAAATAAGATGAAATATAAGAACTCTCATGAGTTTTTACGAGCATTACCAGATAAGCAAATCGAGACAGAAATGTTGGATTTGTCGGAAGAGTACAAGCTACTGAATTTGAATGAATCCTGCCAAACTGACATTTGATGGAAAGCCAAATAGGCGAGTTGTTGCGGAAGAGTACGATGTACTTTAAAAATGTAAATTAGATATCCCTTAATACTGACATTTGATGAATGTTTTAGCTATGGCGCCAGAAATGTAGTTGCCAATGAATGTTGTTGCTGTGACACCTGAGATGTAGTTGCCAATGAATGTTGTTCCTGTGGCACCTGAGATGTAGTTACTGATGAATGTTGTTGCTGTGGCACCAGAGATGTAATTGCCAATGAATGTTGTTGCTGTGGCACCTGAGATGTAGTTGCCACTGAATGTTGTTGCTGTGACACTAGAGATGTAGTTGCTGATGAGTGTTTTAGCTGTGGCACCAGAGATGTAGTTGCCGATGAATGCTGAGACATCAGAGATGTGAATATCAAGAATTGTATTGCTGAGACATCAGAGATGTGAATGTCCAAAATTTATTGCTGAGATATCACAGGTGCGAATGTCAAAAATTGTATTGTATTCTCTAAATATGTTTTGTTATATCAGACTACGCAGATTGACTCAGAAAACTGCAAAAAGACCACGATGCGTTGCCATCGGCTGAGGACGGGAGGCCAATTATCACACGCACATGGTAAGCAGAGACGCGCAGCAAAAAAATTTACATTGACACATACACATACATTGAAACGTGCAAGTCTATTTCAAAATGAATTTGCCCCACGAGGATGTCTTGTCGCGTTGATCAAGAATATATACACTTTATGAGATGTGGCACGCCTCCTTTTGTCTGTTAGATACATTTCCACAAAACCATTATACCCTGATTTACTCTTTCTCAATGGTATCAAAATTTAATCTTATATTCAAGGTATGGAGCGTATTAAAAAATGCAAATCGGATGGGGGTTTAGGGGTATCTCCTAGTCGGGCACCTCCGACTAGAGTTTTTTTACTTGCTTTTATATGAGGTTTTCTAGTACTTCAATTATTTTAGGAATGTTATTTGCGGTTGGGTTAGCAAAGATTGATAAAGGGCAGTGTTTTGCAAAATTTGGGTACTAATGTGGGAGGCTGAAAGGCAGTTGCAGAGAATGCCTTTAATGTTAAAAAATGTTGTTGTGTGACAGTTGGGGCAAGGAGGATGTGGTCATGTTGATATGATGTTGTTGTGTTGACTGCGAATTTTTATGTGATCGTTGTTGATCGCTGATTTTTATTCCGTGAACACATTGATAATAAGAAATCAGAGTATATTATTTTTTCAAATGTATGTAAAAGACAGAAGGATACGTGGCTGACCCCATAAAGTATATAAGTTAAAATAAAAGATATTATAGGTTATAATAAAATACATTTATTTTAGAGTGTTTCTCTGTTTATTGTTAAATTCAGATTGAATTATTCTTAGATCGAATTTACCTTAGTTGGTTGAATTCTGAATATTGACGGTTACATTGACTGTTGCAACATTGTGGACATAGGGTGCCTGGCTGGATTTTTCGGAATGGCAGATTGCTGAATAGCAAAGTGCTAAGTCGGTGTTTTGAAAACTTGTACAATGATCTTTGTTGATAACTCTTCCTCCTTAAATCCGACTTGTCCTCAAGTAGGCTTTTTCTTTTAAAAAATATAGGACGTCGTTAATATAATTGCATTGGCTCTCTCGAGAATGGCAGCGATGGAGAAGCGTTGGACTGTTCCCTTTAACTGCAGGTAACCTGGCTTACTTGTAGAGTAATATTTTTCTTCACTCTCCGCAGCTTGCAGAGAATGACAGCTATGATGATCGCAAGCAGGAACAGGGAGATTAGTGATATAGTATTATTATAAGTTCTGATATTTAAGTTGCATAACTGCTCAATATCATCGATGTGCAGTGCCTCCAAAAATTGTAATAATAGCACCTTTATCCGTTCGACCTCCTCAGGTATCATCTGTATAATCGGCACTTCTTCCTTTAGGATTCTGTGTTTTCAAACTGTGGATTGATGCTGATGGATTCATTGTAAAAGTGGATAACGTAAGTTCCCTTAATGATTTCTGTGGGTCCTATTTTATTCAATACGCACTAGTACCTTGAACAAATTTAGGTATACAATTAGTGTTAGTTAAATTTTGGTCATATGGCATATCGTAATATTAATAAAGGGTTTATAATTGTTTGATATTTCATATATTATTTAACAAAAAAAATCGTTTTGATTTAAACGAATTATTATGTTATCTTTTACAACTAGTTTCATCAGGACATGTTAGAAGTTTATTTTATTCAATACAGCTACTTTAACAAAGTAAACGAGGACTGTTTTGTTATGTAGGATAGAAACATTAGAGAACTCAAGCATTTCATCTTTACATAGTGGGGTTAAGTTTTGACAAAGATTTCCTGTCCGTTATTATAGTCTGGTATTCTTTTACGTTCCTTGTTGTAATTCTTCAAGCCTATTGCTAGTTTAGTTTTAA
Organism: Drosophila meridiana; assembly: GCA_035045185.1. NCBI lineage: Eukaryota > Metazoa > Arthropoda > Insecta > Diptera > Drosophilidae > Drosophila > Drosophila meridiana. The sequence goes on from JAWNPF010000076.1 coordinate 277,963, forward strand.
TTTTCAGCATTTTGTTGTGTCTGGATTTTTTGTAGCAATGTGTTGTAAAAAATACGTCCAAAAGTCTTCTTTTTTTATTAAATGGATCGATGAATTGTATTCGTATACTTATCTATCCAATAGTTCTTTGAAAATGTATTGATTTCGATTATTTTTTAAACACCTCATTATTTGGCATAAGGTGGTATGGAATCTTTCCACTTGTTCGTTAACTGAACTATTGTATTTTATTTCAATATTTAACTGATATTTAAGCATGAAACTTATGGTTTCTGAATTTAGTGAGTTTTAATTGTCTATCACTATACACTTTGGTACTCCATTATAGAGCACCAACTCGTGTAAGTGTCCTTCAATGTCCTAGATTGCTTTTGATTTGATCATTTTTGCCTGACCTAAATTTGAGAATTTATTTACCGCCATTAACATTAGTACTTTTTCTGTGGAATAAATGTTTACATGGATGCTTTGTCCTGGATACTGTTGGATATGTGTTTCTTTTTTAATACTGGGTTTGTTGGATATCTATCGTACTTTTGTTCTTTACATACTCTATACTGTTTGATAAGATTTGTTATTTTTCTGTGCCTTGTTTTCTGGTTTGCCACGGTGGGCCCTGATGTGTTCTTTTAATATTTCTTCTTCCTGTTTAATGTCTGTTAAATAAATATAATTCCATTTAAAACTGATGGATTTAAGTAATTTTGTAAAATAGGCAGTATATCTTTTTATACCCTGAGCCCATTGAAAATGGCAGATAGAGGCGTGTCAGGCCCCACAAAATATATATATTCTTGATCAGGGCGACAAGCTGAGTCGATTTAGCCCTGTCCGTCTGTCTGTCCGTCCGTCAATCCGTCTGTCCGTATGCTTGAACGCGTCGATTGAAGCATCTAGACAAGCTAGAGACTTGAATTTTTGTTGTTGGGTTTTTGGTAGATAGATCGCGCAGGTCAAGTTTGTTACCAAAAATCAATATCTACTTTTGTTATTATTTTATCGATTTTAAACCTTATCGAAAACAGGTTATAAAATTATATCTCCCACACCTTTAGAGCTAGACTCCCTGCATATAGATTCATGGGAATTTTACGCAATTTCTATTTTTTTATTTTTTGGATACCGGCTCTTTTTACTTATTACCCACCCCCCCCCCTACCGCTTCGCCCCCTCTCGATCCATTGAGAGTCTGTTCCAAATATAACCATGTGGATAAATTAGCATTTTTATAAAATGTAAAATATTCAATAGAATGCTGAAAGTTTCATCAAATTCCGTTAAGTCATTCCCGATTTATTAAACAAAACGTTTAGCTGCACGTGGCAAGCAGCGACGCGCAGCAAAAAACATTTCCATATATTCTCACATACACGCATTGAAACGAGCAAGCGCGTCTGCTTATGCATGTGTACAAATAAATTCAATTCTAGCATATTTTTCAACCAAATCTGTGTATGAATTATATTTGTATTTGTCATATATCGCCCTTTACACGCATACATTCAAACCACCGTTTTTGTATGTACACATACTCATACGTTCATATGCGCGCATTTCAGCATATTCTAAGAATCACAATTGCGATTGATCTGCTTCTTTAGCTTCTTTAGTGTTGTATTTGTCACATATCGCCCTTGTAATACTACTTTGGATTTTGCCAACAAGCAACGCAATACTGGTGTGGCGTAGTGGATAGACGCAAGGCGCGTAAACGAAAGGTCCGAGTTCGAATCTCAGTTGACGACAGCATACCTTTTTTAATTTTTTTTTTTTTTTATTTATAAACATGAAGTGGTTGTGCTAGTTGAGATGATGCGCTTTAACGCTACATCTGCAGTAAATAGATGCAGGTTCGAGTCCAGGTGCGGTGATGTTTGTTTTTTCTTCTTTTTTCTTGATTTGATTATTTATTTAATTGTTTATTTCTTTTTGATTTACATACATTCTAGTTGAATAAAATTTCAAAATTATAATTTAATTTTGGAAAATTTAATGTTATATGCAAGCTATATAGCGTATTAAACAATGCAAATCGGACGGATCTCAGGATATCTCCTATTCGGGCACCTCCGACTAGAGTTTTCTTACTTGTTCATTATAGTTTGGCTGTTGAATCGTATGTCTAGGGAATGTTGGGAATGGGATATCGAAGTTATAACTGATTGAGTCATCTTTCTTGATGAAGATTTGATTTTTAAATACATTAATAGCGACTTCTACACTGATAATTAAGTTTTCTGATGAACTTTCAGCACTATGTTGTGTGGACATAACTGAATTTATTTGGCTAGGTCTTTTTAAAGCGACTGCTACTACGTTACTTTTTCCTGGTTTGTATAGTAATTCGTAATTATGTTCGTCAATATATTCCATCTTTTTACTCTGTTAAGCGAATAATTCAAGAGTTGATAATCAGTGTAGATTTTAGCTTTTGCTCCACCGTTTGGATATTTTTTAAATGCTTTCAATGCCGAAACTATGACTAGTATGTCTTTTTGTTTAGTGCTAATAATTTTCCTCAGCTTTGGAAAGTGTTTTAGGGAGAAAGGTAAATCTCTTATGAACCTCCTTATAACCTGCTAGTCCTAAGAATGCTCTCCTTTAATGGTCTGGTTTGTGTGTAATTGATTATTGCTTGTAATTTATTTGGGTTTGTCTCGATGACATTACATTAAAATCGTCAGATATTTCAAAAACCATTAATAACCGAAAATATGAGCTTACACGACTCTCATGTATATTTATATTTAATAAAGACAGGAATATTAAATATAAATATATATGAGAGTCGTGTAAACTCATATTTTCCGTTATTAGCGGCTTTTGAAATATCTGACGATTTTAATGGAATTTGATGAAATACATCATTAATCTCTGGAATGAGGTATTTGTTAGCTACTAGTGGCCTTGTTGAGTTTTAATAGTCTATGTCCATTCGATATTGTCTTTCTCCAGATGAATCTAATTTTTTGGAACTATCCATACTGGTGAATTATAATAATGTCATTATCTATAAGTTCTCGGATTTGTCTATTCATTTCATCTTTTAACGACATTGGAAACTGGTAAATTTTGTCTGTCATCTAGGTGTTTTGTTCTGGGTATTATATTCTGGATATTACATATTATAATTTCTTTTATTTGTACAAATAAAATTAAAATTATTCTCAACTTGACAATAAAAAATATTACATTCTGGATAGTTGAATAAGGTCGCGTTTAAAGCGTATTATTTTAATACCCTGAGCCCATTGAAAATGGGAAATCAGGGTATAATGGTTTTGTGAAAATGTATGTAACAGTCAGAAGGAGGCGTGCCACACCCCATAAAGTATATATATTCTTGATCAACGCCACAAGACGAGGCGATATAGTCCTGTCCGTCTGTCCGTCCATCAGTGTGAACGCTGAGATATTCTAAAGTACGCAAAGTAGATACTTGAAATTTTATATGAATACTCGTTAATACCATACGCTGCACAAGTTTATAAATTGTTTTCGATAACTTATTCCATTTCGATTTTATGAGCATTTATCGATAATTTTAATGCCTTTTGACATCGTTTGAGCTAGAGACTTCAAATTTGATGAGTAGTTTCGTGTAATGAATACGGAGATAACGTTTTCTTTAGATTTTGGGTATCACGCCCCATTCACCCCCAATAACCCCTTATTTGTAAAATGCACATATACGGATGCTATTAATAAGTTGTGAAAGTTTGATGAAGTTAGTCCATCGCTAAGAAAAGTTATTAAACAATTAATTTCCCATAGTAATGCCCACATTGCAGCCTAAGAGCAGACGCTGGGTCAACTGCGCAGTTGGTAGAGTGCGCGTTTATGCGTGCGTGCATATGTGTTGTATATATGCATGCATAAAAGAAGCGTAGAATGATTTGAAATTTGGATCTTCAAGGGCTCAGCGTATCTGCTAGTCAAGCAGTCTCGACTAGAGCACACTTACTTGTTACTGCTTTGTAAGTTTTCTGACTTCCCACTTTACATTCAAAATATGTAAGGAAAGAAGGAGTCACTAATTCAAATAAATTAAAATCTGATTAATATAGCTCCAAGCCAAGTTCATGTCGTATTCTTTCTGTGTTTGGATTCTGTAATTTCCTCAGTGTAGCTTTGTTCGTTTTGTACTTCACATTCTTGTCTCTGGGTGTTAAAGATTCTTTGTCTTTTCCCATCTTGGTTTGTGGGAAAAGGTGGCCTTTTACCATGTCCAAACTGAGGTCTGTTCATATAGTTGACCATTTTTATTTGCATTCTACGGTCAACATGCATTGGTTCTGCTGGCTTCGCTGCAGTCGGACGGGGTAGAGTTATTGGTTGGGTCTGACGATATTGGTTTTGTTGTAGTCAATGCTGTGGTTGATAATCCAATTGACGCGGTGGTCTTTGGAATTGATCGGGCTGTACCTGGCTATAATTGTAGAATGGTGTAGATTTTGATATCTGTCTCCGTGGATGAAATGGAGTTGGGCATTTATATTGGGCATCTATAAATTGGGTTATTTGGTTGTATCGGTATGAACTTACGTGGTGTCGGAATTGAGTTCTGGTTTGCGTTTCTGAATATTACGTTTTGTTGCCTAGTTTGTTCTACAGTTTCTGACAGTTTAACCCATTTTTTGTCAAATTATTAAAAAAAAACAGTATAATTTTTCAATTTATTTTACTGTATTATAATTACAGATTTTTTTGTGAATGGTATCTTACAATAATTTAAGAGTTTAGATTAAGCCGTTACTACCTAGATATTTATTTATATTTAATGGCTAACATTAAATAGCAGTTTGCATTAAGTAAAATTTTACACATCAGATTATATCTTGACATGTTGCAACTTGCAATCGTAATTGATCTTAAGCGGAAAACAACCCTCGCATGCATCTCCATGATGAGTTATTTTACTACGGATTGTTTGTAGAATACCATGGTATTTTGATAATCCATTTATACTATAGTATGCCTCTAGGATCCTATCTACGCCCTTTTTCCAGGAACTAAACTCAACTGGGTCTCGGTGTACATCGGATTATTCTTTACATAGCGCGTATCAAGTTTTATGCATTAATTATAATAAACTTTATCAGGTGTATTGAGCTTCTCGCTCGCACATAAAAGTCAACCGTTTGAAACTCTCTGCAAATAACCTTTTCTCGCTGACCCTTTGAAAAAAAAACTCAGCGAGCAACCGACCGCAGCAGTCGCCGAACTATTTCGCTAGCGCTCAGACAGAAACCGTTTTCTTTGGGTTTTTTCGTTTCGGTTGCGTCGGGACTTTTATGATGCACTCGCCTAAAATAAAAGTCTTTTGAGTATGCATGTTGGACATGCGCGCGAGGGTTGTTTCCGGTAGTAGATCAATTGCGTTTGCAAGTTGCAACATTTCAAGATCTATGCTAATGCGTAAAACTTATACTTAATGCAAACTTCTAATTAATGATTGCCATTTAATGTATTTATATTAGAGTTTTTATTTTAAAAAATGCCGAAAATGCCAGTTAAATTGACACTAGAGTTGTCATTGTAGCCAAATTGATCGATAAATTATTACTTTATAGATAAGTTCGACTACAATGACAACTCTAGTATCAACCGAACGGGCATTTTCGGTCTTACATTTCATCACTAACCATACAACACATAGACTGGACATCGGAACAAAGTTGCTCGGAGCTCGGAATTTGTACCGGGGCTCCCAGACAACTTCGTATTTGCTCGGCTCGGTTACTGGGGCTCCCGAAAAAAAAATTGCGCGAAGCAGAATCATTCTGCTTCAACACATCGGTCGAGCAACAGCGGACGAAAATTGAAATTTGCTGTCATGCGATTCCATTTCTTTGCTGCTGAGTGAAGAGTATGCCGAATTCTCGAAAGCGTTTGCCATGCTCATGCAAAATGTTCGCTTTTTCATGCTTTTTTTTACGCAGGGTATGAAAGCGTTGATGCGCTGAACAATATGATATCACGAAAAGCATGCACACATTCTTACAGTCCCTTACTGCATATGTGTGTATTCATGTGCCTATATGTGAAACTTGCTGCATGTAGAATTTACAGTTGCTAGATCTTTTGGCCTGAGTATGGGATGGGATGGCTGAGGAAGTTTTGTATGTGTGCATGTGTGTGCATAGCACAAGCAGCAGCTCCCGAAAATTGTAAAATTTGTTCTTCAAGAGCTCGCATTTCTTCCCTACTGAGCAGGTATGCCACATTGATGAATGGGTTGACCGTGGCTCATGCAAAATGTTGAGACTTTTACTATTATTTGTGTGAAGGGTATGAAAGCGTTGGTGCGCTTAACGAATATGTTTTTGTAGTCGTTCTTGTTGCCTGTGGAACATTTGTATGCGAATATGTGTGTTCATAGTACATGAGCATTGGCGTGCGCCTACGACGGGCTTTTAATTGCGTGAATGATTTTGCATTAGAATTGCACAGGGAATGCTAAAGATTTTTTATTATTATACCCTGAGCCCATTGAAAATGGGAAATCATGGTATAATGGTTTTGTTAAATGTATGTAACAGGCAGAAGGAGGCGTGTCAGACCCCACAATCATCTTGATCAGGGCGACGAGCTGAGTCGATTTAGCCCTGTCCGTCTGTCTGTCTGTCCGTCCGTCCGTCCGTCCGTATGTTTGAACGCGTCGATTGAAGCATCTAGACAAGCTAGAGACTTGAATTTTTTTTGTTGGGTCCGTGGATAGCACGCGAAGGTCAAGTTTGTTACCAAAAAACGATATATATTTTTGTTGTAATGTTATCGATTTTAAACCTTATCGAAAATAGGTTATAAAATTATATATATTATAGACCCCTCAAATTTTGCATATAGATTAATGTGAATTTTATGCAATTTCTATTTTTGTTATTTTTTGGATACCGGCTCTTTTTACTAATTACCCCCCCCCTCCACCCCTTCGCCCTTCATGTTCCAAATATAACCATGTGAATAAATTAGCATTTTTATAAAATGTAAAAAATTCAATAGAATCATATGCCGAAAGTTTCATCAAATTCCGTTAAGTCAGTCCCGATTTATTTGACAAAATGTTTGGCCAATTAACACACGCACGTGGCAAGCAGCGACGCGCAGCAAAAAACATTTACACATACACATACATTGAAACGTGCAAGCGCGTCTGCTTATGCATGTGCACAGTCGCTTCTGTGCATTTTCAGCCGCTTCTGTAGTTTTGTATTTGTCATATATCGCCCTACATATACATTCAAACAGACCACCGCTTTTGTATGTACACATACACATACATTCATATGCGCGCATTTCAGCATATTCTAAGAATCACAATTGCGATTGATCTGCTTCTTTAGTTTTATATTTGTCTATTGTATTGTACTACTTTGCGTTTTGCCGACAACTAACGCAATACTGGTGTGGTGTAGTGGGTAGACGCACAGCGCATAAACGAAAGGTCCCGAGTTCGAAACTCAGTGAGAACAGCGTAACTTTTTTAATTTTTTTTTTTAAATTTATAAACATTAGGTGGTTGTGCTAGTTGAGATGATGCGCTCTAACTTTACATATGTAGTAAATAGATGCAGGTTCGAGTCCAGGTGCGATGATGTTTGTTTTTCTTCTTCTTTTTTGTTGATTTGTTTATTTATTTAATTATTTATTTATTTTAATTTACATACATTCTATATAGCGTATTAAACAATGCAAATCGGACGGGGCTCAGGGGATCTCCTAGTCGGGCACCTCCGACTAGAGTTTTCTTACTTGTTAATTTTAACTTTAGATAGTAAATGGTTTCCCCCACCCACCCTTGCTTTCAAAATAGAAAATTTATTCTTAATCAATTTAATTTAATTTTGATAAGAAAGTATTATTAATGGCTAACAGAGCAAATTGTTGGTAATAATATTAATAATTTAATGAATTAATTTCGTAACAACAGAAAACGCTTAATTAATAATAAAAGGTCTTTAATGCTTCTTTAACACTCCCTCTGCAATTCTAATGCAAAATCATTCACGCAATTAAAAGCCCGTGGTAGGCGCACGCCAATGCTCATGTACTGTCAACACACATATTCGAATACAAATGTTCCACAGGCAGCAAGAGCGACTACAAAAACATATTCGTTAAGCGCACCAACGCTTTCATACCCTTCATACAAATAATAGTAAAAGTCTCAACATTTTGCATGAGCCATGGTAAACCCATTCATCAATGTGGCATAACTGCTCAGTAGGGAAGAAATGCGAGCTCTTGAAGAACAAATTTTACAATTTTCGGGAGCTGCTGCTTGTGCGAACATATTATGCACACACATGCACACATACAAAACTTCCTCAGCCATCCCATACTCAGGCCACAAGATCTAGCAACTGTAAATTCTACAGGCAGCAAGTTTCACATATAAGCACATGAATACACACATATGTAGTAAGGGACTGTAAGAATGTGTGCATGCTTGTCGTGAAATTATATTGTTAAGCGCACCAACGTTTTCATACCCTGCGTAACAAAAAAGCATGAAAAAGAAAAAATTTTGCATGAGTATGGCAAACGCTTTCAAGAATTCGGCATACTCTTCACTCAGCAGCAAAGAAATGGAATCGCATGACAGCAAATTTCAATTTTCGTCCGCTGTTGTTCGGCCGATGTCTTGAAGCAGAATGATTCTGCTGCGCGCTATTTTTTTTTTTGGGACCTACAGTAACCGAGCCGAGCAAATACGAAGTTGTCTGGGACCCCCGCTACAAATTCCGAGCTCTGCGCAATTTTGTACCGATGTCCAGTCTATGTGTTGTATGGTTAGTGATTGTACGTAATGATCTGTGCGATACTACCACCACTACTTTATTGTACTTATATCATCAATAGTGGTGAATTTACACCATCACTAATTGCGCGCTTCTCGGAATTAATTGTCTGAAAGGGTGTATTAAGAAATGGAAAAAATAGATAAGCAAAAATTTGGCGATTCGTGGACAAAAATCACAGAATTTAAAGCTTGGATAAGAGAGGACAAGTCGGACAACACGCGGGTATATTGCAAATACTGCAAATGCAATATTAAGTTAATGCATAATGCATAAAGAGTTCAGCTATTTTGTAAGCTATTTTTTATTGTTTTTAGCTATTTCCAGCTATTTTTGAGAGGCGATTTTGCCATTTTCATGGCTCAAAATCTGGCAACACTGGATATAACATTTGATGTGTGTGGAGACCAGTGATGTCATTTTTTCTGAGCAAAAAAAGCTGGATCAAGGAAAAAAAAAAAGCTGAAAAAAGCTGGATTCAAGGGAAAAAAGTTGACAAAAAAGCTGATTTTAATTACATATGTATATGAATACCAAACTATAGGTATTTTTATTAAACATAAATCATATCCTTGATTATATTACATCCAATAAATCATCAATGCATTCTTCCACATCGTTTGGATAGTAATCCTTCTCTTTTATTGATTTTAGGCAGCTGCCTGGTAGTTCATAATTGAAGCAGCACTTATTGTGTCGATGCAGTCATATCTGAAATTAAAAAAATTAATTTCGAGCTTAAAAATATATATTTAAATATGGACCTTATGGTTAAAATAGCGTTCATCGTATCAACGTGTAGTCTATTTCTAAGCTTTGTTTTCACCAAATTTACTTGGCTAAATACCCGCTCTACCTCGGCATTCGACCAAGGCAAAGAAAGCATTTGCAGAGCAACTGAAGCCAAATCATAAAACTGGCAGTTTCCTCCAGAATCCCGGTATTTGAGAACTTCACTCCAGAATTTTACTGTTTCATCGACATTGTCCCATTGTACCAGGGAAATGCGATTGTAGTCTGGTTCAATCTTGTCGATGTTGGGAGTATTAAAATACTCAAGGATTTGAATGATGCTCCTTTTTTATTTTTTAAAACATTCTCAACAGAAAAAGCATCAGTCATCAAAATATTAAAATTGTCCGGTAACCTGAAATTAAAAAAAATTTTATTTATAACAAATATAAAAGAATTTAGAAAATATTTACCTTTGCTTCAACTGTTTGACCAGCTCTACTACAAAACTCGCACAGCATTCTCTAATTTCTTTTTCTTCAATGGCTTCAATTTTCACTGCTTTGAGTTCTTGCTCAAATTCATAGCCGAGATATAAATCGGTTTTGACATGTTCTTCAAAATCGTCATTAATAATGTCAACTTCATTATTAGGAGGAATTATTTTTTCTCTTAATGACCTGATAGCGAATACAAGATCATTTAAAAGCTTTGTCGCATTAACCGAATTGCTTTGAAAGCATTTGTTGACATTTTGCATATCTTGCAATATTGGTTTCAAAAAAAGCAAGTATAAATGTATTTTAGTGTCACAAAACGATTCATACAGAATTTTAGCTGTTTTGCATTTCTCTTGCATAGCAGCAATTCCAAAGTGAGTTTTGAGCTCATGCCACTGGTTTAAAATTCGTGTAACTGCCATTTCAATGGACAACCATCTAGTATCACAAACCCTTGGAATTTTAAGCGGAGCCTTTTGGTAAAAATATATGCAAATTAATTTTTGGTAAAATTTTTCAATGTTTGGGACAATCACTTACATTACACACTTGATATAGGTTAACAATCGCTTGGCATTAGTAAAAACTAAATTCTTGGAACGATTTAGAAATATTAATACATAAAAAGGGTGATTACACACATAAAAAACAGATATATTCATTTGTACTAAATATACCTTTTCGTTATTAATACATTCGTATATTTTTATACTCGTTTCCCAAAGGGAAAAAGAGTATATTGGTTTTGTGAAATGTCCGTCTGTCCGTATGAATGCAATATTTTTCTACGCTATTGAAGCTAGAGACTTGAAATTTGGAACATATACTCGTGTATATCCTCGAATTATAAAGTGTCAAGATTTTCCGGATACGCCCACTAGGGGCGTGGCAAATCGGGAAATGGTTGCGCCCATAGTTAATAGAAATCATAGAAATCATATTAGTTGAAGAGCTAGAGAGTTGAAATTTGGAATGTATACTTGCGTTGACCACCCAAGTTCAAAAATATATGGCGGATATATCTACGCCTATTGGGGGGCGTGGCAAATCGGGAAAACGGTAACTTCTACAGTTTTAAAGCTAGAATGCTGAAATTTGGCACGTATCTTAACGCTTTGATTCTATAAAGATTGATTAAAAAATTATATGTCCACGCCCACTGGGGACGTGGCAAATCGGATCAGAATATATAGTGATTTTACAAGATCAGCTATATTTTGAGCACTATTGATTGAAATTTGATATATAAGTTAACACATAACACTTAATATAGGATATTTCATAAGTTTATAACTAACCCTCGCTATCGCGTGCTTCTTAAGTTAAGGAACAGCCCTCGCAATTGCGACACTGCATACTTTGTATCAGCGCGCTATAGCTGCAATGGTCAGCGGCGGTAACCGGACACTTTTGTTTTGATGCAAGAGCTTCCGTTATTGCCTAAGACTTTGCTGAGTCGGCTTGCCGACCATGACATTGTGGCGTGATGCCAGTTTTGGCTTAGCTTAAGTGAAATATTCTGTATATTTAGAAGTTTAGTTTGAATACAGCGCTCTTCCAGTAAGTCGCTTAAATAAATATTCACTCCGGCACTTAGCCGTTAAATAATTTGTTTTATTGTCTGAGCCCGAGGCCAGCAATAAGAGGCACAGTTCGCCTCTCAACGTAATCTTCACCCAGAACAGGACTGGAAAGAATATAATTGGCGCCCAACTAGTGGTCGGACTCCACAACCAACAGCAATTAAGACAGCAGCGCGGGAGCTGCGAGTGACCAAACTTATAAATAAATTTATTTTTTGTGTTAGTTGAATCATGTAAGTGGATACTCTAGCCAAAATTTTTAAAGTCTTAATTTTTTATAAAAATTAATTAATACTTGTGAGTATTTTATATTGCAACAGATCATAATTAATAACAGTAATCTGAACCAGGTTTCTGAAACACGTGAGAGTAACTGCCTTGAGGATTCAGTTAAAACAATTTATCATCCAGATCGTTAGTAAAATTACCTTGTGTTACTTTCTGTGTGTCTAAAATTGTGCTGTATCAATGCATACAGTTCTCGGGATTCAGAGCCACGTCGTAATTCGACCCATCTTTTGACGCCCCTGCAGTTTCCCCCCCATTAGGTAAAATGGATCCAGATCAGCTTAGGGAAATAATAAGGTCGGCTGTCAGCAATGCTTTAGCTGAACAGGCCGCTGCAAACGAGCAGAGGGAGCGAGCATTGACTCAAAGAATTAATGAGTTGGCTCAACAAATAGCAGCAGCAAACGTTGCCGCCCCACGAGTAGTAGCATATGCTGCTATAGAAATTAGAAACGACATTCGCTGTGACGAGCCACTAGATGCCGTCAAATGTTTACCTGACTTTGCAGGAGTACAGGAAGCTTATGTATCTTGGAGGCAGGCAGCATTAGCAGCTTACGAGATCTTCAGACCACATAATGGCAGTTCTCGCCATTACCAGGCTGTTATCATTATAAGAAGCAAGATCAGGGGCCCCGCAGACGCGGTGCTGGCCTCATTTGGTACTGTATTGAATTTTGATGCGATAATAAATCGCCTAGATTTCACATACAGTGACAAGAGACCAATTCATGTCATTGAACAGGAATTAGGTACCTTGAGGCAAGGTGGCCTGTCCCTGCTCCAGTATTACGACGAGGTAGAGAAGAAACTCACTCTTCTCACTAACAAAGTTAGCATGTCATATGAGCCGGCTTTAGCAAAGGGCCTATGTGAAAAATTCCGTGACGATGCGTTGCGTGTGTTCATATCGGGTCTCAAGCGCAGTCTTACAGATGTGCTCTTTGCAGCAAAGCCCAGAGACTTGCCTTCAGCGCTAGCTCTCGCGCAAGAGGTTGAGTCAAATCATGAAAGGTACACATTCGCGGTTAATTTCGCAAGAAATCTAGAGGACAAAGAGCGCAGGCCGCATGCAAAAGCGCAGGGTCACCAACAAGAAAGGCATTCGCAACAAGCCGAAATACAAACTATCGGTACCAAGAATCCACACTTCAGCAAGCAAAGCAAGGCCCCAGTGCAGAGTGACCAAAGAAGCAGCAGGCAGCACAATAGTAATGGCGCACCGGTGCCCATGGAGGTCGATCCTTCCTTCTCAAGGGTATTGCAGCCCACTCAGGCCCCCGCTTACGCGAATAGGAAGAACCCCGCATCCAACCGCACAGGTGGTCAGGGAAATCAACAAAGATTGAATCACGTCACGCAAGACGCGGGACAGGGAGCAGAGGTGTACGCTGATGCCGCCTCTAGCGCAGCGGCACAAATCAATGACGATGCTAGTTATGACTCTGATACCCTCAATTTTTTAGGAGTAAGTCCCTGCTACGCTCAGACGATACTCAGAGCTAGGGAGAACGCAAATAGGCAGAATAGGGTCTTTGACGTTGGTGACAAAGTTTTGGTCAAGTCCAACCGACGACTCGGAAACAAACTCACACTTTTATGTGATGAAAAGGCAGTGGAAGCAGACCTGGGGACCGAGGTCCTCATTAGAGGGAGGGTGGTCCATAAGGACAACCTAAGGTGACTCCCTTGTTTTTTTTGTACACCTGTTTTTAAGCCACTAGGCAAACTCGTATAAGTTAGATATAGTTGTTCAACTTACTTTTAGCCACTTGGCATAATTTTTATAAACTTTCTTTGTGGTGGGTACACCCGATGCCGACGATTTAGAGCAGACTAGGTTTACTGAAATGCAATTGATAAATGCCAATAATAGACAAATAGAAATAAACACTAGAGTTCAAGATCAGCTTAACCAGTTAACAACCACTGTCAATTAAATTCTCAAGATAGCCAAAAACTCACAAGTTGACAGTAGCCATTTATTTGAAACACTACTGTCTAGAAACAGAATGCTGACGATGGAGTTGCAAAATTTAATGCTTGCTATTACTCTTGCGAAGGCTAACATTGTTAGCCCAAACATTTTGGACCGCTAAAATTTGAAATCAATTTGGCTAGAGGAACCCACCAACACTCCCATAGGAGATCTTATGTCCGTTGCGTCCGTAAAAGTTCTCCAATCGATTAACACTATACATTATATAATTAAATTCCCAAAGATTAAAAAAGCTTGCAGAAAAATTACGATTTATCCTGTCGTCCACAAGAACTTCATACTGCGATAGCTTGACGTCATAGCCGAATGCGATAGAGAAACCCACACACTGCAGAGTTGCGCCGCTTCACCTGGAGCCACATTTTGTCGTCTGGCATTAGAGAGTTCATGTACCAAACAGCTCTATGTAGGTGGCACGGCACACTGCGAGATCCAGCCGAGCAACCTGGAAATAATCACCCACGTAGATGACGGAATCATCATCCTCAACCACGGGTCCGCAAGGATTCAGGTGGACAACGGCACTGAAATCCAGGTACAAGGCACGCATCTCATCACGTTCGGAGACCGAGTCGCAATTAACGGGACTCTGTTTTACAATCACAACAACGTACGCAATAGAGTCCCAGGTATTGTTAATTCTCCCTTGCTGAACATCACTGCCACCCAAGATGTCCTCAGCCTCCCTTACCTTCATCGTTTGAATGAACGTAATCTGGAGGTGATACAGCAGTTCGAGAAAAACGCAGGAACTGATCAGGCTTATCGTGTGGCATTCATTATTGGAGCCATATGCTGTGCTCTAATCTGCATTGGCCTCACTCCTAGTCGATTCATCGGTGCAAAGAAGTCCGCAAAGCAGTTACGAGAAGTCGTCGCCGGGATTGGGTCGGCCGAGGGCGGCCTCATACTTGAAGGGGGAGTAGTTAACACATAACACTTAATATAGGATATTTCATAAGTTTATAACTAACCCTCGCTATCGCGTGCTTCTTAAGTTAAGGAACAGCCCTCGCAATTGCGACACTGCATACTTTGTATCAGCGCGCTATAGCTGCAATGGTCAGCGGCGGTAACCGGACACTTTTGTTTTGATGCAAGAGCTTCCGTTATTGCCTAAGACTTTGCTGAGTCGGCTTGCCGACCATGACATTGTGGCGTGATGCCAGTTTTGGCTTAGCTTAAGTGAAATATTCTGTATATTTAGAAGTTTAGTTTGAATACAGCGCTCTTCCAGTAAGTCGCTTAAATAAATATTCACTCCGGCACTTAGCCGTTAAATAATTTGTTTTATTGTCTGAGCCCGAGACCAGCAATAAGAGGCACAGTTCGCCTCTCAACGTAATCTTCACCCAGAACAGGACTGGAAAGAATATAATTTATATACTCGGATAAGCAACCCAAAATCAAAAAGATATGGCGGAAATACCTACGCCTTCAGGGGGCGTGGCAAATCGTAAAAAGCTTATAGCTCCTACAGTTTTAGAGCTAGACGATTCCAAATTGGATGTTTGTGTTACTGGGGGCCTCCTCTATTGATTCCCCAAAAATAAATCTTACGCCCCTTCGGGGGCGTGGTATATCGAAAAAATACCCTGTAACTTTCACATTTTTGGAGTGTAAGCATCCAAACTTTACAGTTACGTTACCCTCGACTCCTTCTAGGAACTTGCCAAATATTATATGTCTACGCCTACTGGGAGCGTGGCAAATTGGCAACAAAATTTGTAACGCCCAGCTGCAAAATTCATATGCCTGTGCCACCTATATAAATAAGCTTAATAAGAATTGCTAAGACGACAAACGGCATTTCTGAGAAATATATGTAATTTGATTTAATGTTGAAGTTCTGCAAATAATTTATCTGCCAAAATTATCATTTTTCGTATAGCCTAGGTCAGTTATGTTATTTTCTTTTTGTGTGTGCGACCCTAAAAAAATGTAAATATCAAATACCGATATTTGTGTAATCGACTTAGTCCGAACAAAATTATTCACGCACAAAAAAATGGACGATAAGTCCCATCAGGTATGCATGTATGTAGGCACGAACAGCTGCGCAACTATTTTCATGCCGTCGCCGCCGCGTCTCGAACGCGGACCCTTTTGCTTTTTCATCTACCTGCTGCGCCACATCAGTTTTGCATTGCCTGTTGGCAAATCCGAAACTACTTCACTACAAGGCGACTATTGACAAATACAAAACTATAGAAGCTGCTGTTAATGCAAACATAATATAAACATAAATCAATCGCAATTGTGATTCTTAGAAAAAGCTGAAATGCACGCATATGAACGTATGTATTTATATGTGTACATACAAAAACGGTGGTCGGTTGAATGTATGCGTATAAAGGGCGATATTTGAGAAATACAAAATTAAAGAAGCGGCTGAAAATGCAAACACAACTCAATAACAATTTTGGTTGAAGAATATGCTAGAATGAATGGCGCTGAATTTATTTGTGACGGTGCATAAGCAAACGCGCTTGCACGTTTCAATGTATGTACATATGTGTAAATGTAAATATATTTTTCTGTCGCTGCTTAACGCGTGCGTGTCATAATTGGCCAAACATTTTGTTTAATAGATTGCGACTGACCTAACGGAACTTGATGAAACTTTCAGCATATGATTCTATTGAATTTTTTACATTTTATAAAAATGCTAATTCATTCACATAGTTATATTTGCAAAAATTGAAATCGCAGAAAATTCATTTGAATCTACATAAATGCAAAATTTGAGATAAATTATTAAATTTAAAATACCAGATACCCCTCTGGGAAACGAGTATCACGCTTTAGGTTTCGTCCTAAGGCAACGTTTTGAAAACCAATTGTAGGTTTCATAAATTAAAAATTCCAAATCGTCTGGAAAGAAATGCTTACAAGCGTAGTTTACCGCCAATTGTACGGAATGACAAACGCATTTAATTAATATTAGAGATGGTACATCTTTCTTTAAGTGTGTGTAAACGCTGTTCTTGTTGCCAATCATCACACTTGCGTTATCTGTTCCAATGCCGATTAATTTATTTATGTCGAGTTTCAAACGTTTTAATTCTTGTCTGAGACCGTTTGCAATGGACAATGCGTCTCCACCTTCTAGTTGAACCAAGCTTAAAAATGTAGAAACTACTACTCCACGTTCTACAGAAAAGTAATTAATGACCACACCTAAATATTAATTTGGAATAATATAAACATGTATAGACATTAACGAAGTGACATTTTAAACAATTAAAAATACATATGTTTTTATATTAATTTCTTACCAAGTAATTTTGTTACACTAACATCTGTGGATTCATCCAAAAGTAAACTAAATTTGGAACCGCCAATGTCATTATGTAGGTCTTGATTAAATTGGGGAGCCAATGAGTTTTTAATTATGTATGTACATTTTGTGCGGTGCAGTTTAATTTTCGACGCGGTACTGCTGTCATCGAACTTTTTTTGGCAAATGGTTCACAGGGGCGATTGCGCTATGCTGGGCAACAAATAGACAAAGCGCTGCCTCCTGCTCAATTGTCTTTGTGGGCAATTGAACAAAAGATAATTTGTTTTTTTTGCACATAGCCCTCCATTGAGCCTACGTGCTTTTTTGTAGCCGCATGCGCTTGCAAGTCACTTAATTCGGCAGTTATTGTGCATTTGCAATAACTGCAATACGCCCGTGTTGCGTCTGTGGGGTCCTTCCTTAGCCAATCCTTGAATTCTGTGGCCTGCAGCCACACATCTTGCACTTTTTGCTTATAAACTTCCTTCGGCATGATTTACTACGCAAACGAATTTCACAATGTTAGAGAAGATAACGCGCCAATATCGGTATGAATTTTTAAGAGGAGGTTAGTCGATTAAAGTAAATATCGATACTTTACGTAAAATATATTATTAACATATAAATCGTTAAAACAGCTGTAAAAAATTAGAAAAAATTTACTTTGAAAAAAAGCGGTTTGAATTTGCTAAAAAAGCTGGAATTCCCGCTGCCCGCTGTTTTCAAATTTGTCCCGCAATCGCACTTTTAAAAAGCCAAATCTGACGGCAAAAAAAGCGGAAATTATATCACTGGTGGAGACCCGTACCAAGCAGTGCTGCCAACTCTTCCGGACAAGAAAATGCTAAATTAACATTTCAAACCTGCTAGAAACGGCTAGATCAAATTTAGGAATAGCCATTTTAGTTTTTATGAATTATAAATTATAAACATGGTTCCAAAACATTTTTAACTGCATTTGTACACCTCGTTCTATGAACTTTCATAGTTCCCCCATCGAATTTTGTGGCGCACAATATACATAGCTAAATGGTCTATTGGTGAAATCGCAGAATTGGTGGCAATGTACAAACACAAGGCAGCTTCTTGTTGTTTTGTTTTAGGAAGCATAGTTGATGAAAACGTGATTTTATTTTTTTGTGTGAAGCAACTTGTTTGCTGCTTATGTTTGTTTGTTTTGTCATGTGCCTGCAAATCGTATATTTTAGAAACTATGCTATATTTTCAATATCTGCAATAACTTATTTTCGTCATTTCGATCTATAGTTAGCCAATCCTTAAACAATGGATCTTGCAGGTTTCCCGCGGTTTCTGTTTATGTTGAATTTTTGGCATTTTAGTTTGCTGAGTCTGTCGCATCTTTAGCTTAATGAACGATTTTAATAATTGTGAAATTCTTGTTAGAGATGGAAGAATATACAATAAGATGGCAGGGCTGCAACGATATATTGTAGTGCAACGATATATTGTAGTAACGTGATACCACCTTTCGTAATTTGAAGGAGTATTACCAGAATTTTAAATAATGCTATAAAGTGCCAGTTTGATTTTAAAAAATGCCACATTTCCCGCCACCAGCTAGTTTACAATTTTTCCTGCATTTCGCAGTTGAAAAAGGCCAGATCTGGCCAGTAAATGGCTAAGTTGGCAGCCCTGGTACCAAGAGATTTCTGTGGAAGGCGATCCACACACAGAAAGCTCCGCGGCACAAGCCACTGAATGAGCTTTCGTATGTGAGCTTTATTATTATTGTAACTTTTGTTCCTTTTGCTACTTCTAGTCTTTTTGTCAGCGAGCGTGGCTGATCATTACAAACGAATAAATAAATATTAATTTACAAACTAAATAACCGATAACTGTATTTACTTAAATTCGGGCAAACACGGGTTAATACAATGTGTAATGACCATAGTGTGCAAATGAGCATCCACCGCATCAACTCACGCGATCCGCTCACGAGTGAGATCGAAAAAATGCACTCACCCTCGATCCCACTCAGAGCAAGATTTTTTTTTTTCTTACGATCTGATCCGGAGCGGATCGTTTTGCGTTGAGTCTTTTGCGTCTTGCTCTTTGCGCGAGCATCGCCCCGGGATTGAAAAGTTTTTGCGTCGCGCAATGTTGCTCCGCAAGTGATGGAAAAAATTTTTGATCATTTGAAATGATCTTTGGAATGTGAGCAAGAGCGCAATAGATCGCTCTTTGCATATATTGGAGCGTGAGCAAGAGCGCAATAGATTTGCTAGCGAAAACAACCCCCGAATGTATGTCCATGCATGCATACACAAAAGATTTTTTGTTGCCGCGTCTGCGTCATAAAAATCCCGACCGGACTGAGACGAGAAAAACCCAACAAAAAATGGTTTCAGTCGGAGTGAGAGCAAAATCGCTGAGTGATCGCGAAAAACGATCACTCGCGGACTTTTTTCGAAATAGTCCGCGACAGACGATCACTCGCGGACTTTTTTTTCGAAAGAGTCATCGAAAGAAGATCTTGCGCTGACTAGTCCGAAACGGGGGATGCTCATTTGCACACTCTGGTAATGACACATGAGAATGATTGAATTACCCGATGGTCAGAAGCACATAGGCTGCAAATGGGTGTTTACTTTAAAAACCGAACTTGGTTGCATAGACTTCGTAGATGCGTATTCTTCAGTATCGCGCTGTGTACAATTATTATAGAGTGATCCTGGCAATGACTACAGAGCACAAGCTTTATGTATTGTACATGATGTTTTAACGACTTATATAAACGGTATTATTGAAGAAAATATCTAAATGGGGCAGCTAAAACTTTACGAGTCTGGAATATGTTGGAGCTCAAAAGATCGCTGTGCGGTCTGTACCAAGTCAAATTTATTGATAATTTTAATGCGTTTTCAAGGCGTATTTTTAAAAATCGTTTAAGTTAGGGACTTAAAATTTGCTGTGCAGTTGCGTGTAATGAATATGTGATTTGCTATATACAAACATATGAATGTCATTAATAAGTTTGATGAATAAAGTTCATCCCTATGAAAAGTTATTCAACAATTCAGTTCGCATAGTAAAGCCACCATTGCTGCCCAAGCGCAGTCGCTCCGTCAACTGCGCAGTTGGCAGAGCGCGTTTTTATGCGTGCGTGCATACGTGTGGGTGTATGTGTTGTTTGTAAGTATGCATAAGAGAAGCGTAACATGATTTGAAACTTGGATCTTAACAGGGCTCAGGGTATCTCCTAGTCGAGCAGTCTCGACTAGAGCACGCTTGTCTCGGTTGATTTCATGAACGGAGCGCGTGAGCTCAAACGGCTCCAATAATATAGACAGCTATTTAAAATAAAATCATTCATCCTTTGAAATTCACGTACTATTTGTAAATCGCAAATAGTACAAACATTAAGTTTACATGTTTAATGAAATCGAGTAACTACAAAAGCATTGGCCAATATAGTTTACAGAACACAACAAGCCCTTACGAGATGTAAATTTTGGAAATTGAAATTTCGGTACTAGGCCTTTATTTGAACACCTTCAATCAGTAAGATTATATTATTGAATTTCCATAGTACCAACAGCGACTTGCGGATCACGTGGAGTTGATGTATCAGGCTGATCTCCGCTTGAGGAATTGTCATCATCTTCCTCAGGCTTTGATGGCATACTAGTTGTACCTCGCTCTTTAGCCATATTTAGGTAAGCCATATTTTCTGTGTCGTTCAGGATTTTAAATGGTTGATCTTTTCCGACAATAGCAATGGTAATATTCTTTAAAAAAAAGTGTATATATATATATATATAACCTTACATGTATCGCTTCATAACTTTAAATTAAAATATATTTTACCAATTGGGATGCACCGTCATCCTTATTTAACTGCTCATAATTTGGCAATGAACTTTGAATCGCATGAATTCCATGACATATGATATCGTCTTTAGAACATTCATTAAATGTTGAAAGATGGCGTTCCAAATATGTACGTGCACTCTGTGATCTAGATCCGATAGTCATGGCTTTACAATTAAAAAAATTGGCAGAGGGTTCGACTTTATAAATATGCGGACCCTTTTCGTCATATCCAGCAAGAAGTAAGCCCACTCCATATGGTCGACGATCATAACGTTGCGTAGTCGTTTGCATTTTGTTGCCCAAATTGGTAATCAATCGGGAGACAGGATATGTTGATCCATAAGAATGTTTATAGCTCAAACACTCAGATCTTAGGTATTTACTTAGCACGCGCGCATCTGCAGTAATTCCCGCTATTGATATTCCCAAATGATCATCAATTGGGATCAATTTTCGCTGAGAAGCTGACAACTCTGATGGTGGCTTGCACAGCGCTACCAAAACTGCACAATCATTATTTTTTAAACCAACAGTAGCAGTTCCTAGTTTGACAGCGGCAATGGCGTATTCAACCTGATGTAGCCGCCCTTGTGGACTCCACACTGTAACATCACTATCGTATTGATTTCTAAACTGTAATTTAATATTATGGCTTATATTTTTATTGATAATTTCAAAATTCTCACCATTTCTTCCGGTTGTATTCCAACACAAATCTTAATCTGTTAAAAGATGACAATCAAAATTTGTTAGTGATGATATATATTGAAGTAAAAAAGTAAAAATATATCGATAAGTGAAGATGTATGAAAATATATTTGTAATTATTATATGAATTCAATTCCGTTTCTCCACTAACCATACAACACATAGACTCCCAGACAACTTCGTATTTGCTCGGCTCGGTTACTGAGGCTCCCGAAAAAAAATAGCGCGCAGCATAATCATTCTGCTTCAAGACATCGGCCGAACAACAGCGGACGACAATTGAAATTTGCTGTCATGCGATTCCATTTCTTTGCTGCTGAGTGAAGAGTATGCCGAATTCTTGAAAGCGTTTGCCATGGCTCATGCAAAATGTTGAGACTTACTATTATTTGTGTGAAGGGTATGAAAGCGTTGGTGCGCTTAACGAATATGTTTTTGTAGTCGTTCTTGCTGCCTGTGGAACATTTGTATGCGAATGTGTGTGTTCATAGTACATGAGCATTGGCGTGCGCCTACCACTTGCTTTTAATTGCGTGAATGATTTTGCATTAGAATTGCAGAGGGAGTATTAAAGACCTTTTATTATTAAGTGTTTTCTAGTGTTACGAAACTTATTCAATATATTATTGGCATTCCCAACAAGAGAGTGTTAAAGATCTTTTTGTACAAAACTTTATATAGTAAATGGTTTTCCAGCACCCACCCTTGCTTTCAAAATAGAGAATTTGTTCATAATCAGCTTGTTTTAATATTGATACGAAATAATTATTAATGGTTAACAGAGAAAATTATTGGGAAAACCAATCATTGACGAAATTAAATGCCCGCGTTAGGCGCACGCTAATGCTCATGTACTATGAACACACATATTCGCATACAAATGTTCCACAGGTAGCAAGAGCGACTACAAAAACATATTCGTTAAGCGCACCAACGCTTTCATACCCTTTATACAAATAATAGTAAAAGTGTACGTCGCCCGCTAAATCTAGATATCATTCGTACGAACTGGAGACGTTAGCAGTGGTAAAGGCTATTAAACACTTCCGACATTATTTGCAAGGACGCAAATTTGTCGTTTATACGGACTGCAATTCGTTAAAGTCTAGCCGCACAAAAATAGATTTAACACCAAGGGTGTATAGATGGTGGGCGTTTTTACAGGCATTTGACTTCGAAATAAAGTATAGAAAGAGCGAGCGAATGGCGCATATTGACTTTCTTAGAAATTGAACATTAGATAAAATTAAGATTTAAAATTGAAAACTACAGATTGAAGAATAAAGCACGAGGATGGAGGATTGAAAATTAAAGCTGTATGATAAAAGATCGATTGATTGAGACCGAAGATTGATAAATTAATTTCAGATTTGAGATTGAAGTTTAAAAATTAAAGGTTGGGGGATACATATAATAATGAAGATTAAAGGTTGATAATTTATGAACATTTTGCATGACTATGGCAAACGCTTTCAAGAATTCGGCATACTCTTCACTCAGTAGCAAAGAAATGGAATCGCATGACAGCAAATTTCAATTTTCGTCCGCTATTGTTCGGCCGATGTCTTGAAGAAGAATGATTCTGCTGCGCGCTATTTTTTTTTCGGGAGCCTCAGTAACAGAGTCGAGCAAATACGAAGTTGTCTGGGAGCCCCGGTACAAATTCCGAGCTCTGAGCAACTTTGTTCCGATGTCCAGTCTATGTGTTGTATGGTTAGTGGTTTCACCACTAATCAAACAACACATAGACTGGCCATCCAGAACCAAATTATTCCACACACAAAAACTTGACGAAGAGACCCGTCACAACTTCGTTTTTGCTCGGCTCAGTCTCAGCGTTCACAACAAAAATAAGTCGAGGCAGAATCATTCTACTTCGAGCAATCGGTCGAGCATCAACGCACGAGAACTGAAAAAGTTTCAGTTCCGTGATGAAATTCCATTTCTTTGCTGCTGTGTGAAGAGTATGCCGAATTCTTGAAAGCGTTTGCCATGCTCATGCAAAATGTTCGCGTTTTCATGATTATTTTTACGCAGGGTATAGTGTGCTTAATAATATGATTTCAAGACAAGCATGCACACATTCTTACAGTCCCTCGTTAAATGTCTGTGCATTCATGTTTTTTGTTTTGTCTACATAAAACTTTCACAACTTATTAATGACATTCTTACATTTATTTTTGAGCATTTGAAATCCATTTTTAGCGAATTGGGGCCGAAGGGGCCGCAGAATTTTTTTTATATATAAACCACGCTTTAAAATAAAATAAAACTATCGATAATTTTGAATATTGGGATAAATTGTCGAAACAAATTGATAAACTCGCACTGCGTATATTTACATGAGTATTCATGAAAAATTTCAAGTCTCTAGCTTTTGTACTTTCAAAGATCTATTGACTCGAAGAAGATTTATCGACTCGTCTTGTCGCGTTGATCAAGAATGTTATACTTTATGGGGTGTGGCACGCCTCATTCTGCCAGTTACATAATTTTCTCAAAACCACAATACCCTGATTTCCCATTTTCCAATTGTTTAGGGTATAAAAACCAAAAACAAATACACATCACCGGGACTTAAGTCGAAAAACAAAAACCCTGAACGAACCAGCTGATATTAGCAAACTCTATAAAACACAACCCAACGAACTCAAATATATTGTAATAAAACGAAATGAAAACAAATCATTTAAAACAGTACCACCATTCGATTTAAAAATAAGATTGACTATGGATGCGAAGCTAAAACATTAAAAAAAGGTACGAAACTCTAGTCGGGTGTGCCCGGCTAGGAGATTAACTAAACCCGATCCAATCTACGCTTTTAGGTCTCTACAAGTCCGACATCTGTCAAAACCAAACTAAGGAAGTGGTTTTAAATCAAAAACGGCACACCCGGCTAGGAGATTAACTAAACCCGACCCAATCTACGCTTTTAGGTCTCTACAAAGCCGAAATCTATCAAATATCACGTGCGACTACCGCGGAAGAATGAGAGTAAATTGTTGGGAAAGCCAATAATATATTGAATAAACTTCGTAATAATATAAAACACTTAATTAATAATAAAACATCTTTAATACTCCCTCTGCAATTCTAGTGGAAAATCATTCACGCAATTAAAAGCCCGCGGTAGTCGCACGCCAATGATCACGTGCTATGAACACAAGAGCGACAACAAAAAATATTCGTTAAGCGCACCAACGCTTTCATAACCGTCATACAAATAATAGTAATGCATGAGCCATGGTAAACCCATTCATCAATGTGGTATACCTGCTCAGTAGGGAAGAAATGCGAGCTCTTGAAGAACAAATTTTACAATTTTCAAGAACTGCTGCTTGTGTGAACATATGCACACACATGTACACATACAAAACTACCTCAGCCATCCCATACTCAGGCCACAAGATATATTACATGTTATTTGATCTAAAGCTTTAAGTACATATTGAACACAATGATAATGTAATTATCAGCTCTTTGCATTGCTCAGAGTATCCCCTAGTCAAACATTCTGAACTTTTAAGTCAATACAACTAAAAATAAAATAATAATAATTTTGGAAAGAGTATATTGTTTTCGTTCGATGTCCGTATGAACGCAAACCTTTTCACCGGTATTGAAGCTAGTGACTTCAAATTGAGTATGAACGTATTCTGTTCTTGCAAGGCACAGCTGTGTAACGGTTAGGCTGTCGCGAATTTGACTACAGCGTTGAAAGTGTAGTTCAGCCGGCGTGAGCAAAGAAGAATTAGATCAATGCGAGAGCATAGCAGTGAATCGAGTTGAGACGATTGCACGCGCCGGTTTCAATTCGCTTCACTCTCCAAGTTACCATAAGTCAAAATGTCAGACCTGCCATAAGAATTTAACCACTCTGCGACATCAGAAGTGGGATCTGCTTCGCATACAAGCAATACTATCGATGCATATTTGGCAGCTTTACAAGTGTAAAGTTTACAATTTCCTCGCAGTTGCCTGCTGACGTTCTTTCTTTTTTCTTTTATGTTTTGTTTCGCGTTCTCGAGTCGAGTACATACATAGAGACATTGTGTGTGATAAAGAAAGAAAGAGACTGATATGCCTGTTCATTAGTTTGCGTGTGTGTCTGTGCGTTGTTTTCGGTTTGGCTCAATTTTAGTCGATTTCAATTCTCGTTGGAAACGAGGCGCACAACTTTTGAAAATGCAAATGCTACGTACAAATTTGGAATGCTGCTGCCGTTGCCGGCCGACAAGAACTAAAGAAAGGCAAATTCAGCAACAGTTACAAGCGCACACAAAAGTTAAAAAAGAAGCGGAACTTAGAGAACAACGCAACTACAACAGGCTCGGAGCGCAAAAAGCGCAAAAAGTTCAAGCATCCCTCTCAAGTGAAATAAATGTTTCAAATGCGACGAATTTGAAAACTTCGCATCCGTCCAAAGGGACGAACCCGAGAAGGCGACCGAGTGATCGAGAAGCGAGTAGACATTTGTGCTGTAGCTCCACTATCGAGAACTATAAGTTGTTCAACCGGTGAGTTCGTTCCATTTTGTTTTGACTTTGGAACCGAATGTTCCTTGGTTAAAGAAAGAGTTGCCGATAAATTTAGAGGCAAACGAATTAATAACATTGTTAAATTGAATGGCATATGTAATGTAATAATTCAATATGTAGCACTCAACAACTATTATGTAGTGTAAACATGGATGACTATTATTTAGAGATTTCGTTGCATATTATTATGAATAAGTTTTTGAAACATGAATGTGCTAATAGAACGTGAAATTCTCTGTCAAGGGTTTGGTTTAACAATGGACGGTGACAAATTCCAGGTTTACAAAACGGAAAGGGCAGAATCTTCAAAAGTTGCAAATTATGAAGAGGTTATCGAATCGAATAGTGAATTAGATGATTCGGATAAGTCAGCTTTGATACATATTTTAAAATATTATTCTGATTGACTTATTGAAGGAATACCGAAGATTAGGTTCAATATTAGTTCTTGACGATGCCGTTTGATTTGAAAAAAAAGCACCATCAGTGTTCCAGCGTGCAATAATAAAGGCTTTAGTGGACTTAGCCTACACTTATGCGATAGTGTATATAGATGATGTTCACATAATAGCTGTCAGTAAAGAAGATGCGTTAGTTATACTGGAGACAGTACTAGATGCTTTAAGAAAGCCTGGATTTTCATTCAATGTCACCAAATGCTTTTTTCTTACAACTAGTATAGAGTATCTTGGATTTGAAATAAGGAACGGCGAAATTAGGCCAAATTTACGAAAAATTCAGGCTTTGATTGGCTTACTGCCACCACAGAATGTGTCACAGTTAAGACAATTCATCGGGTTGAACTCTTATTTTCGGCAATTTGTGTTGAACTTCTTATAGACACTTAAGCCCCTGTATCTTCTCACTTCAAAGAAAAACACTGATTTCAATTAGTTACCAGTGCATGAACAGATACAAATAAAATAATAACTGTATTAACACAGACGTCGGTTCTAATCATATTTGATCCGCAATACCCAATAGAGCTACATACTGACGCAAGTAGTATTGGCTATGGGGCAATACTGTTGCATAAAATTGACAACAAACCTCATGTGGTAGATTACTATAGTAAGTGTACGTCGCCCCCTGAATCTAGATATCATTCGTACGAACTGGAGACGTTAGCAGTGGTAAATGCTATTAAACACTTCCGACATTATTTGCAAGGACGCAAATTTGTCGTTTATACGGACTGCAATTCGTTAAAGTCTAGCAGCACAAAAATAGATTTAACACCAAGGGTGTATAGATGGTGGGTGTTTTTACAGGCATTTGACTTCGAAATAAAGTATAGAAAGGGCGAGCGAATGGCGCATATTGACTTTCTTAGAAATTGAACATTAGATAAAATTAAGATTTAAAATTGAAAACTACAGATTGAAGAATAAAGCACGAGGATGGAGGATTGAAAATTAAAGCTGTATGATAAAAGATCGATTAATTGAGACCGAAGATTGGTTGAGACTGAAGATTGATAAATTCATTTCAGATTTGAGATTGAAGTTTAAAAATTAAAGGTTGAAGGGGATACGTAGAATAATGAAGATTAAAGGTTGATAATTTATGATATCTGAACTATTGAAGATTGAAGATGGATGCTAAAGATTATAGTTAAAAATTTGAGTTTCTTTGAATATTGAGAGTTGAATATTGAGAATAGAAGATTTCCTGTGAGAAAAGTGCAGGCAGAGCTGCATCCCATTCCTAAAATAGAAATAACGTGGCATACCATGCACATCGACATAACAGGCAAAGTGAGTGGTAAAAACGATTTGAAGAAATATGTTATCGTCCTTTTAGATGATTTTACCAAGTTTGTGCATTGTTACAATATATTATACATGGATTCTGACAGTTGCGTTAGGGCTGTACGATTGGACGTGTTCTTGTTTGGTTTGCCCACTCGAGTTGTTGCGGATCAGGGACGTAGTTTCGCATGTGCGCATAGAGCAAACGGTCAGATTGAGCGTGTAATGGGTACACTGAAAATTATGATGATTGCTGACAAATCTAGTCAGAGATCATGGCAGGATGCGTTGGCTGAAGTGCAGCTTGTAATGAGTTGTATGATAAATCGTGGGACAAAGTTTTGCCCGTTGGGGTTGTTAATTGGCAGAGAAGCCAATCCATTTGACTTGTTGCCAATGAACGAGGATAGTAATAATGAAATAGATAAAGCAAATTTTAGAAAAAAAGCTAAAGAGAATATGAAATCTCCAGCAAAATACGACAAAAATAGGTTTGATAAAAATAAAGCTAAAATTGTAAGTCTTAACGTGGGTGATCAAGTATTACTAAGAAATGAAGACCGTTATCAGACTAAACTTGATCTTAAGTTAAAGGTTCATTTGTGTATCATATGTGTAAGAGGAATTTCACAAATGATAAGTTAAAGTTGAAGACCGTACCATAGCAGACTGGACTTCTTATGGCGGAGTCGTACGTGTAAATGGAATTACACAAATGATGAGTTTAAACTAAAGATCGCAACATAGCAGAATGCACTTGTTATGGCGGGGGTCGTACGTGTAAATGGAATTACAAAAATGATGAGTTTAAACTAAAGATCGCACTATAGCAGAATGCACTTGTTATTGCGGAGGTCGTATGTGTAAATGGAATTACACACATTGAATGACTGACTATGTTGGGGTTAATTCGAATACACATGAATGAGTACACGGACTGTGGTAGTGTTTAGTCCGTACAGTACTGAAGTTTATTCTTCTGAGGCTGCGTTTATAAATTACGTTGTTCTAGCTTATGGAGAGATGATCCCGGTTCTCAGCTTCCGCAGTTATGTGTAGATTAACCCCTTGATGTTGTTGGCTGTTATCCAGTGTTGGTGGTGTCCGTAGTGATCCAGTGCGCTATACGCGAAGATTAGGTTGCGAAGGGAACTAGCCTTCGATAATCACTGGCCTTATGGCTCAGTAATGAAACAGCAGTTACGTTCAGTATAACGGCAGGTGCCGACGTGCGCTATATTTGCTTTACAGTAATAACGATTGAACAATGCAGAGTGCCGGAGTATGCTTATGCTTGCTTTACTTTCTTTGCCAGACAATATTAGACTAAAAACTAAATCATATTCAAGTATTAGTCTACCGTAAGTGCCAATGCATCGCGTCACGAAGTCATGATCGGCAAGCCGACCAAGCATTCGCTGCAACGTAGCGCTGCACTTCGAATAGGAGCTAATCGTTCCGCTAACGCTGTTAAACGTTCTTAGTGCAGAGTGCAGAACTCAATTAGGGCGCGTCAGCATTGTTTGTACAGAGCTGCTTATACTTAGCTGTTAACTAGCTACTGGCTGTAGCTTCGTTGACAACTACAACGCCATCGTCTATGGGAATTATTGCACTTAGATGGCTGGGTTGAGTGTGGCAGTGGGCCGTGTTTCCCGCGTGAAGAGAGCGCGCACCTGTTTCTCGTCGAGACCGTTCGCAAAAGGTGTTGTGTGTGGTCTCTGTGCATTCAGTGACCGCAAACATGTCGTTTTCGCATTCTGCTATTGTGCCTTCATCGAGCCGTAGGATGACTTGTTTGTGAGATACCGGGTAGACGTTGACCTTCTTGCATCTGAATTTAAATCTTAGGTAAGCTATTAGTATGTGAATTATATTCTTGGACTGAAGGACTGTTTCATTCTGGAAGCTTCTATTAAGCTAACTATCGGAATATCTTGTTTGATAAGTGATTTTAGATCGGCATGATCAAGGATTGTGTGGTTTACTATGGTAGCTTAAGCCAAAGTGATGGTGAGGATTAGATTCTGGATCTCTGTGCTGAACATTCTATCTTTTGCTAACAGCGCTTCGAATAGATGTGTGGTGTCAACCAACTCGCCTTTTCGGGCATTGCTAATTTTATTAATAGTGTCAGCCAACTTGTTTATTTGTTTCTGGCAAATCTGTGGTGCACTTTGAGTACGGACAACAGGGTTCTTAGATGGTCTGAATCGACATCTACTAATTTACTCATGTGCGATTGGGAAAAAACTCGGACAATTTTTCTGTTTCGTCTGCCATATTGATGAACTCTGAAAGGTTGGTTGAGTCCTTTTAGCAGTCTCATTGTTCGAACACCACTTTCTCACCGTTTATAACCGGTATGTAGTTCGCGTGCGAAAGGTCGGTGACCCGATCATTGGCTGCTGCTAAGGTGACAAGCATCATGAGGGCAAACCTGAAATTTGTATATAGAGGTGCTTTAGTTAAACAAATCTTACTGGCTATTCGTGAAGGGGGGACCTATTTGAGGTTGTCCTTGTGGACCACCCTCCCTTTAATGAGAACAGACGTTCCCAGGTCTGCTTCTACTTTGCACTGTGCACAACGGGGTCAGTTTGTTTCCTAACCTCTTGTTATTTTTTTGGAATATCGCTTCGCCAACCTCAAAGGTGTGTTTTTGCCTGGAAGCGTTGCATCTTTTCATTCTGTCTTGTTGGGCTTTTATCAACCTTTCTCTGATGTTTATACGACATTCATTGGAGCCTGAGTGAACAATCTCGATTGGCTTTTGGCGGGTGACTGAGTGAAACCCTTTGTTGTACTCTACCGTTGCTCTAAGTATTAGCTCTATTGTGTCACTGATTTTCTTGTCTAACTTTAGGCATCTGGCGATTTCCACCAATGTACTGTGAAACCGTACCATTAGATTAGCTGTGCAGCGAAGGCGTATTCACAACGTCAATGCCATATCTGTTT
This sequence comes from Drosophila meridiana, assembly GCA_035045185.1. Taxonomy (NCBI): domain Eukaryota; kingdom Metazoa; phylum Arthropoda; class Insecta; order Diptera; family Drosophilidae; genus Drosophila; species Drosophila meridiana. The sequence goes on from JAWNPF010000076.1 coordinate 308,947, forward strand.
TTGAGCATGGGAGTGATGGTTTGAGAGTTTACAAGCTGCAACAAGGGACCTGTGACATCGACTATCGTTCTAGACAACACCGACTGCACGACTGCAAATTTTGAAAATTTGTCAACACATGTCAGGAACTGTTTTGAGAAGATGTCTATGTGCAACATTTCACCAGTATAGCTTGGAATGGGAGTTTCCCCTAGCTCTTGTCTCTTGGGGTGCCTGTCATATTTAGCCTTGGTGCAGATTCTGCAATTTGCAACCACTTTTTTAGATAAGCTGGTCATGTTAGGAGTAGTAGTCGCGAAGGACTTGTTTAACATTTTCCTGAGCTGCTCTGTGCGCACGATTGTGTTTGGCTGTGATGATTTCTACCTGCTTATTTCTGTCGGTTATGTCTTGAACGAAGTTCTTACAATAATACAATGAGTGGCCGGGAAGTGTGCAACTAAATTGTGCTGGAAGCTCGCTAGAGTGGGTAGGTCGCAGTGTATCGCGACCTAATTGAGTGTATTAAAAATACCGCTCTTGTCAGTGAAGTTGATCAAGTGGCGCGTTTTGCTGTGAAACAGCACTAGATTCAGCTTTAATGAAAATCATGCTTTCTCTAGAACGATCTGGTTTTTGAAGCTGTTTAGGGGCTTGTCAGTAGCCTCGACCGTGTAGGTCAGTGAGAGTTCGCTGTAAGTAGTAGCAGCGTCCGACTGGGGTTCGCCTTGCAATGCGTCCTGTTTTAGGGTACGAGATATCATCGTAATTGGTCTGCCATCTTGAGATAATACCGCACCAATGCCACTAGCCAAGGCATTTGTAGTCAGGTCAAACGGCTTTTTGAAGTCTGGGTACATGAGTGTGACATCTTCCGACGCCAATGTCGGTTATCGGATGGGCTATAGCGGCAAAGTCTTTGATGAAGACCCTGTAATAGCTCGCTAAACCTAGGAAGGCTCGGACACCGTGGACGTTTTTTGGTTCGGGGTATTCCTGCATTTCTCGGACCTTTTGTGGATCGGATCTTGTTCCGTCTTTGCTTACTATGAACCCGAGGTATTCAACGGTTTACTTGAAAAACTTGGTTTTCTCTTGGCTCACTCTCATGTTAGCATCGATAAGGCATTTGAGTACAGTATCGATGTGGCGAACGTGGTCTCTCTCGTTCTCTGAGAAGACTATGACATCATCTATATAGACGTAAAATATTTTCCCAATTTGCTCCCTCAAAACATCGTCCAATGCCCTTTGGAAAATGCTGCTGGCATTTTTTAAGCCAAATGGTAGACGACAAAATTCGTATTTGCCGCCGCTCACTGAAAATGATGTTTTTTCGCGGTCATGTTCCGCAAGGTATATCTGGTGGTACCCTGACTTTAGGTAAAGGGTGGTAAAAAATTTGGTCTTCCCAAGGCTTTTCAACCATTGGGCATTTTTCTTCATTTTTTCAACATTTGCTTGGCTTCATTGTTTGCAAAGTCGGAAACGCCCCAAGGGTTTGGATAGGCTCTGGAGTACACCGGTTCTTTGTCGACTGTTCGAATCGTGGCAATGACAGTGGTGTTGAAAGGGAGAGCTTTGTTTGCTGTTGAGAAAGCTTTTTTATTCTTGAGAATCATGTTCTTGAACTCCTTTTTAACAGAGGCAGGAACCACGATATCGTTCACATCGGAAAAATTTATACTAGCGCAACTGTGGTAGCGAATGTTCTTAGAGGTGCCCTGATATTCTAGAGTATTCTCTGCTAAATTTAACCTTACCTCGGCCTATCTTAACAGGTTGAAGCCAATAATGGCGTCAAACGAGATGAGAGTGTCTATGACGGAAAATGTTCATCAGACACTTTTTCATGAAGTGTGGATTCCTGTCCTGGCTTTGGTCTTCCTTACCAAATTTACATAGCTTGCCACCGGGACGGCTCTTGCTGTTTCCAGCACCTTGAGCCCGCTCCTCTACAGCCTTGGCGTCTGAGTTGGTGAACATACTCCTCTCGATACTTGCTTCGGCTTCTCTGGCCAGAGCCAGAGCAGACGGTAGGCCTTTGGGCTGTACTGGGAACACCACAGCTCTGAGCGATTTTTTTAGACCAGAGATTTTTATTAAACTGTAGAAACTGGGTTTCCGATCAATTTCCTATATTTATAATTTATTCATTTATTTATTATTATTAAAAAGACATTGAGAAAACTGGAGTCAACTTAAATGTAAGCAATAAAATAATTTATATATAAAAAGCCTAAAATAACATAAATTATCAAATTATCGGTGGGGATACTTTATTTGCCGGTACGGCCAGCTATGCCCCAATTCACAGCCATTTTAGTCAGTGATATTATTGAAGCTATACAAGATAGAGAGTATTTGTGGGAAACTTACAAGTTAAATTATTTATAGTCTTAGATATAAGTACAAATTTAAGAATTACAGGCTACCACGAAGATGACCTGTAAGAGCGAGTTCAGAGGAGAACACATGATAAAATTTTGTATAATTACTACATAAGACGTGAAACGCGCTATGCAAAGAATAATCGATGTGCATAAAGGTAAATACAACGGACGAAAGTGTCTGGTTGTTCTGGAGGGAACAGAAAAATTAAGCTGCATTAACAGACATGGCGAATCAATTTTACCAATAATCAAATTATGTAGGAAAACAATCCCCAGAATTGTTCTACGATTGATTAATGAGGGAAGATTAATAAGAAGAAGCCTACTCTGATAAGACGGTAAACGAAGGTTACGATCCCAGTTTAGATCACGCAACGCAAAAATAAGAAACTGTTTCTGGACCGATTCAATACGGTCCTGATACAATTTATGCTGCGGAGACCAAATAATTGAACAATGTTCTAAAATAGGTCGAAACAGCGAAGTATATAATAGTTTTGTGATAAAGGGATCTTTAAACTCCTTTGACCAGCATTTAATAAAACCAAGAGCACCTTTAGCTTCATTTACGATAGAGAAAGAAAAGAGAAGAAAATGTTGTGTCAAAATTAAAACCCAGATCTTTGATAGTAAAAATTCGTTGCAAGGAAATGTTGTTAATAGTATAATTAACAATATGTGGATTGGTACGACTGAAGGTCATTGTCATACACTTAAAGCAATTTAAATGCAACTGATTAGGCACACACCAACGCTAAAAGGAGTTAAGATCATCTTGTAGGAGAAGATGGTCAAGTAAGTTGCAGTATGAAAGGCAGAGCTTTACATCATCTGCATACATAAAAATTTTGGAGTAAACAATACAGCTAGGAAGATTATTAATAAAAAGGGTAATAATCGGCGGTCCTAAATGACTGCTATTAGGCACGTACGATGAAACAGAGATAAGCTTTGAAATTTATGTCCGCAACAATACCCTTTGAGCCCTGCCTTTCAAATAGGACGAAATCCAAGACACAAGTTTAGGGTGAAATCTTAAATTATCAAGTTTGCAAATTAAGATATTATGATTAACTGAATCAAATGCTTTGCTGAAATCAGTATAAATAACATCAGTTTGCATTTTATTTAAAAAGCCATCGTTAATTAGAGAAGAAAATTCTAATAAATTAGTTGAAGTTGATCGATTCTGGAAAAAACCATATTGAGATTGCGAAGTAATCGATTTACAAAAGTGTTGTAAGTTTGATGTTAAAATTTTTTCAAATAATTTTGGGATAACAGACAGTTTAGCTATGCCTCTATAATTTGAAATGTCAGACCTTCCACCTTTTTATACTAGTTTTCCAAAGGGAAAACAGTATATTGGTTTTGTGCAATGTCCGTCTTGCTGTCCGTCTGTCCGTATGAGTGCAATATTTTTCTCCGCTATTAAAGTTAGAGACTTGAAATTTGGAACATATACTCGTATATACCCTCGAATTATAAAGTGTCAAGATTTTCCCGATACGCCCACTAGGGGCGTGGCAAATCGGAAAATGGTTGCGCCCATAGTTAATAGAAATCATAGAAATCATATTAGTTGAAGAGCTAGAGAGTTGAAATTTGGAATGTATACTTGCGTTGACCACCCAAGTTCAAAAGGATATGGCAGATATATTTACGCCCATTGGGGGCGAGGCAAATCGGGAAAACTGTAAATATCAAATACCGATATTTGTGTAATCGACTTAGTCCGAACAAAATTATTCCACACAAAAAATTGACGATAGGACCCATCATGTATGTATGTATGTAGGCACGAACAGCAGCGCAACTATTTTCATGCCGTCGCCGCCTCGTCTCGAACGCGGACCCTCTTTCTTACACGCTTTTCATCTACCTGCTGCGCCACATCAGTTTTGCATTGCCTGTTGGCAAATCCGAAACTACTTCACTACAAGGGCGACTTTTGACAAATACAAAACTATAGAAGCTGCTGTTAATGCAAACACAATATAAACATAAATCAATCGCAATTGTGATTCTTAGAAAAAGCTGAAATGCGCGCATATGAACGTATGTATTTATATGTGTACATACAAAAACGGTGGTCGGTTTGAATGTATGCGTATAAACGGCGATATTTGACGAATACAAAACTAAAGAAGCGGCTGAAAATGCAAACACAACTCAATAACAATTTTGGTTGAAGATTATGCTAGAATGAATGGCGCTGAATTTATTTGTGACCATGCATAAGTAAACGCGCTTGCACGTTTCAATGCATGTACATATGTGTATATGTAAATATATTTTGCTGTCGCTGCTTAACACGTGCGTGTCATAATTGACCAAACGTTTTGTTTAATAGATTGCCACTGACTTAACGGAACTTGATGAAACTTTCAGCATATGATTCTATTGAATTTTTTACATTTTATAAAAATGCTAACTCATTCACATAGTTATATTTGCAACAGACCTTCAATTTGCAGTATATGAGGGGGTAGGTTATTAGTTAAAAAAGCCGGTATCCAAAATGTAACAAAAATTTAAGTTGCATAAAATTCACATGAATCTACATAAATGCAAAATTTTAGATATATTATTAAATTGAATATACCAGATGCTCCTATAGGAAACTAGTATTACGCATTAGGTTTCGACCTCATGTAACGTTCTTACTTGTTTATGTAATGGAATACTAAATGATTCTTTCCAAATAGATGGAAAAACAGAAGTCTCCAGGGACAAATTGAAGTTTTAATAAAGGTAACTGTAACGAAGCACTGCTGATGAATAATTAAAAATTTTTTTTTATTTGAACTATATCAGCCAGTTGCTGGTACGCTCAACTTGTCCGTTCGTTTACTTACTCAATACTAACATAGTTGTATCGACTTAACCGATAATTGATCTCGATACGTTTCTTCATTCGCCGATAACAATTAAAGCTACATATTATACTAAAAAAAATCTAAAATAATGAAAAATGTGCTAAATAACGTCATATGTGCAAAAAAATGACAAATGGTTCCTCAACATAACCCCCCCCCCCCCCCCCCCTGAAACTCTGTTTCAGAACGTGGTAGGGCTGCAATTTTCATGATGGGTCGTATAATCTCTTCAGAAACGACCTTGAGCTTAACTGCCCGTACTAATCCATCCTCTCCTGGGTACACCTCGATTACGCGTCCTAGATTCCATGTTGCTGGAGGCGTATTGGAATCCTTGATGAGTACAATGTTTCCAAAGGATATGTTAGGCATCTTAGTAGACTATTTTGGTCGTTGCTGCAATGCTGTTGCAGCGACGAAATATCCTTGCGATACATCTGCCAAGAGTCCGCCTGTTTCATTGGTAGTTCAGAGTCCCAATTCAAATCTAGCAACCAATGTTCTTGAAGTAAAATCTTGAATTGGACTACCACTGGCGTCAAAATGTCAAGAGGCAGTTCTACATCGGATAGCACTTGTCGCTTTGTACAGCTTACAGTCTCCGATAATATAATGTTGTATGCAAGGTTGTCTTCTCCAGGATCCCAGGGCAGTCCAATTACCTTTGCTGTTGTTGTTGACATGTTGACTCGATCACCTTGCGCGGTGCTCAATCGTGTGCTATTTGAGATCCATTTTCCCAATTCCAATTGTGCACGTGACATGCGTGCAAGTAACTCAGTTTGAATGTCAATAAGTTTTTCCTCTGTCATGGCTCCTGTTAGTACACCATCCACGTAGAAATCCTCAAGCAATATCTTAGCTGCTCTAGGAAACTCATGCTTGTGGTCCTTGGCGAGTTGCTCTAACACCCGGTCTGCCAGGAATGGGGCAGACGCAGTCCCGTATGTAACTGTGCAGTCTGCTGCAATGGTGCTGACGGCCCTTCTCTCCATAATATTCGTCGGAGATCCTGATGTTTAGGTGCAACCAGAATCTGTCTAAACATCTTTACAATATCAGCCGAAAATACAAACTTGTGCATTCGAAACCTCATGCATACGTTGAACAGATTGCGTTGTATACATGGACCAATATGAAGCGCATCGTTAAGAGACCGACCATCTTGGTCTTGAAATGAGCCATCAAATACCACACGCAGCTTTGCACCTAGCACCGGATGGTGCGGCATGTAAAAAACCTTCTTCGAAGTGGTGTGTTCTTCTACATCCACCTCCTTCATGTGGTCCAGTTGTATGTACTCGCTTATGAATTGTACATACTTCGATCGCAAAGCTGCATCCTTCATTAAACAACGTTCAACTGCCAAGAAGCGAGACTTGGCTCCATGAAAGGTGTCTGCAAACTCTGGGTTGTTTTGCTTGAACGGTAGTTCGACTATGTATCTCCCTTCAGCATTACGGGAGTGTGTTTGGACGAAATGAGTCTCCACTACATCATCTTCTGTATTTGCAGACGTGAACGATGGAACTCCCTCCAGTTCCCAAAACCGTTGCAACAATGCGTTGAGGTCCATGGTAGAGTGGTAAGAGGTAAGACTGACGTAGTTGTAGTTGTAGTTGCTCCTCCCACTGATGTGATGATCCATCCAAATATTGAATCGATTGCGATTGTGTTCCCCTGGGCATTACAAAACTTATCTCCAGTAAGAACATACATCAGCCAACAATCCCAATCCGTTTGTCCAGAAGCGTCTAATGGCTTCGTTCGTTTTCGATCGTTCTTTAACGATCGAAGCGCTGCTGGGTTGTGATCCGCAACCTTGGGCAATCCAGTAAATGTATCCAACAACAAGTTGACCAAATAGCGAGGCTTCTCGTACCGATCAACTAATGAATTCCAAGCTATTTCATAGTTGGCATCGGCTAAGGGCAGATGCTGGATAAGTTTTGCAGCTTCTCCCTTTAAACAAAACTTTAAGTGATGATACTTCTGAATGTTTGTCAACGTTGTCTTGCTGTGAACAGCACTGTCAAATAGACCCTTAAAGGCGTGCCATTCTTTATAATCTCCATCAAATGGTGCGATATGAATTCGCGGCAGTTCCCAATCCTTCGTTAATGGTCCTGCGACTTGCTGTGAGCCTGACGATGACTCGTTATCCACCTGCTGCGGTAGCAGTCGTTGCATTATTTGCTCCATATTCTCCATTTGCATCTGCTGCATTTGTTGCATTTGCATCTGAGATTGTTGCTGCATTTGTTGCAAATTGCATTGGATGGTCGATTCAACCCTTTCCCCGAGCACGTTAGATGTAATATTAGCCTCTTCCAGTTTGCGGGGTTTGTACTCAGTGTGTAGAGCCTTAAGAAGGGCACAAGCTCTTTCAAAGCACTTCTCGTATACATTGTTGTCACTTGCTGGATCCACATATCCCTGCACATCTTCATATTTATAAAGCCCGTCGCCAAGATTGACAAACTGCTTCCAAACCTGAACCAGCATGTCCAATTTGGTATCAATATCGTAGAATGTGCAGCCATCAGGCGGATGTTCCGCGTATCCAGAAATTCGCGTAATCGTTGCCTTCAATCTACCTCTGGCTCCCAGTAAAGTACGTAGATTTTCCATTGCAGCTTGCTGCGTTGCCCGCAGTCAATTCAAGTTGTTGTCCGAAGTAGCCAGGTATCAACATAATGTGATGAAATTACTACGTCTCTAGCAGCCGGACATAACCATTACGACGAATCACCGCACTTTTCCAATAGTGCGTACTGTTAGTTACGTAGATGCCAAATATCGATACGTAATTCCAAGAATGTGCAAATGCTGCGTCTCCAGCAGTAAAAACACGACAAGATAAAACACGTCACTTTTCCAATAGTGCGCGCCGTTTACAAAAACTCCAAAGTGATTATTCAGTAGCAATGCCCAACGGTTTCGGATCGAAGCACCAAATTAATGATGAATAATTAAACATTTCTTTATTTTATTTGAACTATATCAGCCAGTTGCTGGTATGCTCAACTTGTGCGTTCGTTTGCTTCCTCAATACCAACATAGTTGTATCGACTTAACTGATAATTGATCTCGATGCGGCTCTTCATTCGCCGATAACAATTAAAGCTACATATATACTAAAAAAAATCCAAAATATGCTAAATAATGAAAAATGTGCTAAATAACGTCATATGTGCAAAAAAATGACAAATGGTTCCTCAACACACTGCATTCCTTTGTAACACAACTTGGAATATTATCAGCACCAGGAGAAAAATATGATTTCAATGTTCGAATCGCTAAAGCCAGAGAAACAAGGGAAACACTAGGAACATTGATAATATTCATTGCAGGACTTCCACATGAGTACGACGGGGCGTGGGAGTCATCGCAAGAATAAGTGGATTGAAAAAATTTTTCAAAAAGATCTGAGAAATCTTGATCATCACAAGTTTTTTCCTCTCCAAAGAAAAACATGGAAGGTAAATTGTATGATTTACGCTTCGAGTTTACAAATGAATAAAATTGCTTCGGATCACGAACGAATTTCCTTTTGCAACGTAAAATGTAATTCTCATAACAGCTAGCATTTAAAAGATTAAAATTTGACTTGGCTATTGAGTATTTAGACCAGTCATCGATTGAACCAGACTTTTTAAAATTCTTAAAACATTTGGTTTTAATATTTCAAATATTAGAAAGAGCCTGAGTAAACCAGGGGCCTTATTAGAAGCAGGCTTAGAGTGGTACAAAGGGACACAGACATCAAGGATAGAGTTTAAAGTTTCATAGAAAATGTTAGCTGCTAAATTAACATCAACTGAGTCGTATAAAAGCGTTCAGTCAGTTGCATTAATTTAATCATTAAGCAAGACAAAATTGCATATACAAAAACAGCGACGCTTTATTTTGGGAATCGGGGCAGAAATGGGTGACATCTTTATGGAAAACAAGACATCTAATGTGGGATGAAAGCATGCTGGTCGTCGGCTCTAACTTCGGCGTTGAGCAGATCAGCGCCCTCCTGCTCGTGTGACATAACAATCTTATTGGTAACCAGTGTTAGCTTCTTCTCGACTTCGTCGTAGTATTGCATCAGTGACAGGTCACCTTGTCTGACCATTTCTAGGCCTTGCCTTAGTAAACGCAATGATGTTTTATCAGAGTAGGTGCAATCTAATCTGGCCAATATGGCATCAAAGTTCAGCACAGTATTGTGTGACACAAGCAGGACTCCAGCTACGCCCCGTATTTTGTTCCTTATGATTGCAACAGCTTGGTAGTGCGCACTGCTGCCGTTATAGGGCTTGAAGAGCTCGACTTGATATTGCAAGTGGAATATCACACCTAACATCAGGCCTAACCACTATTTTCTCGTATGACATAATTTGAGGTGCCTCCACCTGCAAGCTCTGTTTGTAACTCAGATTGTTGTTATGCCAATGCCTGTCTGACGGCATTGTCAATGAGTGCTTGGATCTGAGCGGGGTCCATAGTGTTATTTACCAAGTCACCTGACAGCTGCTGACTTAAAGTACAACCAACTTGTTCTGCTTTCCAGCTATCCTCGCTGTCGTATTCAATTTTCACGTCTCTATATGTGCCTGTCCAACTCATTAGCTGTTAGTCTGCTGGCACTACACGAATATTCTTTCGCCGAACACAAATGATCGGCTGATATATTAGCTTGCGCACTTGGGTCTCGCAAAAGATAGAACGATTAATTTGTTTTACTTTTTTATTATACGCAAGAGATACCAGCGTACCGTAGGATATGTAGTGCAAAAAATTATTTTGTTGAAAGTAAGCAATATTTTTTGAAATTGAAGCAGTTCAAAGTATACAATAAAAAAAATTGTTTGTTTTTTTTTTTTTTTTTTTTTTTTTTAATAAATCTTTATTGCAGCTTCTTGTCTTAGACTCTAGGGCGCAGTTATAATTAAACCTTAATCTACATTGTGGGCTAGAAGCCGGTATTTACATTATTTACAGTTAGTTATAATTATTAGTTATTATGATTAGTTAGTTATTAGTTAATTATTAGTTATAATTATTTATGGAGATCTGTAAAAAAAATTATTTGACAAAAGTATGCAATAAGAAATGTTACTTTTTTATAGACATGCAGCCGCAACTAACACGTGGCTGGCAACTGGTGTGAACTTTTTTCTTTGATAAATCTTGGGACATGCCTTTAAAAGCTCACATTCGAACTTACATGATTTTTTTTATATATCCTAGGTTCTTCTAAGGATGGGCGCCAATTACGTTGTTCTAGCTTAGGAGAGATGATCCCGGTTCTCAGCTTCCGCAGTTATGTGTAGATTAACCTCTTGATGTTGTTGGCTGCTATCCAGTGCTGGTGGTGTCCGTAGTGATTCAGTGCGCTATACGCGAAGATTAGGTTGCGAAGGGAACTAGCCTTCGATAATCACTGGCCTTGTGGCTCAGCAATGAAATAGCAGTTACGTTCAGTATAACGGCAGATGCCGGCGTGCGCTATATTTGCTTTACAGTAATAACGATTGAACAACGCCGAGTGCCGGAGTATGTTATGCTTGCTTTACTTTCTTTGCCAGACAATATTAGACTAAAAACTAAATCATATTCAAGTATTAGTCTACCGTAAGTGTCAATGCATCACGTCACGAAGTCATGATCGGCAAGCCGACCAAGCATTCGCTGCAACGTAGCGCTGCACTTCGAATAGGAGCTAATCGTTCCGCTAACGCTGGTAAACGTTCTTAGCGTAGTGCGCTGAACTCAATTCAGGCGCGTCAGCATTGTTTTTACAGAGCTACTTATACTTAGCTGTAAACTTATATACGCAGACTCATGCATAATTTCAACTCTTAAATACAATGTATCTATTGCTGAGTGTGTAAGGTTCAACATTGGTCTATTGCATTCTTATATTATCGCTGAGGTTTAGGCTCAGCGTTCGTCTATCATCTATTCTTATCCTATCGCTGAGGTTGTAAGGGTCAGCGTTCATCTGGCTATTCTTAGATTCCACACATGAGGCCTTTCTCAATCTATCGTACTGCATGCTAGTCGTTAAGTGCGTAGAAGGCATGTTTACATATTTATGTATAGTTCTATGTTCATGCATGATCATTCTGCGGCGGCCAGAAAAGGTGACAGCTAGTAATCATTGTCTCTGGTTTCTGCTCTTAATTATAGTCAAGACAATAAGAATTATTACTATTCCAATCCTTGTATAGTTTATGTTCGTGCCTGAACACAAATTATGTGTTTAAACTAAAGATCGCACCATAACAGAATGCACTTGTTATGGCGGGGGTCGTACGTGTAAAAGGAAATGCACAAATTTTAAGTTGATAATAATTCAGAATGTGTAAAAGGAACAACACGAATTTTAAGTTGCTAATAGTTCATTATGCGTAAAAGAAACTACACAGAGTATAAGTTGATAATCATTAATTATGTCAAAAAGGAGCTACACAATTTAATTTAGAAAAATTACAAGAAATATATAGGTGTAAAGGAATCACACCAATGAATTATGTTTTAATCTGAAAAAGTGTGTTTCGGTTTCTGTTTCTATTTATGAAATGTGACTTGAAAGTATCAAATAAAGAAATTCCTTAAAGAAAAAGTATAGAGCCGTCGAATCATGAAGTATAGTCACTCATACTGCAGAGTTAAGATAACACACGAGGACGAGTGATTTGTCAGGAAGGCCGTGCCGCAGTATGAACGTATTCTGACCACTGTACGTGTATGTCACGTTATAATCATTGTTTGACCACTGTGCTTGCAAGGCACCGCTGTGTAACGGTTTGGCTGTCGAGAATTTGACTACAGCGTAGAAGATGTATCACGCCAGAATACAGTTAGAGTAAGGCGACAGCACTTTTATTCAACTATAATTTATGTCAATTAGAAATAAATAAATAATTAAATAAAAAAACACAATTAAGAGAAGAAAAACAGATTTCACCGCACCTCGCCTCAAACCTATACCTACTACATATGTATCGTTAAAGTGCATCATCTCAACTAGTACAGCCACTTCATATTTATAAAAAAAAAAAAAAAAAAAAAAAAAAATTACTCGGCCGCCACTGGGTCTCGAGCTCGAATCTCTTTGCGTCTAGCTGCTGCGCCACATCAACATTGTATTGGTTGTTGGCATTTGACTAATACAAAACTTAAGAAAGTGCTGACAATGCAAACACAATTAGACACAAATCAATCGCAATAGTGATTCTAAGAATATACTACGCTTATGATCGGATGTGTATGTGTACAGACAAAAACGGTGGTATTAGAGCGTTAAATAAAAACAACTCCACTTTTGCGGAATTCAAGATGTTGACTGAATTGTATATTGCTTAAAATCCTAGCTCTTATTTACCTAACATGATCATATTTAATACTTGGCTTCATATAACAAGCAGAGAACAATTTTTTGAACACAACGAAAGATTCCATGGAGCGATATATTGTAACGATTCCGATCAAAGAAGTAAATGAATTAGGAGGATAAAGCCACAAGCAATAGCGCAGTTTCCTAGCTTGGAAAAAAAGCAACAAAAAATACAAAGCTACGAATAGACTACACGAATTTCATGAATAAATATCCTAGGACATATGATTTCTACAAGTAATGAAGGTAAATATTATTTGCCACAACAGGCAGTCTTAAGGGATAGTAGTCTGACAATGAAACTAAGGGTACACTTGGCCCTCGCTTAATACGGACTCTTATAGCACGAACTCGGTCTTACACAAATACAAATTTGCTCCCATCCCCCTTTTAACACGCTAAAAACCTCGTTCTTACACGAATGCAAAATATCGATATATATTTTGTTTGCTGTCGATTAACGCGATAGTGCTTTTGTGCTTGCGTCATACGATGGGGTGCTTGTCGAAAAAGGGGAATCCCACATTTGATATGTCAGATGTAAGCGTATTTTAGTAGGTGCAAAAATCTTGAGCTTTGCAGACGCGTAAAAAAAGTCAAAGATTTTGTTGTAAGTAAAATGGTGGTACAGCTTGATTAAATTAAAAAGTGAACGTAATTAAAATAAATAAATCTCAGATTTTACAATGGCAGAAAAAAAGAACAGAGCTACTTTAAAACGAAAAGTAATTTCTATAGAATCAAAAATACAAATTCGAAACCGCTTAGACAATGGGCAAACTGCCACGAAAGTTGCAAGAAGTCTTGATTTAAATGAGGCAACAGTTCGCACTATACAAAAAGAATGAAACTGAAATACGACGTGCAGGAAGCATTGGGCTATCCATATCTACAAAATTTACCAGTAGAACACGTGCACCAATTTTGGACAAAATAGAAAGAGCACTTAGCATTTGGATTGACGATAGCTACGAAAAAAGATCCCTTTAAGCCAGCAGATCATTTAGGAAAAGGCACTCAGGATTTATGGACTGCTCGAGCAAAATGGAGAGCCGTCTTCCAGCATAGATTTCGTTGCCAGTAATGGATGATTCGAGAAATTTAAAAAAAGGTTCTCCATTCATAGCCTCAAATTTAAAGGCGAAGCGGCATCGGCCGACGATAGAGCTGCTACCACATACCCACATAGATGCTGGGGGAAATTATGGCCAGAGGTTGTTAAAAGCCATGAAATAGAAATGCCAAACCGAATCCACGATATATTGGACCTTGCTTGAAGGCTTTAATAAAAACAGACAAAACTTGAATGAAAACAAATTTTTTTCTGCCAATTTTGAATTTTGAGAACGTAACCCCTTATTTTGTACTGAATCCATGTTTAGGAACGTAACCCCCGTGTTAAACGAGGGCCAAGTGTATGTAGTTTTCGATGCTTCTGCAAAAACAACAAATACAAAAAATTCTTAATGACATTATGTGGACAGGACCAAGAGTTCAAAAAGATATTTTTGACATTATATTAAAATGGCGACGCAGGGAATATGAAGTATCAGCAGACATAGAAAAATGTATACGCAAGTAAAATAGCAAAAGATGATCAGGAATTTCAGTATTGTCTGGAGAGACTCTCCACGTAAAAAATTGAAGAACTTCAAACTGACAGCTATCACTAATGGTACTACATCAGTCCCTAATTTAGCGACTAGAGTTCTTTTTGACATAGCCAACAATTGTAAGAACGCAACAATTAAAGAAATAATTAAAAATGATTTTTATATGGACGATCTTATAACAGGCGCTGAATCCATACAAAACTGTAAATAAATAGTAGAAATAGTTTCCAAAGAACTAGCAAATCTGAGAAAATGGATTTCGAACAAGCCAGAAATAATTGAATAAATAGACGAAAGTAAGAAAAATAAGGTATTAAGTATTGAAGAGAATGAATCGATAAAAACATTAGGTCTTCAGTGGGAGCCCCTCAAAGATGATTTTAAATTCAATTTGACTACCAACAATATAAAAACAGTAAATAAAAGAACAGACTGGCTATCTCTAGTAACCAAAATTGGGAAACTACTTATATGAAGAATTATCCGAAGAAGAAAGCAAATAGTGGAGATTGTATCAAGATAGTTTAACAAATTTACAAAATATAAGAATACCTAGGTGGGTCAAAACACAAGAAGACGTTGAAGTGCAATTTCATGGCTTTGCTGATGCTTCTGAAAAAGTATATGCACCAGTAGTATATGCGAAAGTAGGCCAACGTAAAGTAAATCCAAAGAAAAACCGGAAAACTATCCCCAAGTTAAAACTGTGCGCTGCCTATCTTCTGACAAGACTAATCTCAAAAATAACAGAATCTATTAAGATTAACGTCGAAATATTCGCATGGAATGATTCAATTATCGCACTAGCGTGGATTGAAAATGGATTGAATAAAAATAAATTCAATAGAAAAAGAACGGATGAGATTAGGAAAATGTCAGCAATCAAATAGAATCATTTAAAATCAAAATACAATTCAGATGATGTAGCATCCAGAGGAATCAATACCTATAACCACTAACCATACAACACATATACTGGCCATTCAGAACAAAATTATTCCACACACAAAAACTTGACTTAGAAACCCGTCACAACTTCGTTTTTGCTCGGCTCAGTCTCATAGCGTTCGCAACCAAAATAGCTCGAGGCAGAATCATTCTGCTTCGAGCAATCGGTCGAGCAGCAACGCACGAGAGCTGGAATATGCCGTGATGAAATCCCATTTCTTTGCTGCTGAGTGAAGAGTATGCCGAGTTCTTGAAAGCGTTTGCCATGCTCATGGAAAATGTTCTCTTTTTATGATTATTTTTACGCAGGGTATGAAAGCGTTGGTGCGCTTACGAATATTTTTTTGTAGTCGTTCTTGCTGCCTGTGGAGCATTTGTATGCGAATGTGTGTGTTCATAGTACATGAGCATTGGTGTGCGCCTACCGTGGGCTTTTAATTGCGTGAATGATTTTCCATTAGAATTAGAAAGGGAGTGTTTAAAATCTATTATTATTAATTAAGTGTTTTCTATTTTTATTAATATTATTAATATTATTATCAACCATTTTCTCTGTTAGTCAATAATAATTCTTTCTTATCAAAATTAAAATAAACTGAATCAGA
This sequence comes from Drosophila meridiana, assembly GCA_035045185.1. NCBI lineage: Eukaryota > Metazoa > Arthropoda > Insecta > Diptera > Drosophilidae > Drosophila > Drosophila meridiana. The sequence continues at coordinate 324,757 of JAWNPF010000076.1, forward strand.
ATAAATTTTATATTTTGAAAGCAAGGGTGGGTGGGGGAAAACCACTTACTATATAAAGTTGAACGTTTTGTACAAAAAGATCTTTAACACTCCGTATCTAAAAGCCCGCGGTATGCGCACACCAATGCTCATGTACTATGAACACACATATTCGCATACAAATGCTTCACAGACAGCAAAAACGACTACAAAAAAATACTCATTAAGCGCACCAACGCTTTCATACCCTGCGTAAAAATAATCATAAAAAAGAGAACATTTTCCATGAGCATGGCAAACGCTTTCAAGAATTCGGCATACTCTTCACACAGCAGCAAAGAAATGGAATTTCATCACGGAACTGAAACTTTTTCAGTTCTCGTGTGTTGTTGCTTGACCGATTGCTCGAATCAGAATGATTCTGCCTCGACCTATTTTTGTTGCGAACGCTGAGACTGAGCCGAGCAAAAACGAAGTTGTGACGGGTTTCTTCGTCAAGTTTTTGTGTGTGGAATAATTTTGTTCTGAATGGCCAGTCTATGTGTTGTATGGTTAGTGCTATAACTTAGTACAATGCGGAATTTGGTCGAATGGGCCAAAGTGGTTAGAAAAATCGCAAAACCATTGGCCAAAAAATAAAGAAAATGTAGATGAAGAAAAAATAATTGTTAGCACTATGCTAGAAAACTCAGTAAAGAACATTATAGGGAAATTAATAAAACACTATTCTTGTTTGCAAAAATTAAAAAAAGTAATAGCCTTTATTATTAGATTTATTAATTTCATAACTAGAAACACGATCCAAAATTCACCAGCATATATAACAGTAGAAGAATTAAAAAACGCTAAGAGCGTTAATTAAAATTAAGAGCGTTAAATAAAAATAACTCCACATTGGCCGAATTCAAGACTGAACTCTTTATTGCTTAAAATTCTAGCTCTTATTTATCTTAGATGATCTTAAAACTACTTCCAGTCACTGGAAGGGTACATTTCCATGCACACAAGTACACAGATGTTTAGCCAAGTGTCCCTTTTTTTAGATCGTTGAGCCGCTGTCTAGGCTCACGTTACATTTTCATTAGTCGCTGCGTTGGTCGCTGCAAGTAAGGGTTGACCGAGTATTGTATATATTTATGTATATGATATGTTCATGTTTGAACATTCTGTCAGGGGCACAAAATGTTGTGGCTGTGAATTTTTAATTTATTTCGATAACACGTAGGTTATTCAGTATTTGACATGTTCTTGATTGCTTCACAAAGGCCATTGATAGAGTCGCTGTTCACTTAATAGTAGAATATATGGCCTTAAATTTATTTGTGCACATGCATATCAGACGCGCTTGCAATTTTATATGTATGTGTATAGGTGAATGTTTTTTGTTGCGCGTCGTTGTTTGTTAAGTGCGTGTGATAATTGGCCAAATGTTTTGTTTAATAGATTGGGATTGCCTTAACGGAATTTTATGAAACTTTTAGCATATGATTCAATTGAATCTTTTACATTTTATAAAAATGCTAATTTATTCACATGGTTATATTTACAACAGAGCAGGGTGGGGAGCAAGCGTAGATAATTTGTAAAATAAGCCTGTATCAAAAATGTAACAAAAATTTAAATTGCATAAAATTCACATGAATCTATATGCAAAATTTGAGGGGTTTAGCTCTAAATGTATAGGAGATATAATTTTAAGACCTGTTTTCGATAAGGTTTAAAATCGATAACATGGATACAAAAAATAAAAAAAAATTTCTGTAGCTTGCCTAGATGCTTCAATCGACGCGTTCAAACATATGGGCAAACGGACGAACGGACGGACTTACAGACAGACAGGGCTAAATCGACTCTGCTCGTCGCCCTGATTAAGAATATATATACTTTGTGGGGCCACACTTCCTTTTGCCTGTTATATACATTTAACAAAACCATTATACCCGGATTTCGCATTTTTAGTGGGTTCAGGGTATAACAAGTAAGAGTGCTCTAGTCGAGACTGCTCGACTAGGGGATATCCTGAGCCCTGTGTAGAGACAAATATCAAATCATTCTGCGCTTTTTTTATGCATGCATATAAACAACATACACACACACGTATGCACGCAAGCATAAGCGCGCGCTCTGCCAACTGCGCAGTTGACGTAGCGACTGCGCTTGGGCTGTATTGTGGATTACCTTGGGAAATTAATTGTTTAATAACTTTTCTTAACGATGGACTAACTGCACCAAACTTTCACAACATGTTAATGACATTCATATGTGTGTATTTGTCAAAGCACAAGTCTCTAGTATTTGATTTGCGTCTTTTACAGAAATGGGGCGATTGGTGGCGAATAGGACGTGGCATCCAAAATCTAAACATTACGTAATCTTCTTATTAATTAGACGTAACTACACAGCAAATTTGAAGTCTCTTGCTCAAACGATGTACAAACCACGCCTTAAAAACACATTAAAATTATCGATAAATGCTCATAAAATCGAAATGGAATGAGATATCGGAAAAATGTTATAAACTTGTGCAGCGTATACTATTATCGAGTATTCGTGTAAAAGTCTCTACGTTGCGTACTTAAAAATATCTCAGCGTTCACACGGGCGGACAGACGGACAGGGCTATATCGACTCGTCTTGTCGCGCTAATCAAGAATATATATACTTTATGGGGTGTGGCGCGCCTCCTTCTGCCTGTTACATACATTTTTACAAAACCATTATACCCTGATTTCCCATTTTCAATGGGCTCAGGGTATAAAAATACAAATCGGATGGGGTTCAGGGTATCACCTAGTCGGGCGCCTACAACTAGAGTTTTCTTACTAGTCTTAAAAGAAAATTTTTATTTTGTTTGTTTGTTTAGTCATAATCATTACAAATAATAAAAAAAAAAAATTAAAATAAAAACTTAAATAAACTTATTTTTGCATACAAAAACACGCAGTATATGACCAAAATTTTTCACATCACATAAAACTATGAAGCATAATCATTCGGTTCGTTTTAAATCTTAAAATGTTTAATGCTTTTTAAATTAATTTAATACCTCACTTTGATAAAAAGTTATAATTTTGCAACGCAAAATGAGCGACGATCCCACTGTTCTACGCATCGATCACTGAACATGTATAACAACATCAGAAATGTAGTAAAAGCACTAACCATACAACACATAGACTGGACATCAGTACAAAATTGCGCAGAGCTCGGAATTTGTACCGTGGGTCCCAGACAACTTCGTATTTGCTCGGCTCGGTTACTGTAGGTCCCAAAAAAAAAAATAGCGCGCAGCAGAATCATTCTGCTTCAAGACATCGGCCGAACAACAGCGGACGAAAATTGAAATTTGCTGTCATGCGATTTCATTTCTTTGCTGCTGAGTGAAGAGTATGCCGAATTCTTGAAAGCGTTTGCCATACTCATGCAAAATGTTCGCTTTTTCATGCTTTTTTGTTACGCAGGGTATGAAAGCGTTGATGCGCTTAACAATATGATTTCACGACAAGCATGCACACATTCATACAGTCCCTTACTACATATGTGTGTATTCATGTGCCTATATGTGAAACTTGCTGCCTGTAGAATTTACAGTTGCTAGATCTTGTGGCCTGAGTATGGGATGGGATGGCTGAGGAAGTTTTGTATGTGTGCATGTGTGTGCATAGCACAAGCAGCAGCTCCCGAAAATTGTAAAATTTGTTCTTCAAGAGCTCGCATTTCTTCCCTACTGAGCAGGTATAGCACATTGATGAATGGGTTGACCGTGGCTCATGCAAAATGTTGAGACTTTTACTATTATTTGTGTGAAGGGTATGAAAGCGTTGGTGCGCTTCACGAATATGTTTTTGTAGTCGCTCTTGCTGCCTGTGGAACATTTGTATGCGAATATGTGTGTGTGTTCATAGTACATGAGCATTGGCGTGCGCCTACTACGGGCTTTTAATTGCGTGAATGATTTTGCATTAGAATTGCACAGGGAGTTCTAAAGACTTTTTATTATTAAATTTAACTTTAGATAGTAAATGGTTTCCCCCACCCACCCTTGCTTTCAAAATAGAAAATTTATTCTTAATCAATTTAATTTAATTTTGATAAGAAAGTATTATTAATGGCTAACAGAGCAAATTGTTGGCAATAATATTAATAATTTAATGAATTAATTTCGTAACAACAGAAAACGCTTAATTAATAATAAAAGGTCTTTAATGCTTCTTTAATACTCCCTCTGCAATTCTAATGCAAAATCATTCACGCAATTAAAAGCCCGTAGTAGGCGCACGCCAATGCTCATGTACTATGAACACACACACATATTCGCATACAAATGTTCCACAGGCAGCAAGAGCGACTACAAAAACATATTCGTGAAGCGCACCAACGCTTTCATACCCTTCACACAAATAATAGTAAAAGTCTCAACATTTTGCATGAGCCACGGTCAACCCATTCATCAATGTGCTATACCTGCTCAGTAGGGAAGAAATGCGAGCTCTTGAAGAACAAATTTTACAATTTTCGGGAGCTGCTGCTTGTGCTATGCACACACATGCACACATACAAAACTTCCTCAGCCATCCCATCCCATACTCAGGCCACAAGATCTAGCAACTGTAAATTCTACAGGCAGCAAGTTTCACATATAGGCACATGAATACACACATATGTAGTAAGGGACTGTATGAATGTGTGCATGCTTGTCGTGAAATCATATTGTTAAGCGCATCAACGCTTTCATACCCTGCGTAACAAAAAAGCATGAAAAAGCGAACATTTTGCATGAGTATGGCAAACGCTTTCAAGAATTCGGCATACTCTTCACTTAGCAGCAAAGAAATGAAATCGCATGACAGCAAATTTCAATTTTCGTCCGCTGTTGTTCGGCCGATGTCTGAAGCAGAATGATTCTGCTGCGCGCTATTTTTTTTTTTGGGACCTACAGTAACCGAGCCGAGCAAATACGAAGTTGTCTGGGACCCACGGTACAAATTCCGAGCTCTGCGCAATTTTGTACTGATGTCCAGTCTATGTGTTGTATGGTTAGTGGTAAAAGTTAAGTCTATAACTACATATGTGCGCAGCCTTCAAGATGAAGCACAAATAGGAAAATATATATTTTTACTAGCGATATGCGACGAATTCGTAAAGAAACTAATATTGGACCACAGAAATCCACTCCACTGATCTCAAATGTTGTATTTCTGTATAAATGGCTTACGGGCAAATAACCTTGTTGAGGAACCATTTCTCATTTTTTGTCACATATGACATTATTTAGCACATTTTTCATTATTTAGCATATTTTGGATTTTTTAGTATAATATCACTAACCATACAACACATAGACTGGACATCGGAACAAAGTTGCTCAGAGCTTCGTATTTGCTCGGCTCGGTTACTGAGGCTCCCGAAAAAAAATAAAGCGCACAGCAGAATCATTCTGATTCAGGACATCGGCCGAACAACAGCGGACAAAAATTGAAATTTGCTGTCATGCGATTCCATTTCTTTGCTGCTGAGTGAAGAGTATGCCGAATTCTTGAAAGTGTTTGACATGCTCATGCAAAATGTTCGCTTTTCCATACTTTTTTTTTACGCAAGGTATGAAAGCGTTGGTGCGCTTAATAATATGATTTCACGACAAGCATGCACTCATTCTTACAGTCCCTTACTACATATGTGTGTATTCATGTGCCTATATGTGAAACTTGCTGCCTGTAGAATTTGCAGTTGCTGGATCTTGTGGCCTGAGTAAGTGATGGCTGAGGAAGTTTTGTATGTGTGCACGTGTGTGTATAATATGTTCGCACAAGCAGCATCTCCAGAAAATTGTAAAATTTGTTCTTCAAGAGCTCGCATTTCTGCCCTACTGAGCAGGTATACCACATTGATGAATGGGTTTACCATGGCTCATGCTAAATGTTGAGACTTTTACTATTATTTGTGTGAAGGGTATGAAAGTATTGGTGCGCTAACGAATATGTTTTTGTAGTCGCTCTTGCTGCCTGTGGAACATTTGTATGCGAATATGTGTGTGCATTGTACGTGAACATTGGCGTGTGCCTATCGTGGGCTTTTAATTGCGTGAATGATTTTGAGCGAAGCAGCAATTGGGTGTTATAGTTCAGATAAAATAAAGAAATGTTTAATTATTCATCATAAAATTTGGTGCTTCGAGCCGGAACCGTTTTGCATTGCTACTGAATAATCACTTTGGAGTATTTGTAAACGGCGCGCACTATTGGAAAAGTAACGTGTTTTATCTTGTCGTGTTTTTACTGCTGGAGACGCAGCATTTGCACATTCTTGGAATTACGTATCGATATTTGGCATCATACGTAATAAACGGCGCGCACTATTGGAAAAGTGATGTGTTTTGTCTAGTCGTGTTTTTGATGCTAGAGACGCAGCATTTGCACATTCTTGGAATTACGTATCGATATACGTATCGATATTTGGCACCCTTTCTACATGCCCGCCGGTAACCCACCACGCGTTGCCCAGTAAGCAACTTTGCTACCATGCTGCAAGACCAAACACTAGCAACATAAGCCGACGACGCAAAAGCGAGAAAAAACAAGCAGACCAACTGTTCGTCGTCCGAGAATTAACAACATAGCCGACGACGCAGAAGCAAGGCGCCAGCAGACCAACGGTTCGTCGTTCAACATAGCCGACAACGCAAAAGCGAGGCGCCAGCAGATCAACGGTTCGTCGTCCAACATAGCCGGCGACGGCAAAAGCGAGGCGCCAGCAGAACAACGGTTCGTCGTCCGAGAATTGACACAGAAGGAATTCTCGAATTCTTACAGCAGCGACTTTGACTGCATTAGTTATAAGAGATGGCAAAGCAGAGCCTTGCAGTTCAGTTCGATTCATACTACTCGAATGAGTGGACGTATTAATAAACAACATAGACTGAAAACAAGCTGATTACAAATTATTACCACATGACTCCAGGCGTTTATCTATGTATATAAACAGGACTACACACTGGTAATTGACGTCCCCCATCTAAACTGATCCCCACACTGGTAACCGGCGCAGCCGATATCAGGAAAGTTTTTACTCCGGATGAACCTATAGATTTTAAAATTTTGTTTTTACTGTAAGTTTAGTTGAAAAGAAAGAAATATAAAAAAGAAAAAAAAAGAGAGGAAAGATAGGTTCAACTGCTGAAAAGAAAAAAGGTTGTGTTTGTGGATTGAGAAAAAGAAAGTGAAAACATCTGAACAATTCGCAAGCTAGGAGACCAAGACGACATGTATTAGCGACAGTAACGTAGACGGCTGAGCCAACACGTTGGGTCGAATAAATAGTTCATAGCACGGTTGAGAATTCGGGTCTAATACAGGTTGTCGCAGCATGCAACACTAACATATCGAACGACATGCAGAAGCGACAGCGACGTAGATTTGGCTGAGCCAACACGTTGGATAGAACAAATAGTTCATACCACGGCTGACATATCGGCCCATTACAAGCATGCCAAAAATTAACACACTTGACGCTGATCTAACATGATCGAACTGGTCACTGAGAATTGTTGAAGAGGTCACTGAAACTAGTGGAGGTTCAATGGCAACCTCCTGCAACCCACAACCCAGATACACACGACGTCAAACCAAACATCAGTCAGGTATATGCTGTGGTAAACCAATTTGGTGAACAACACCTCATGCAACACAGGCGAAACGTAATTCTGGTTTCGAACCGAATAGGTTGCACTGTCAAATACTTGTTACAACCGTAAATACGGAGGTTGTATTGTTGCAAAATTTGAATCAAGACGGACAGCAAACAGATACAAAATGTTTTGTCATACACAAAAAAAAAAAAAAAAAAAAAACAATGAAAGAAAAAATGTAACATAATAGCAATACTAATATCTAATACATAAAATACATGCACAAACATACACGTTGACAACAGCGGATTGAACATATCTATACAGCACACTTGGATTAAGACGATCTAAAATACACCCACACAACACGTATCGTAGATACTAAGTAATTAAGTATACACATATTACACCCTAAAGAACTACATTCTAAACATGCATTGTAAACTACATATTTAAACTAATAACACATATATACACTATACTACCTATACACACTATACATATATATACTATATTACCGATATTATCTCATAGAAGTACACGATATAAATGAACTACAATTAAATGTCGAATATCCATAGAGTGACAAAACTTATACCAAAGACCAAAAGTAAGACTAGAATAGAAAAAACAACACCACTAACTCCAATAATTACGGACGTTAGTATACTTAGAGCATCAACCTCTAATAGCAGCATGCCTTCCACGTCAAACTCTTCTCCCCCCAATCAAAATACGAACATGAATATATCAAACCCAATGGACGTCTTTACTTCAATGAGGATTCCTGATGCAATTTGATTTTTGCCAACATATGATGGCAATCCCAAGACCTTGACCGACTTTATAACCAATGTTGAGGAGATCCTAATTTTCATTAGAGGAACAGAGCAGACCCCTTATGGACAAATACTTCTTAGGGCAATTAGAAATAAAATTGAAGGTAAAGCCAACCATGCTGTTGTCGCTTTCGGCGCTACCCTAAACTGGGACGAAATTAGGGAAGCCCTTATTCTCGATTGTTTAGATAAGAGAGACGAACCGACTTTTATGTTTTAACTACATAATCTAGCACAAAAAGGGTTGTCGGTTTCAAAGCTCTTTGAACAAGTAACTGAACTTAAACTAGCTTTGTTTAAGGTTACTGAAGCCAAGGAACGGAACCAATCCTAATTAAGACAAAGAAAGACTTATTTACGGACACATGCTTGAATATGTTTTTAACTTCTATCAGAGGTCCTCTAGGAGCCACAGTTCGATCAATGAGACCAAAAACCTTACAAGAGGCATACGAATTTGCTTTTAAGGAAAGAGATATTTTTGCCAAGAGAACAAAAGGAAACAGGAAAGGGACAGATCAAACAATCAGAGACAAAACAATAATAGACAAGACTTTAAATCGGACCAATACGAAGAGAGCACTAAACAAGAATCAGACAGACAACAAATTTCGAATAGACCATTTAATAGAAATACATCAGGAGGAAGGAGAGAAATCCCAGCAATTATGCTTAGGGAGGACAGTCAGTCTTATAAACGAAAATATAACAATAATCCCAGTCAGGAAAAGACCTTGCATAACATCGAACAATACGATGACAATGATCAAAATGCCCTATTACATAACATTGACGAAGAATCAAATTTTCAAGGGAAAGCCTCGAGAAACAGACGGGATACATAAACAAGTCACATGGCACCATCCTTCCCTATATTGAACCAAAACTCGACACACAAAATTCATATAAATTTTTAATTGACACTGGAGCTGAACGCTAATTCATCAGACCACAACTTATTTCCAATTATGAACAAATAAAATTAAAGAGGCCAATTTCAATCAATACCGTACTAAGCGTACACGACCTGAACAAAAAAACAAACACTGCACTTTTTAAAGAATATAAAGTTGGTTCCATATTCTCGTTATTACTATTTGATTTTCCCCCATTTTTCGATGGTTTAATTGGAATGGACATTTTAAAAAAATTGAAAGCAGCTGTAAACATGAATACCAACAACTTAAATACACCGAATTTTTCAATTCAATTGCAATTCGAAAGAAACAAGACATCCGACATATATTTACTCGAAGAACATTCCAAAACTATCCTCAAACTCCCTGTAAACTTAAAAGACGGACATTTTCATTCAAAACAAATTCAGATAAAACCAGACGTTTTTATTTCAGAAGGAGTTTACTTAGCTAAAGATAACTTCAGTTCATGGAGGTTGTTAACTATTCCCCCACAGAACAAAAAATTCACCTCGACTCTCAGGTAATAGTAAATTAATTTGACGATAATGACTTTATAATCGTTAACTTCCTGGAGAATTTTGAAAATTCCGTTGCGCCGAATGATGCAAGTTCCATAAAATAGCTTAGAATAGATCACTTAAATAAAGAAGAAAGATCCGCTTTCCTCAACCTTTGCCGAGATTTCTCAGATCTATTCTACAACCACCAAGACACACTATCTTTTTGAAATAATGTTAAACATACAATCAACACCACAGACGAGATACCAATATACACAAAACCTTTCAAATACAGCCCCACAGAACGACTAGAAATTCAAAGACAGATAACAAAGATGCTTGATCAAAATATAATCCGCCACAGTCACTGTTGGAAGCTGCCGAGCTTTTTCGGCAACTCTGGCTCCAATCATTTACGAAGGCAAATAATAAAACCACGATTTAATTTAGCTTATTATTTATTAATTTAATGCCTAGTCCGCGATGATCGTATAGGCAAAGTTAATACAATTACAGTAGAGATAGGTGTTGCTCGCTTGAAGGTGATTTTCGAACTTAAAGAATAGAATACAAAATGATAAGCAAGTGACCGAGCAGCATAAATTTACATATGTATGTGTGTTACAGTTTCTTTTGTGCCTAACTGCACTATGAGCGAATGAGAATGTGATAAAGAGCAGATGGCTTAAGAGAAGCTTATTTAAGAGCAATTATTAGCTGCTGCGTCAAACATCCTCCCCCCCGTTGAAAGACCAAGTCTTTTAACAGGATCATCAACCGGAAGGACGCACAGTTTATTGACAGCTCGACGTGTAGTTCCAGTGGGTGTGCGCAGAACAGCGACTCTCACAGCACCATCAGCTCCAGCGATGGTCTCAACGACTCGAGCTAATGGCCATTTTAACGGCGGCAAGTTTTCGTTCTTTACACATACGACATCATTGATCTTGATCGGAGGCTGCGAGGTGACCCATTTTCCACGCTGTTGAAGAATAGTAAGGTACTCCTCACACCAGCGCTTCCAGAACAATTGCTGTATGTAAGCAATGCGTTGCCATTGACTGAGGCGATTGTGGTCGAGTCCAGTTACGTCTGGCTCGGAAAAATCGATGAGTGGTCGACCAATCAAAAAATGTCCTGGAGTGAGAACTCCAAGATCATCGTGATTTTCTGAAAATGGAACAAGAGGACGAGAATTGATTATAGCCTGAATTTGGCATACCAAGGTGCGAAGTTCATCGAAGCCGAGAAGTGATGATCCCATAGCGCGGTATAGATGACTCTTTGCGGTCTTCACTGATGCTTCCCATAGGCCACCGAAATGTGGCGAGCGAGGAGGTATGAACTTCCAATCAAAACTGTTGTTGATGCAGTAGTTCTGAACTTCAGTGCGATGTTCCTGGCTCAACAATAAACGTTTCAGATCCGCTAGCTCGTTCCGTGCACCCACAAAGTTAGTAGCGTTGTCAGACCAAATGCATCTTGGAATGCCGCGCGTACTGATGAAACGCTTGAGGGCGCCCAAGAAAGCTGCGGTTGACAGATCCCTTGCGAGATCCAACCATACAGTCTTAGTTGCGAAGCAGACGAATACGCAGATGTAGCATTTTATTGAAGTTCGGTTTCGTCCATCGGGTTTGTAGTAAAATGGTCCACAGTAGTCGATTCCAGTGACAGTAAATGCCGGTGAAAACTGTATACGATCCTTAGGCAAGTCCGCCATTATATGCTCCACTAGACGAGGCCGGGATCTACAGCATATGACACATTTACGCAATGCTCGGCAGACAGTTTTCATGCCGCCTATGGGCCAAAACTGGAGTCGAATTACTCCATGCAAGGCCTGCGGTCCTGCATGATGATGCGCCAGATGAAGATGAGATACTATAGAGAAGGTCAAGGGATGTTCTTTGGGCAAGATAATTGGGTGGCGCGCATCGAAGCCGAGAGTCGAGTGCCGCAAGCGGCCACCAACTCGAAGTAGACCAAAGTCATCCATAAACGGAGAGAGCGAAAGAATGGCGCTTGACGAATGGACATTCTTTCCATTTCGTAGTGCAGAGAATTCTCGGTGCAGCTGAGTTCTTTGAACAAGACGACACAATATGTGCGATCCTTGACGAAGATCGTCCGCTGACAATCCAGGTGTCTTTGTTCTCCTAATGAATTTGTTGATGTAACCAAGAATACGCTTCATTGTTCCGAATGAATTTATGTGTTTGAATGACAAAGAGATATCCACATGCTCTGCCGAGAACAGAACTCTTTGACGCATTTCAGGAAGGTATGCTTCAGATACGCAGTGCCTAGGCCAACAATGTCTTTCCATTTGCAAAAACGAAGGTCCGTGCATCCATAATCTCGAATGCAAAAGCTCCAACGGTGCTGCTCCTTTCGATAATATATCCGCTGGATTCATCCCAGTGGGCACGTAATGCCACTCCATGCCGGTCGTCAGCTGCTGTATGGCGCAAATCTTATTGGCGACAAATACATTGAATTTGGATGGCTCTTCTTTTAACCAAGACAAGACTACGGATGAATCTGACCAACAATGCATCTCACATTCAAACACGTTCATTTTGTTTATTTCGCTTACCAAGTTCGCAAGCAGAAATGCCGCGCATAGCTCAAGCTTAGGCACCGTTAGGGTCTTTAATGGGGCGACTCTTGCCTTAGAACAGAGTAAGTGAACCTTAACAGCATTATTCTTCGCTGAACGAACATAGACACAAGAGCCGTAAGCCTCAAGACTGGCATCGCAGAAGGCATGTAGCTCGATTCTTGCCTTGAGTTGGAGTACATAACAAGGAAATGTTGCATTGCGCACTTGGTGAAAGTCCTTACAAAACTCACTCCACGCTGATTCTAAAGGTTGTGGCAGGCTTTCATCCCATTGCAGCTTGTCTCTCCACATGCGTTGCAAGATTATTTTTGCTCTAGTTAAAATGGTCCAATCAAACCTAGCGGATCGTAACATCGCGCGATGGTTGACAGAACCGAACGTTTTGTGTGATTGATTACACTACCTTTGGGCTCGAAGGTGAACACGAAGCTGTCCTTTCGAGGTTCCCAGATGAGTCCAAGTGCCTTGGTTACGTCGCTGCCGTCATCGAGCTTGAGAAAACTTTCCTGTTCGGTTTCTGGAACTCCGCGAAGTACGTCTCTTGAATTGGAACACCATTTTCTCAACTTAAAGTTTCCTCGAGCAAGAAGACCTGTGGTTTGTTGCATTATGTCGCGAACTTCTTCAACTGAATTGCCTCCTGAGATCAGGTCATCAACTTAGAAATCTCGCAAAACCGTTTTGGATCCTAATGGGTATGCCGAAGACTCATCCATTGCTAGTTGATGCATTGCACGAATAGCCAAAAATGAAGCGGGTTTGGTCCCATAAGTGACGGTATTCAATCTGAAGACTTCGATAGCATCGTCTGATGAGTTTCGCCATAAAATGCACTGGAGCATAGAATCAGGCTCCGCGACCTTCACACACCTATACATTTTACCAATATCACCAGTAAGTGCAATCGAAAATGTACGAAAACGAACGAGTGTGTGAAACAAGGTAGCTTGAATAGTCGGTCCTGACATAAGCAAATCGTTTAATGAGAAACCAGATGTGGTAGCTGCCGAGCCATTGAAGACAACTCTCAGCTTTGTTGTCGAACTCTCTTCTTTGTATACGCAATGATGAGGTAAGAAATATTTGCATTCATTGATCTCTTCGCTAGGAACCAAAGACATATGATTGAGATCAATATACTCCTTTATAAATGCTGAGTATTTCTCCTTTAAAGTTTGATTTAGAGCGTAAGCTAAATTCAAAAATCGACGCTTGGCCTGCAAATAGGAATCGCTCAAAGATTCAACGCCTTGCTTTTTTGGCAAGCAGACTGAATATTCCCCAGAAGGTAATCGACGATAGTTTGTAATGAAATGCTGCTCACAATTAAGTTCTTCTGTGGTTACCTTGGCAATAGGCTCGAAAACGTGTTCCACTTCCCAAAACTGACGCACCAACTCATCAAGCCGAGTGCTGTGATTGGCGTGATCCGAATTTCTTTGGGTTGCGATAAACGAACAGAGTTTGGGGGCATGTTGCCCGCCACCTGAAATGATCCAGCCGAGCTGCGTTTTCTGCACAACTGGTAATCCAGGTGCCAACTGAATTTGCCCAACACACATCAGCTCGAAGAAGAGACCAGCTCCGATGAGAAGATCAATCCGTTGTGACTTATGGAACAAAGGATCAGCTAGCTGTAGGTTTGAGGGTATATTCCAAGTGTTAGTAGAAATTGAGATGCCAGGTAGGTTGTCAGTAATAGTCTGGGCGACGATGGCAGTGATGGAGGCAGAATAATCAGAAATTCGCGATTTCAGAACGAAATTGACTGAATATCCTTCAGTTGGCATCTCCAATGCCAGACACTGCAGTCAGTGATTTACATTTTCGAAGCTGAAGCTGATTTGCAAACCGACTGGTGACGAAGTGAAGTTGAGATCCTGAGTCCAAGAGTGCACGACACGGAACGAATGTGCCAGCTCGGTTCTTGACAAGGATTATAGCAGTGGCTAAAAGCACCACATCAGACGAGTTAGGAGATATGTGGACTTGAGGAAGAGAAGGTGACATTGCAACCTTGGCAGTGGGATGTATTGCATTTGCTTGTTGTTTAAGTTGAGGGACTACGTTCGATGTAACTGTTGAAGACTGATTGTAATGCAATAAAGTATGGTGCTTCAATTGGCAGGTACGGCAGGAACCAGATTTGCAATCCTTCAGCTGATGTCCTTTTCTTAGGCAATTGAGGCAAAGGGCGAGCCTCTTGGCCTCCTTATGCCTTGCCATTGGGGACAATTGCTCAAAACGCTTACATTGGAATAGCACGTGACTTGGATCGTCACAAAAGACACAACGAATGGGAGTCTTCGAAGCAACAAATGCCTTTCTTAAAGGAGTACTCACGATCTTTCCTGACTTGCCAACCTGACCATCCTGCAAGACTTGATCCACATTTTCAAGGACTCGACACCGTCCTTGTAAGAATTCTGACAATCTCGACCAAGATGGTAACTCATTAGTAGATGAGCCTTCCTCCCATTTAGTCTGAGTAACCTTGTCCAGCTTTTGCAACACTGTTTGCACGATGACACAGTCAGCAACTTCTTCCCTCGATGCTAAAGAATCCATAGCACGAATGTGAGACGTAACTTTATCCACCAACTGCCTCAGCCTGCCCACAGATGCATCAACTTTCTCAAGCCGGAAGATTGCTCTGATGTGTGCCTGTACAATAAAACGCTTATTATCAAATCGACGTTGAAGAATATCCAGAGCGACGAGATAGTTGGCTTTGTTGATTTCCAATGAGCTGATGGTATCCAACGCAGAACCACTTAAGCAGGATCGAAGATGCTGGAACTTCTCAATAGGACTGAGATCCGGATCAGCATCTATTATCGTCTTGAACATAGAGTAGAAGTTTTCCCACTCAGTGTAGACTCCACTAAATTTTGGCAGCTCCAGCTGCGGCAAACGCGATCGATTAGCCATGACGAGTGTTGGATGAGCATTTGAACCACTTGTATTAAGCGTCGACGAAAGTTGTTGATCCGACCGATTTCCTAGTTCACGTTGAAGCAAGGCTTTAAACTTTAACAAGGTTGATTCAAACCGCGCAGGCAAATCACTAGATATGGACTCAAAATTAGATTCTTCTAGGCTAGTATGGACTGACTCAAAGTTTGACTCTAACTTGGTTAGCGAATCCAAAAGCACACGTAAATCACACGAGTCCATGTGACTTAATCTGTCAATGTCCATATCGGCATATAACCTTTCAAGTCTATCGAAAAACGCGTTTGTTTTGAGTTTTAAGAAAGTAACCTGAGATGCAGGCACTTGATCAACATTCGACTCTGAGTTATTCATTTAAGTTTGTTTACTCGCGAAAAAACACGTTTGGTTACAAAATTAATGCACAAGCTAATATACTCTCTAATGCACTTCGAGTTTATCTGATCTTATATGCAGGTTCACTGTAAATGCGTGTGTTTGTATGTGTGTGATCGACACAGCTATTTTCGGATTAGCGGGCCTTCTATGCAAACGCTGCACAAAGAAGCACCAAAAACCGCGACGAACAACCGACGAACAAGAAGATGATAAAGATAAGCACAACGCAAGCGCGACCGCAAGCTTATCTGAGCTTTTATATATGTCTGTATGTGTGTCTTCTATGATTGACACAGCTTTTTCGGCTTAGCGGGCCCTATATGCAGACGATGCACAGCAGGCGCCAAACGCGACGAACGAAACAGACGATTAAAGAGGAATAAGAAAAACTCAAGATAATGTACGCACAATGCCATGCACTATTATATACACAAAATAATATCTAACTTGAGCATAAATGTTAATGTTTTACACGACGAGATTTGTTATTAATTTGAATGCAATATGTTGCACAAATTTTAACGCTTTGCACTGTCGTGTACGACGAAGTTTATTGTTAATTTGAATACACTATTTTGCACAAATGTTAATGCTTTACACTGTTTCGTCGTACAACGCGATGTGTTATTAATTTGAATGCACTATTTTGCACAAATGTTAATGATTCACACCGTTGTACTTCGACGAAGTTGAGTACTAACTTGATACACTAAACGAAACACCACGGAGTGTATAATCACGTCGGGGTCACCAAAATGTTGGAAGCTCCAATCATTTACGAAGGCAAATAATAAAACCACGATTTAATTTAGCTTATTATTTATTAATTTAATGCCTAGTCCGCGATGATCGTATAGGCATAGTTAATACAATTACAGTAGAGATAGGTGTTGCTCGCTTGAAGGTGATTTTCGAACTTAAAGAATAGAATACAAAATGATAAGCAAGTGACCGAGCAGCATAAATTTACATATGTATGTGTGTTACAGTTTCTTTTGTGCCTAACTGCACTATGAGCGAATGAGAATGTGATAAAGAGCAGGTGGCTTAAGAGAAGCTTATTTAAGAGCAATTATTAGCTGCTGCGCCGAACAGTCACTCTCCTTGGAGTGCACCAGTGTTTCTGGCGTCAAAATAATTGGACGCATCAAAGGAAAAAAATGGAGACTAGTAGTGGACTATAGGAAAATAAATGAGAAGACCATTAAAGACAAATATCCCATGCTCCACATAAACGAGGTGCTAGACAATATAGGCAGAGCTAGGTATTTCTCCGCTTTAGACCTGGCTATCTTCAAATAGAGATGAACCCTAGAGACACACCTAAAACTGCATTTTCTGCAGCCAATGGTCACTTCGAATTCGTAAGAATGCCGTTCGGTCTAACTAACACTCCAGCCACATTCCAGAGAGTTAAGAACAATGTATTGGCAGAACATAACGGCAAATGTTTCTTAATTTATTTGGACGACATTATAGTATTCTCAGCATCTCTACAAGAACATATTACTGACCTAAAAAAGATCTTCACTAAACTATCACTGGCAATGCTAAAACTTAAACCTCAGAAATGTAAATTTTTAATAAAAGAAATAGAATATTTAGGACACACATCAAACCTATCCTAAATTCATAAAAAACTTCGCTAAAATAGCCAAACCATTAACAGAACAATTATAAGGCAAAAATCCTCAATTATTGTCAATGAAGAATTTACGAGAGCATTTAAGCATTGTAAAACTTTACTATGTAATGAACCACTTCTACAATACCCCGACTTCTCAAAACTATTCATCCTAACTACGGAAGCCAGTAATATTGCAATCGGTGCAATACTGTCTCAAGGTACCTTGGGATCTACTCTACGGTAGAAAAAGAGATGCTGGCAATTATTTGGGAATACCTCTTCGGCAAAAAGTTCACAATTATAACACACCACCGACCACTAGCATGGCTAATGAATTTCAAAGAACCCAATTCCAAGTTAGTACGTTGGAAATTACTACTTTTAGAGTACGACTATCAAGTTATCTACAAAAAGGGCTCACAAAACGCTGTGGCGGATGCCCTAAGAATTTCAGTTAATATTAACACAACAGGCAATTCACAAACAACTACTTCCAACAATGAAATTATTCACTCTCAAAAATGTATAAATGAGTTCAATATCCAAACTATCTTTCAAGAAAATGAACACCCTCACATACAAACCTCATTCCATTCAAAAACAAATTGAGACGAATAATTTCAGATAATAATTAATTTCTACAAAATCATCAGATGTAATACAATACTTAAAGATATCTCAAATGCAGAAGACCAAATCCAGGCAATACAAGAATACCATTTAATAATAATCACAGAGGAATAGAAGAATCAACAGCTCATATAAAAATAACTATATTTTCCCCATATGAGACAAAGAGTGTCGTCATTCATTAATGAATGTGACAAATGCAAAACCTTAAAGTACGACAGACAACCTCTAAGACTTATCTTTCAAGAAACTGAAACAATAAGACTACCCTTACATTTAATTCACATCGATATTTTTACCATCAATGCCAAGACATTGGCAATGGCCTATACAATTTCAACCAGAGACTGTATTAACATAGTAAGAGCATTACAAACTTTTCTTAATATCTATGGTACACCTAAAAAATTGGTATGCGATCAAGGACCAGAATTTGCAGGAAAATTATTCAAAGATTTTTGTACTCAATATAACATAGAAGAACACGTGACCTCTTTCCAACAATCTTCGAGTAATGCCCCAGTCCAAAGACTACACTCCACCTTAACAGAAATATTCAGGATAATTTACGAAAAGAAGAAAGACGCAAAACTTACATTAGATAATGAAGAAATTTTCGCAGAAACCCTGACCACTTTCAATAACTCAATCCACTCAGCAACACAGCTAACTCCATACGAGTTATTCACAGGAAGAAAACACACTTTCTTAAAAGAGGTAAAATTTAACAACGAACACGATTTTCTAAAAGAGTTAAATAACTTTAGGGAAGACCTATATAATGACATACACAAAAAAACTAAAGAAATAGTTCAGGATAGAACAGTCAAATTAAACCAAGACAGAGAAGAACCCATGACGCTACAGACAGATGACATTACGTATAGAAAGGAAAACAGACGTAACAAATTAACTCGGCGTTTTTCATGTCAAAAAGTAGCAGAGGACAACGGATTAACAATAATTACACACAAACGTCAAAAAATACACAAATCAAAATTAAGAAAGAAAATAAAGAGAGAATGAACAAATTATAATCAATCTATCAATTATTAATTTCAGAATTTGCTACACTACAGCACAAAAATTTCAAATCGAATATCCACCCGAAAATGTCGCATTTATCGAGGTAGAATTAGGAAAAGCCCGATACATTAACTCTTTTAAGACACTCAAACACATTATAGATACCACTGACTACATCTCTAGTATAGACAAAAAAAGAATCACTGAATAATCTAAAAAAAGAAATGCAGAGACAACAATTAATATAGTACTTACTAAAACACAACAAATAACCGAAAAAGTCCAACCCCCAGAAACAGAAACAAGAGAGAATTAATAAACAGATTGGGAACGTTAGTTAAGACAATAACAGGCAACATGGTCACTCACAACACATACAATCAAAACAAGTAAGAAAATTCTAGTCGGAGGTGCCCGACTAGGAGATCCCCTGAGCCCCGTCCGATTTGCATTGTTTAATACGCTATATAACTTGCATATAACATTAAATTTTCCAAAATTAAATTATAATTTTGAAATTTTATTCAACTAGAATGTATGTAAATCAAAACTAAATAAATAATTAAATAATTAAACATATCAACAAAAAAAGAAGAAGATAAACAAACATCACCGCACATGGACTCGAACCTGCATCTATTTACTACATATGTAACGATAGAGCGCATCATCTCAACTAGCACAACCACCTCATGTTTATACATTAAAAAAAAATTTAAAAAGTTACGCCTTCGTCACTGAGATTCGAACTCGAGACCTTTCGTTTACGCGGTTTGCGTCTATCCACTACGCTACACCAGTAATGCGTTTCTTGTTGGCAAAACGCAAAGTAGTACTACAAGGGCGATATGTGACAAATACAAAACTAAAGAAGCTAAAGAAGCAGATCTATCGCAATTATAATTCTTAGAATATGCTGAAATGCGCGCATATGAACGTATGAGTATGTGTACATACAAAAACGGTGGTCTGTTTGAATGTATGCGGTTAAAGGGCGATATATGACAAATACAAAAACAATTCAAACACAGACTTGGTTGAAGAATATGCTAGAATGAATGGCCTTGAATGTATTGGAGCACATGCCAAGCAGAGGCGCTTGCACGTTTCAATGTATGTATATGTGTATATGTTTTTTGCAGCGCGTCGCTACTTGCCATGTGCGTGTGATAATTGGCTAAACGTTTTGATTAATAAATCGGGACTGACTCAACGGATGAAACTTTCAGCATATGATTCTATTGAATTTTTTACATTTTATAAAAATGCTAATTTAATTTATATAATATAACCATATAACCATGATATTTGCAACAGACTCTCAATGGGTGTTTGATGGCAGGGGGGGTAATTAGTAAAAAGAGCCGGTATCCAAAAAATAAAAAAAATAGAAATTGCATAAAATTCACATTAATCTATATGCAAAATTTGAGGGGTCTAGCTCTAAAGGTGTGGGAGATATAATTTTCTAACCTATTTTCGATAAGGTTTAAAATCGATAACAAAACAACAAAAATATATATCGTTTTTTGGTAACAAAGTTGACCTGCGCGTGCTATCCACGAACCCAACAAAAAAAAATCAAGTCTCTAGCTTGTCTAGATGCTTCAATCGACGCGTTCAAACATACGGACAGACGGACAGACAGACAGACGGACAGGGCTAAATCGACTCAGCTCGTCGCCCTGATCAAGAATATGTATACTTTGTGGGGTCTGACACACCTCCTTCTGCCTGTTACATACATTTAACAAAACCATTATACCCTGATTTCCCATTTTCAATGTCCTCAGAGTATAAAAACTAAAAAAGTAACGCTGTTATCACTGAGTTTCGAACTAGGGACCTTTCGTTTATTCGCTTTGCGTCTATCCATTACGCCACACCAGTATTACGTTACGGACAGACGGACGGACAGACGGACAGACAGACAGACGGACATGGCTAAATCGACTCAGCTCGTCGCCCTGATCAAGAATATATACTTTGTGGGGTCTGACACGCCTCCTTCTACCTGTTACATACATTTAACAAAACCATTATACCCTGATTTCCCATTTTCAATGGTCTCAGGGTATAAAAAATCAAGTCTCTAGCTTGTCTAGATGCTTCAATCGACGCGTTCAAACATACGGACAGACGGACAGACGGACGGACGGACGGACGGACAGACGGACAGGGCTAAATCGACTCAGCTCGTCGCCCTGATCAAGAATATACATACTTTGTGGGGTCTGACACGACTCCTTCTGCCTGTTACATACATTTAACAAAACCATTATACCCTGATTTCCCATTTTCAATGGCCTCAGGGTATAAAGAATCAAGTCTCTAGCTTGTCTAGATGCTTCAATCGACGCGTTCAAACATACGGACAGACGGACAGACAGACATACGGACAGGGCTAAATCGACTCAGCTCGTCGCCCTGATCAAGAATATATATACTTTGTGGGGTCTGACACGCCTCCTTCTGCCTGTTACATACATTTAACAAAACCATTATACCCTGATTTCCCATTTTCAATGGCCTCAAGGTTTAAAAAATAGAAATTGCATAAAATTCACATTAATCTATATGCAAAATTTGAGGGGTCTAGCTCTAAAGGTGTGGGAGATATAATTTTATAACCTATTTTCGATAAGGTTTAAAATCGATAACAAAACAACAAATATAGATATCGTTTTTTGGTAACAAACTTGACCTGCGCGTGCTATCCACGGACCCAACAAAAAAAAAATCAAGTCTCTAGCTTGTCTAGATGCTTCAATCGACGCGTTGAAACATATGGACAGACGGACGGACGGACAGACGGACGGACAGACGGATAGACGGACAGACAGACAGACGGACAGGGCTAAATCGACTCAGCTCGTCGCCCTGATCAAGAATATATATACTCTGTGGGGTCTGACACGCCTCCTTCTGCCTGTTACATACATTTAACAAAACCATTATACCCTGATTTCCCATTTTCAATGGCCTCAGGGTATAAAAAATCAAGTCTCTAGCTTGTCTAGATTATTCAATCGACGCGTTCAAACATACGGACAGACGGACAGACAGACAGACGGACAGGGCTAAATCGACTCAGCTCGTCGCCCTGATCAAGAATATATATACTTTGTGGGGTCTGACACGCCTCCTTCAGCCTGTTACATACATTTAACAAAACCATTATACCCTGATTTCCCATTCTCAATGGCCACAGAGTATAAAAATTAAAAAAGTTACGCTGTTGTCACTGAGTTTCGAACTAGGGACCTTTCGTTTATTCGCTTTGCGTCTATCCAGTACGCCCCACCAGTATTACGTTACGGACGTACGGACGGACAGACGGACAGACAGACAGACGGACAGGGCTAAATCGACTCAGCTCGTCGCCCTGATCAAGAATATATATCCTTTGTGGGGTCTGACACGCCTCCTTCTGCCTGTTACATACATTTAACAAAACCATTATACCCTGAGTTCCCATTTTCAATGGCCTCAGGGTATAAAAAAAAAAAAATATATATATATATATATATGTAAGATTATATTATATATAGTTTGTTGAATATTAAGTAATACCCGAATGAAGAATTATAAAATGTGTAATAATAATAAGTGAACAACGAATTTCAACTATTTTCACGCAGACAACTTCACGACTCCGTGGCGACGACAACGACGGCTACTATTCGACTCTCGTGGTGATCGCCCATCTTCAACTATCGTTAAGCCTATCGATACGAATATCGTGTACCCCGTATCGATAGCACTTCTGTTACGTTCCTTCTTACATTCGGCCCATTATCGTTGCTGGTGGCTGTGATATTCGGTCCCTCGATGTTTACGGCAGCTTTTTTAACATCATAGCGGCCATTTCGTTTTATTTTGACCACTTCGTATGGTCCCAAATACTCGCTTGCTAGCTTTCGACCCACAACAAACTGCGTTTGTTTTATAGCAACTAAATCGCCCAATTTTTAGACATGCTCTGCTTGTCTCTTCTTTTCGTAGTTGTGCTTGTACGACTGCTGCGCCTTATAGATGTTACGCATGGCTTCTTCACGCAACTTCTGCCGCTCCTGGTCGAAGTCTGCTACTAACTCCTGGTTTAACGACTCCAGTACTCGACCCTCAGGGCTGACATTTATCTTCGTTCCGAATATAACTTCAAATGGTGACTTCTTTGTGGACGCATGTACGTGAGAGTTTATAGCCATCTGGACTTGTGGTACGAACTAGAACCATTTCGACGGCGCATCTGCAGATAGATTAGCTAAAATGGATACAATAGAACGATTAACGCGCTCTACCTGACCATTGCCTCTGGCTACTCCAGTTGTCGACCATATATGTTCAACTTTATTCCCAGCAACGAAATCTGCAAACGCATTCGATGTGAAAGCGACGCCTCTGTCGCTAATGATTCGTCTGGGAAATCCAAACACGCTCGACCAATCGCTCAGCTTTTTGACAACTTCTTCTTGGCCTGTTGATTTGGCTGGGAACAGCCACACTAACTTTGAAAACGCATCCACAACCGCTAGGATGAACTTGTACTGCTTAGAAGTTGCATCCATCGGACTCAAATGATCAATATGCAGCCTATGGAGTGGTTTCTTGTGCGTCCGCCTGAAGCGTCTTGTGCTCCACTTGCAGCTGCTCCAGCTGCTGCGTCTTCTGCTCAATTAGACCCCGAAGCTCTTCCAGTTGCTGCTCCTCCTGGCAGCCAACGCAGGTCCGCGTGCAGCGCTTCGTTCTGCTGACGCAGCTGCTCCAACTGTTGACTTAGCTCGCTGTCGTATGCAGACTTTCCATATCTTGCCTGTAAGCCCGAGAACAGTGTCTGGACTTCGTTCAATAGGAAGATTATCTTTATGTTCAAAGATTTCTTCCTGGTTGCTTGATTTTAGGTGGGCATACACTTCTTTGATGTACTGCCTTACTTTTAGACGTTTTTCGTCAACAAATTTAATCCACTCATCCTTTAGGCTCATACTTCTGTGTGAAAATATTATTTCCTGTTGAGTATTTTCTTGCCTGGATGTTTCCGGTCTTATTTGCCAATTTTTGCTGTAGATGTCGGTATCCATAGTGTGGTCGGCAACTTCGACCTTCATCAGGGCCTTCTTGTAGCTCCTGATTGATTCCATAATCCAATCATATATTTTCTCTGTAAAATATTGTTGGTTGATGACACCAATTTTCTTCAGCAGTGAATGGTTGGCAGTAAATTCTGCTGCCAACTTATCCACAACTGCAAACTCATCCTTTTTAGCTATGGCCTACAGGATGCTGTCATATATCTCTGATTGTTTGTCTAGAGTTTTTGTTAACAGGATCTCTTTATTCTTTGGCTTTTTGTTTTGATCACCAGGTTGGTAAGCCAAAGATATTATCTGAGCACTTTCCACAAACATTTAGTAAATTTGTGGTTTCGGCTTTTATGACCGGGATCGAATACAGTAATCACTCAGCTGGAAGCACGCAGTACTTGACTGTGTTGATTTCCAGTCAATACTGTATCCGGATCGAAGGACCATGAATGAATACAATCACTACTAGATCCAGCTCGGTTGAGTGAATACACGGACTGTGTTGATGATTAGTCCGAACTGTACTCCGACTTGAAGATTGAATACACGGACTATGATGTTGTTTAGTCCGTGTTGTACTGATCTTTATTCTTCTGAGGCTGCGTATATATACCCAGCCTCATGCATAATTTCAACCCTTAAATCTAATGTGTCTATTGCTGAGTGTGTAAGGCTCAGCATTGGTCTATTGTATTCTTATACTATCGCTGAGGTTGTAGGGCTCAGCGTTCGTCTATTATCTATTCTTAACCTATCGCAGACGTTGTAAGGGTGCGTAGATGGCATGTTTACATATTTATGTATATTTTTATGTTCATGCCTGAACAACCACCGAAGACGAAACCACGAGGAACCAGGCATAATCGTAATAATCAACGCATCTAATGCAGAGATTTCTCCATCATGCGACTACAATAGAACAATAAATAACACAGCAATTATCAACTACGAAAATTGCACAACCAGGATCAACAACCGTATCTACGACAATTCAATTACTGAATACGTAGACGACTTCTAATTCATTATACCTGTAGAGTCAATAAATATTTCAAAGAAGGCTACACCTAAATTAACACTACAGGCCTTACATTGGAATGTAACCAAGGATAACGCCCACATTAAAGAAATCAGGAAGTTAACAAACAAGCATTTTACATCAACTTACATTTGGCTTGGAATCTTAACCCTTACAGTAATTTTGGCTATGGTCTTCAAAAGAAGAAGCCCAATCCTGGACATACAGATGCATCCGACTCCAAATTTCGTCCCGACCTTTCCATCATTGTGGCCCTCACTTCATTCCAGGATGGGAGGAGTTACCGTCCCGGCACCCCTCGACATACCCCCCGCTAAGCCACCACGCGTTGTCCAGTAAGCACTTGACAACTATGTTGCTATATAATCATCAGCAATGAATGAGTGGACGTATTAATAACAAGTAAGAGTGCTCTAGTCGAGACTGCTCAACTAGGGGATACCCTGAGCCCTGTGAAGAGCCATATATCAAATCATTCTACGATTTTTTTATGCATACATACAAACAACACATACACACATACATATGCACGCACGCATAAGCTCGCGCTCTGCCAACTGCGCAGTTGACGCAGCGACTGTGCTTGGGCTGCAATATGGCAATTATCATGGGAACTTAATTGTTTAATAACTATTCTTAGCGATCGACTAAGTGCATCAAACTTTCACAACTTATTATTGGCATTCATATGTGTGTATATGCCAAAGCACAAGTATCTAGTATTTGATTTGCGCTTTTTACAAATAGGGGCTATTGGGAGCGAATGGGGCTTGGCATCTAAAATCTAAAAATTACAGGAATACGGAAATTCCTTACACGCAACTAAACAGCAAATTTGAAGTCACTAGCTCAAACAATGTCCAAACTACGCCTTGAACACTTATTTTCGATAATAATTAAAGTCGATAACATTACAACAAAAATAGTTATCGTTCATACGAAGTAAACTTGACCTGCGCGTGCTATACACGCAGCCAAAAAAAAAAAAAAAAACAAGTAAGAACGTTGCCTTAGGGCGAAACCTAATGCGTGGTACTCGTTTCCCATAGGGGCATTATGTATTTTAAATTTAATAATATATCTCAAATTTTGAATTTATGTAGATTCATGTAAATTTTTTTAAATTTCAATTTTTGCTAATAAAACCATGTAAATGAATTAGCATTTTTATAAAATGTAAAAAATTCAATAAAATCATATGCAATACAAGAATATCATTTTAATAATAATCACAGAGGCATAGAAGAAACAACAGCTCACTAAAAAATAACTCTGTATTTTCCCCATATGAGACAAAGAGTGTCGTCGTTCATTAATGAATGTGACAAATGCAAAATCTTAAAGTACGACAGACTTATCTTTCAAGAAACTGAAACAATAAGACTACCCTTACATTTAATTCACATCGATATTTTTACCATCAATGCCAAGACAGTATTGACAATGGCAATGGCCTATACAATTTCAACCAGAGACTGTATTAACATAGTAAGAGCATTACAAACTTTTCTTAATATCTATGGTACACCTAAAAAATTGGTATGCGATCAAGGGCCAGAATTTGCAGGAAAATTATTCAAAGATTTTTGTACTCAATATAACATAGAAGATCACGTGACCTCTTTCCAACAATCTAACTAAGCTAACTCCATACGAGTTATTCACAGGAAGAACACACACTTTCTTTAAAGAGGTAAAATTTAACAACGAACACGATTTTCTAAAAGAGTTAAATAACTTTAGGGAAAACCTATATAATGGCATACACAAAAAAACTAAAGAAATAGTTCAGGATAGAACAGTCAAATTAAACCAAGACAGAGAAGAACCCATGACGCTACAGACAGATGATATTACGTATAGAAAGGAAAACAGACGTAACAAATTAACTCGGCGTTTTTCATGTCAAAAAGTAGCAGAGGACAACGGATTAACAATAATTACACACAAACGTCAAAAAATACACAAATCAAAATTAAGAAAGAAAATAAAGAGAGAATGAACAAATTATAATCAATCTATCAATTATTAATTTCAGAATTTGCTACACTACAGCACAAAAATTTCAAATCGAATATCCACCCGAAAATGTCGCATTTATTGAGATAGAATTAGTAAAATTCCGATACATTAACTCTTTTAAGACACTCAAACACATCATAGATACCACTGACTACATCTCTAGTATAGACAACAAAAAAATCACTGAATAATCAAAAAAAAAAAAAAAAAAGAAATGCAGAGACAACAATTAATATAGTACTTACTAAAACACAACAAATAACCGAAAAAGTCCAATCTATGACCCCCAGAAATAGAAAAAAGAGAGGATTAATAAACAGATTGACAATTAAGATAATAACAGGCAACATGGTCGCTACAGACTCACAAAACATACAATCAATAAAAAAAAAATAAATAAATAAATAAAAAAATAAAGAAATACATACGCAATATTTAAGTAAATAATTACAATATAGATATTCTATCGAACCATATAAATAATATTACAGATGTTGCTCACTAAACTAAAAATTAGACCAAATTTATTTTAACCTATAAGGAACTAGACATAATCCAAGAAAAACTTACAAATCTACGAATAATAATAATAATAAAAAATAAATTATAAATTATAAATTATAAATTATAATTATAATAAATTATGTATACAAACAATCCTTCTGGACCAACGGATAGGCGAAACCTTTTGATGAAATCGTAACCAATGATTGCGTTATGGCTCATTGTGTTGTTCGCAACTACCACGAATTTCTGCGTTGAGTTTATACCATCGATTTGTAATTCAGCCTGTATCTCGCCAATTGGCTGTGTAAACTTGTTGCCGAGACCACGTAGATTGGAGATGCTCCACAAAATATTTACATTTCCCAACTTTTTCAGCACGTTTTTCGTAATCATCGACACGTCAGAGCCTGTGTCGATCAAACATTCAACAATAAGGCCATTTATATTTGCTGATTTGATACGACTCTGGTCTACCACTACCTGCACACTGCTTGTTTTAGTTGGACAATTGTGAGAAGTATGTCCATCGTTTTTGCAAGCGAAGCATTTTGTCGGCGAAGTACAATCCTTCTTTTTATGATCGTATTATGGCTCTTAAACTCCTTTCTCTGCTCCACTGGCCAGCGTGTATTTGAGTTTGTGCGTATTGTTCCATTTTCTCCTGCTCCATTTACCAACTGTAGTAGTTCGTACTCCTCTCTCAGCTCCTTAAATGTTTTACAACGGTACATGGCCACTTTATACTCATTTTTTATTTGCAGGCCGCTCACAATGTGACGTAATACAGCGGCTTCCTCTATATCACCTACACTTGCAAGCTTTTTCATTTGCAGTATGTACTCGTGAAACGACTCACCCTTATTCTTTTTCCTTTCGCTCAGCAGTTTGTGTATATCGGCACTGTTCTGTTTACACTCAAACTCGGCAAATAGTTTTTGTTTGAGCTCAGCAAAGTCACTCACGCATTCGGCTTCTAAGAACAGTCTGGCGGCGCCACACATTTTGCCTCTCGCTTGTACGTACATTTGCTTTTGTGTAAGTTCGTACGCTTCGGCATTGCGCTCAAAAATCTCGAACCATTTCGCCACTGGCACCGAACTGCCGTGAAAGTCACTCACAACCTTCTCGAAGTTTTTGGCCGTTATTTTTACTTTGCTTTCCCGATTTTCGTCTACTTGTATTTTGAGCGTCAACAGCTGGATTATCTGCTGCAACTGCGCACAACTATCGGCACCAACTATGCTGTTATTTGTAGACTCCATTATATTAATTTTACTAGGGGTGTCTGCTGTTGTCTCCAAGTCACTGCACTCGTTTTCAGAATTAAAAAGTCGTTTTCCTTTTTTGCCCTTTTTTACCGTTGACCTTCGCTATGTCATGTCTTTACAAAAATACACTGTTCAACTCTTGTGGCACTGCTTTTTCTATTGTCAGATCACAACTAAACAACTTTACGACGTGATGAATAATTAAACATATCTTTATTTTATTTGAACTATATCAGCCAATTGCTGTTACACTCAACTTGTCCGTTCGTTTGCTTACTCAATACTAACATAATTGTATCGACTTAACCGATAATTGATCTTGAAACAGCTGTTCATTCGCCGATAACAATTAAGGTTGCATATATACTAAAAATATCAAAAAAATATGCTAAATAATAAAAATGTGCTAAATAATGACAAATGGTTCCTCAACATCCCGGCCCCCCCTGAAACTCTGTTTCAGAATGTGGTAAGGCTGCAATCTTCGTGATGGGTCGTATAATCTCTCCAGAAACGACCTTGAGCTTAACTGCCCGTACTAATCCATCCTCTCTTGAGTACACCTCGATTACGCGTCCTAGATTCCATGTTGCTGGAGGCGTATTCGAATCCTTGATGAGTACAATGTTTTCAAGGGATATGCAAGGTTGTCTTCTCCAGGATCCCAGGGCCGTCCAAGTACCTTTGCTGTTGTTGCTGACCTGTTGACTCTATCACCTTGCACGGTGCTCAATCGTGTGCTATTTGAGATCCATTTTCCCAATTCCAATTGTACAACTAACTCAGTTTGAATGCCATTCAGTTCTTCCTCTGTCATGGCTCCTGTTAATACATCATCCACGTAGAAATCCTCGAGCAATATCTTGGCTGCTCTAGGAAACTCATGCTCGTGGTCCTTGACGAGTTGCTCTAATACCCGGACTGCCAGGAATGGCGCAGACGTAGTCCCGTATGTAATTGTGCAGAGTCTGAAGTGCTGCAATGGTGCTGACGGATCTTCTCTCCATAATATTCGTTGGAAATCCTGATGTTTAGCTGCAACCAGAATCTGTCTAAACATCTTTACAATATCAGCCAAAAATACAAACTTGTGCATTCGAAACCTCATGCATACGCTGAACAGATTGCGTTGTATACATGGTCCAATATGAAGCGCATTGTGAAGAGACCGGCCATCTTGGTCTTGATATGAGCCATCAAATACCACACGCAGCTTTGCACCTAGCACCGGATGGTGCGGCATGTAGAAAACCTTCTTCGGAGTGGCGTCTTCTTCTACATCCACCTCCTTCATGTGGTCCAGTTGTATGTACTCCCTCATGAATTGTACATACCTTGATCGCAAAGCTGCATCCTTCATTAAACGACGTTCAACTGCCAAGAAGCGAGACTTGGCTCCATGAAAGGTGTCTGCGAACTCTGGGTTGTCCTGCTTGAACGGTAGCTCGACTATGTATCTCCCTTCAGCATTACGGGAGTGTGTTTGGACGTCATCTTCTGTATTTGCAGACGTGAACGATGGAACTTCCTCCAGTTTCCAAAACCGTTGTAACAATGCGTTGATGTCCATGGTAGCTAAGAGTGACGTAGTTGTAGTTGTAGTTGCTCCTCCCACTGTTGTGATGATCCATCCAAATATGGAATCGATGGCGATTGTGTTGCCCTGGGCATTACGCAACTTATCTCCAGTAAGAACCGTCCAAATGTGATCGTTACCAATCAGAATGTCGATTGATGCGTTGGTATTGAATGCGGCATCTGCTAGGGTGTGGCCGCTAAATATAGAGAGGTCTGCTGCGTCTATAGTTTCTCTCATATTGGCACCCTTCCCACATTTCGCAATGTTCATGGCGTTCGTCAGGGCTACTACTGTGCTAGCATCTGGTGCCTTATTTGACTCATCCTTCTGGTGCTGCTGTGGCTCACCCTTGTCTCTAGTGCTGCTTTGATCGAAATGCAAAAGTGAGTGATGTCGGCGCTTGCAATACTTACAGGATGACTTCGATGTACAAGTTCTCACTCCATGACCAAGTCTCAAACAATTAAAACATATGTGTTTGGACTTTACAATGGCATATCGTTGCTGAATAGTTAGGTCCAAGAACTGTTTACATGTCATCAATGCGTGTTCCTTGTTGCACTTAGCACAGCGCTTTGAAGTAGCGAGTAGCGCATGCGCGTTCCTGGTACCTCTGTCCTGTCTAGGCTTGCTGTTTGTCTGAGTTGCGGCACTGTCAAATAGATCCTTACACGCGTGCCCTTCCTTATAGTCTCCATCAAATGGTGCGATATGAATTCGCGGCAGTTCCCAATCCTTCGTTGATGGTCCTGCGACTTGCTGTGAGCCTGACGATGACTCGTTATCCACCTGCTGCGGTAGCAGTCGTTGCATTATGCGATCCATAGCCTCCCTATGCTTCTGCAGCATTTGTTGTATTTGCGTCTGAGACTGCTGCATTTGTTGTATTTGCGTCTGAGATTGTTGCTGCATTTGTTGCAAAATACATTGGATGTTCGATTTATTCCTTTCCCCGAGCACATTAGATGTAGTATTGGCCTCTTTCAGTTTGCGGGGTTCGTACTCAGCGCGTAGTGCCTTAAGAAGGGCATAAGCTCGATCAACGCGCTCCTCGTATACCTCGTTGTCATTTGCTGGGTCCACATATCCCTGCACATCTTCATATTTATAAAGTTCGTCGCCACGATTGACAAACTCCTTCCAAACCTGAACCAGCTTGTCCAATCTGAAATCAATATCGTAGAATGTGCAGCCATCAGGCGGATGTTCCGCGTATCCAGAAATGCGCGTAATCGTTGCCTTCAATCTACTTCTGGCTCCCAATAAAGTACGTAGATTTTCCATTGCAGCTTGCTGCGTTGCCCGCAGTCAATTCAAGTTGTTATCCAAAGTACCCAGTAGCACTTTTCCAATAGTGCGTACTGGTAATTACGTATGATGCCAAATATCAGTACGTAATTCCAAGAATGTGTAAATGCTGCGTCGCCAGCAGCAAGAACACGACAAGACAAAACACGCACTTTTCCAATAGTGCGCGGCGTTTATTACGTATGATGCCAAATATCGATGCGTAATTCCAAGAATGTGCAAATGCTGCGTCGCCAGCAGCAAAAACACGACAAGACAAAACACGCACTTTTCCAATAGTGCGCGCTGTTTTCCAATATCCAAAGTGAGTATTCAGTAGCAATGCCCAACGGCTCCGGCTCGAAGGACCAAATTTTATGATGAATAATTAAACATATCTTTATTTTATTTGAACTATATCAGCCAATTGCTGTTACACTCAACTTGTCCGTTCGTTTGCTTACTCAATACTAACATAATTGTATCGACTTAACCGATAATTGATCTTGAAACAGCTGTTCATTCGCCGATAACAATTAAGGTTGCATATATACTAAAAATATCAAAAAAATATGCTAAATAATAAAAATGTGCTAAATAATGACAAATGGTTCCTCAACACGACGTTTGATCTACAATAAAAAGTTCAGTCAACTATACCACACTTTTCTGGTGCTTTTTATTTCCACAACAATGTCAACTACGCATAACACAAAGTCAAAAACTAACTCTGCTGAACATTCCGATCTCAACGTTTTGAGCAAATTGCCTAGGCACGTATATGTGTATGTATACGTGTCGGCAACTTTTCCACTCAAATGCAAGTGCCGTTATTTTTATATTTCGACGCTTTATTACCACGATTTTTAAAATATTCTTGCGCATTCAGGCACGGTTGAGCCCCCAAATGTAAGATTATATTATATATAGTTTATTGAATATTAAGTAAAACCCGAAGGAAGAATTATAAAATGTGTAATAATAATATGTGAACAACGAATTTCAACTATTTTCACGCAGACAACTTCACGACTCCGTGGCGCCGACAACGACGGCTACTATTCGACTCTCGTGGTGATCGCCCATCTTCAACTATCATTAAGCCTATCGATACGAATATCGTGTACCCCGTATCGATAGCACTTCTGTTACGTTCCTTCTTAGATATATATAAATATACAATATAGATATTCTATCGAACCATATAAATAATATTGCAGAGAGCATTAAACTACAAAGCAGACCAAATTTATTTTAACCTATAAGGAACTAGACATAATACAAGAAATACTTACAAATCTACGAATTAATATTATGTCAGAAGAACACATATACAGACTGCTAGAAGCAGCTACAAACAAAGAAAACAAGATAATATTCGATATGAAAATTCCAATTTTGATAAAGAAAAATTTCAATTTACTTAAATAATCCCACTACCAATAAATAAAACACAAATACTCAAGGTTCCAAAGTTGATTTTGTATAATAATAAACGTAATGTTATTATCACAAATGTAAACTGTACTAAAATAGAAGACATGTTTATTTGCGAGAAAGAAAAATTATATATAAATAATTATAATGAATTATGTATACAAACAATCTTAAAGAAAACCAATCTATCCTACGAAACCTTACGACCACTGAATGAAAACACTGACTGTGTTGGGGTTTAGTCGAATACTCATGTATGAGTACACGGACTGTGATGTTGTTTAGTCTGTATTGTACTGATCTTTATTCTTCTGAGGCTGCGTATATATACCTAGCCTCATGCATAATTTTAACCCTTAAATCTAATGTGTCTATTGCTGAGTGTGTTCAGGCATGAACATAGAAATATATATAAATATGTAAACATGCCTTCTACGCACTTGACGACTAGCATGCAGTGCGATAGATGAAGAAAGGCCACAAGTGTGGAATCTTAAAATAGCCAGATGAACGCTGATCGTGACCCCCAGCGATAGGTTAAGAATAAATAATAGACGAACGCTGAGCCCTACAACCTCAGCGATAGTATAAGAATACAATAGACCAATGCTGAGCCTTACACACTCAGCAATAGACACATTAGATTTAAGCGTTGAAATTATGCATGAGGCTGGGTATATATACCCAGCCTCAGAAGAATAAAGACGAGTACAGTACTAAACCCCAACATAGTCAAGTGTATTCATTCATGGTCCTTCGAGCCGGAGGGAAATCAACACAGTCAAGTACTGCGTGCTTCCAGCTGAGTGATTACTGTATTCGATCCCGGTCATAAAAGCCGAAACCACAAATTTACTAAATGTTTGTGGAAAGTGCTTAAAAAATATCTTTGGCTTACCAACCCACGCTGTGAGTAGAGGCACAGCACGATCAACCTGGTGATCAAAACAAAAAAACCTCCAACGGGTCAAGCCAAAGAATAAAGAGATGCTGTTAACAAAAACTCTAGAGAAACAATCAGAGATATATGACAGCATCCTGCAGGCCATAGCTTAAAAGGAGGAGTTTGCAGTTGTGGATAAGTTGGCAGCAGAATTCACTGCCAATCATTCACTGCTGAAGAAAATCGGTGTCATCAACCATCAATATTTTACAGAGAAAATATATGATTGGATTATGGAATCAATCAGGAGCTACAAGAAGGTCCTGATGAAGGTCGAAGTTGCCGACCACACTATGGACACCGACAAACCATCTACAAGCAAAAATTGGCAAATACGACCGGAAACATCCAGGCAAGAAAATACTCAAGAGGAAATAATATTTTCACACAGAAGTATGAGCCTAAAGGATGAGTGGATTAAGCTTGTTGACGAAGAACGTCTAAAAGTAAGGCAGTACGTCCAAGAAGTGTATGTCTACCTAAACTCAAGCAACCAGGAAGAAATCTTTGAACATAAAGATAAGCTAAACTTCCGATTGAACGAAGTCCAGACACTGTTCACGGGCTTACAGGCAAGATATGGAAAGTCTGCCTACGACAGCGACGATATAGAAGAACTGGAATTCCTCGTCGACGGGCTGTCAGATAAACTTAACAAAAGAGTAAGTGACTTGCAGAACATAGAAGAAGACCTTCCGCTGTTCCAAGATCCAAAGCCCCAGAAACCAAAACTTCCTCATTTCTATGGAAATCCAAAAAAATGGCCAGCGTTCTTAGAGATATTCTCGAACATGATTCACAAGAGGAAGGATATCAGCGACAAAAGAAAGTTGATATACCTAAAAATGTGTATCAAGGGAGACGCAACAGTGGTCATAAGCCATTTCTCAATTGCAGTTGGCAACTACAATGCAGCGTGGGACTATTTGTGCAAGCGCTATGCAAAAAGGTGCCAACTATTGGATATCTCCATTAACCAGCCAATGAACAAGGAACTGAAGAGCAATTATGAAGGCAGTATCCGCAAGTTCGAGAGCACCTCCGTTCATAGGGACGCCGTCATCGCTGATCAGAAGCTAACAAGCCATAAACCCGCCACTAAAAAAGAAAATAGTGGTCTGGAACCAGTGCCAGAAAAACGGAACAGCGAGTGGCATTTCATCCCGCCGGCAAGCCCTCACATGGGAGGATTAGGAGAAGATAAATGGTCAGTGGGAAATATATCAAAAAAGGATCAACCGCAAGAGCAGGAGGACATGGAAGATGGGGACGAGAGTGTAATTGCTGTCACATCTTCGATACCGACATCAAAAGATATCCAATTGGAAGATCAGTCGATTGACGATACTTCCATTGATAGCAGCCCGAAGGATGTCCAAAACACTTCTGCCGAAACTACAACTGCAACTAGAAGTACAGCTGGAGATAAAAATAATGATATCGTCTCGAATTCTGTAATCTCCGCTTCAGCTACAATCCCAGCAAAACAATTGAAACAACAAATTGCTTCGGAAACCACTAAGGCTGCAAAT
This sequence comes from Drosophila meridiana, assembly GCA_035045185.1. Lineage (NCBI taxonomy): Eukaryota > Metazoa > Arthropoda > Insecta > Diptera > Drosophilidae > Drosophila > Drosophila meridiana. Next base: position 360,562 of record JAWNPF010000076.1, read on the forward strand.
ATTTTAACGACAATTAAATCGGCGGTCGAAAACTTCATTGAGAGCAGCAACAACACCATTTCAAAGGAAAATATCGTATCCACTACAAGCGATTCGGTTGCATCCCAAAGGCAGTCATTATCAATAGCTGCTCTACAGCAGCATAATCTTCAAAAAGTGGATGACCCTAATTTGGAGGCCTTGACATCAGCAGCAATGATGCAAGCGGCCTCCGCCTCAGCACACTCAACGATTGACGACATCTACAAAGGGTGTACACATTTTAAAGAGAACCGACTTCACTTGGAATGGGAACCGCCACCAGCGCAGAAGACCAAGGAAGCAGCTGAGTACCATATCTGGCTATCGCATTTTCCGGGCCCCGCAGAATGTTCAGGCACGAGCATAAACTATTCAAGGATTGGAATAGTAATAATTGTCATTGTCTTGTATATAATTAAGAAAAGAAACCAGAGACAGCGATTACTGACTGTCACCTTTTCTGGCCCCGGCAGAATGTTCAGGCATGAACATAGAAATATATATAAATATGTAAACATGCCTTCTACGCACTTGACGACTAGCATGCAGTGCGATAGATGAAGAAAGGCCACAAGTGTGGAATCTTAAAATAGCCAGATGAACGCTGATCGTGACCCCCAGCGATAGGTTAAGAATAAATAATAGACGAACGCTGAGCCCTACAACCTCAGCGATAGTATAAGAATACAATAGACCAATGCTGAGCCTTACACACTCAGCAATAGACACATTAGATTTAAGCGTTGAAATTATGCATGAGGCTGGGTATATATACCCAGCCTCAGAAGAATAAAGACGAGTACAGTACTAAACCCCAACATAGTCAAGTGTATTCATTCAGAGTGTGTAAGGCTCAGCATTGGTCTATTGTATTCTTATACTATCGCTGAGGTTGTAGGGCTCAGCGTTCGTCTATTATCTATTCTTAACCTATCGCAGACGTTGTAAGGGTCAGCGTTCATCTGGCTATTCTTAGATTCCACACATGAGGCATTTCTCTATCTATCGCACTGCATGCTAGTCATTAAGTGCGTAGATGGCATGTTTACATATTTATGTATATTTTTATGTTCATGCCTGAACAACCACCGAAGACGAAACCACGAGGAACCAGGCATAATCGTAATAATCAACGCATCTAATGCAGAGATTTCTCCATCATGCGACTACAATAGAACAATAAATAACACAGCAATTATCAACTACGAAAATTGCACAACCAGGATCAACAACCGTATCTACGACAATTCAATTACTGAATACGTAGACGACTTCTAAATCATTATACCTGTAGAGTCAATAAATATTTCAAAGAAGGCTACACCTAAATTAACACTACAGGCCTTACATTGGAATGTAACCAAGGATAACGCCCACATTAAAGAAATCAGGAAGTTAACAAACAAGCATTTTACATCAACTTACATTTGGCTTGGAATCTTAACCCTTACAGTAATTTTGGCTATGGTCTTCAAAAGAAGAAGCCCAATCCTGGACATACAGATGCATCCGACTCCAAATTTCGTCCCGACCTTTCCATCATTGTGGCCCTCACTTCATTCCAGGATGGGAGGAGTTACCGTCCCGGCACCCCTCGACATACCCCCCGCTAAGCCACCACGCGTTGTCCAGTAAGCACTTGACAACTATGTTGCTATATAATCATCAGCAATGAATGAGTGGACGTATTAATAACAAGTAAGAGTGCTCTAGTCGAGACTGCTCAACTAGGGGATACCCTGAGCCCTGTGAAGAGCCATATATCAAATCATTCTACGATTTTTTTATGCATACATACAAACAACACATACACACATACATATGCACGCACGCATAAGCTCGCGCTCTGCCAACTGCGCAGTTGACGCAGCGACTGTGCTTGGGCTGCAATATGGCAATTATCATGGGAACTTAATTGTTTAATAACTATTCTTAGCGATCGACTAAGTGCATCAAACTTTCACAACTTATTATTGGCATTCATATGTGTGTATATGCCAAAGCACAAGTATCTAGTATTTGATTTGCGCTTTTTACAAATAGGGGCTATTGGGAGCGAATGGGGCTTGGCATCTAAAATCTAAAAATTACAGGAATACGGAAATTCCTTACACGCAACTAAACAGCAAATTTGAAGTCACTAGCTCAAACAATGTCCAAACTACGCCTTGAACACTTATTTTCGATAATAATTAAAGTCGATAACATTACAACAAAAATAGTTATCGTTCATACGAAGTAAACTTGACCTGCGCGTGCTATACACGCAGCCAAAAAAAAAAAAAAAACAAGTAAGAACGTTGCCTTAGGGCGAAACCTAATGCGTGGTACTCGTTTCCCATAGGGGCATTATGTATTTTAAATTTAATAATATATCTCAAATTTTGAATTTATGTAGATTCATGTAAATTTTTTTAAATTTCAATTTTTGCTAATAAAACCATGTAAATGAATTAGCATTTTTATAAAATGTAAAAAATTCAATAAAATCATATGCAATACAAGAATATCATTTTAATAATAATCACAGAGGCATAGAAGAAACAACAGCTCACTAAAAAATAACTCTGTATTTTCCCCATATGAGACAAAGAGTGTCGTCGTTCATTAATGAATGTGACAAATGCAAAACCTTAAAGTACGACAGACTTATCTTTCAAGAAACTGAAACAATAAGACTACCCTTACATTTAATTCACATCGATATTTTTACCATCAATGCCAAGACATTGGCAATGGCCTATACAATTTCAACCAGAGACTGTATTAACATAATAAGAGCATTACAAACTTTTCTTAATATCTATGGTACACCTAAAAAATTGGTATGCGATCAATGACCAGAATTTGCAGGAAAATTATTCAAAGATTTTTGTACTCAATATAACATAGAAAATCACGTGACCTCTTTCCAACAATCTAACTAAGCTAACTCCATACGAGTTATTCACAGGAAGAACACACACTTTCTTAAAAGAGGTAAAATTTAACAACGAACACGATTTTCTAAAAGAGTTAAATAACTTTAGGGAAAACCTATATATGACATACACAAAAAAACTAAAGAAATAGTTCAGGATAGAACAGTCAAATTAAACCAAGACAGAGAAGAACCCATGACGCTACAGACAGATGACATTACGTATAGAAAGGAAAACAGACGTAACAAATTAACTCGGCGTTTTTCATGTCAAAAAGTAGCAGAGGACAACAAAAAAATCACTGAATAATAAAAAAAAAACAAGTAAGAACGTTGCTTTAGGGCGAGACCTACAGCGTCATACTCGTTTCCCACATGGGCATCTGGTATTTTAAATTTAATAATTTATCTCAAATTTTGCAGATTCATGTGAATTTTATGCAATTTCAATTTTTGCAAATATAACTATGTGAATGAATTAGTATTTTTATAAAATGTAAAAAATTCAATAGAATCATATGCTGAAAGTTTCATCAAGTTCCGTTAAGTCAGTCGCAATCTATTAAACAAAACGTTTGGCCAATTATGACACGCACGCGTTAAGCAGCGACAGCAAAATATATTTACATTTACACATACATATGTACATACATTGAAACGTGCATGCGCGTTTGCTCATGCATGGTCACAAATAAATTCAGCGCCATTCATTCTAGCATATTCTTCAACCAAAATTGTTATTGAGTTGTGCTTGCATTTTCAGCCGCTTCTTTAGTTTTGTATTTGTCAAATATCGCCGTTTATACGCATACATTCAACCGACCACTGTTTTTGTATGTACACATACATATAAATATATACGTTCATATGCGCGCATTTCAGCCTTTTCTAAGAATCACAATTGCGATTGATTTATGTTTATATTGTGTTTGCATTAACAGCAGCTTCTATAGTTTTGTATTTGTCAAAAGTCGCCCTTGTAGTGAAGTAGTTTCGGATTTGCCAACAGGCAATGCAAAACTTATGTGGCGCAGCAGGTAGATGAAAAGCGTGTAAGCAAAAGGGTCCGCGTTCGAGACGCGGCGGCGACGGCATGAAAATAGTTGCGCAGCTGTTCGTGCCTACATGCATACATACCTGATGGGACCTATCGTCAATTTTTGTGTGTGTAAATAATTTTGTTCGGACTAAGTCGATTACACAAATATCGGTATTTGATATTTCAGGGTCACACACACAAAAAGAAAATAACATAACTGACCTAGGCTATACGAAAAATGATAATTTTAGCAGATTAATTATTTGCAGAACTTCAACATTAAATCGAATTACATATATTGCTCAGAAATGCCGTTTGTCGTCTTAGCAATTCTTATTAAGCTTATTTATATAGGTGGCACAGGCATATGAATTTTGCAGCTGGGCGTTACAAATTTTGTTGCCAATTTGCCACGCCCCCAGAAGGCGTAGACATATCATATTTGGCAAGTTCCTAGAAGGAGTGTAGGGTAACGTAACTGCAAAGTTTGGATGCTTACACTCCAAAAATGTGAAAGTTACAGGGTATTTTTTCGATATACCACGCCCCCAAAGGCGCGTAAGATTTATTTTTGGGGAATCAATAGAGGAGGCCCCCAGTAACACAAACATCCAATTTGGAATCGTCTAGCTCTAAAACTGTAGGAGCTATAAGCTTTTAACGATTTGCCACGCCCCCTGAAGGCGTAGGTATGTCCGCCATATCTTTTTGATCTTGGGTTGCTTATCCGAGTATATATATCAAATTTCAAGTCTCTAGCATCAATAGTGCTCAAAATATAGCTGATCTTGTAAAATCACTATATATTCAGATCCGATTTACCACGCCCCCAGTGGGCGTAGACACCAAATCTTTTTATGAATCTTTATAGAATCGTAGCGTTAATTTACGTGCCAAATTTCAGCATTCTAGCTTTAAAACTGAAGAAGTTACAGTTTTCCCGATTTGCCACGCCCCCAATGGGCGTAGATATATCCGCCATATCTTTTTGAGCTTGGGTGGTCAACGCAAGTATACATTCCAAATTTCAACTCTCTAGCTCTTCAACTAATATGATTTCTTAACTATGGGCGCAACCATTTTCCGATTTGCCACGCCCCTAGTGGGCGTATCCGGAAAATCTTGACACTTTATAATTCGAGGGTATACACGAGTATATGTTCCAAATTTCAAATCTCTAGCTTCAATAGCGTAGAAAAATATTGCATTCATACGGACAGACGGACAGACGGACATTTCACAAAACCAATATACTCTTTTTCCCTTTGGGAAACGAGTATAAAAAAAAAAATAATTACACACAAACGTCAAAAAATACACAAATCAAAATTAAGAAAGAAAATAAAGAGAGAATAAACAAATTATAATCAATCTATCAATTATTAATTTCAGAATTTGCCACAAAAATTTCAAATCGAATATCCACCCGAAAATGTCGCATTTATTGAGATAGAATTAGTAAAATTCCGATACATTAACTCTTTTAAGACACTCAAACACATCATAGATACCACTGACTACATCTCTAGTATAGACAACAAAAAAATCACTGAATAATCAAAAAAAAAAAAAAAGAAATGCAGAGACAACAATTAATATAGTACTTACTAAAACACAACAAATAACCGAAAAAGTCCAATCTATGACCCCCAGAAATAGAAAAAAGAGAGGATTAATAAACAGATTAAGATAATAACAGGCAACATGGTCGCTACAGACTCACAAAACATACAATCAATAAAAAAAAAAAAAAAAAAAAAAAATAAATAAATAAATAAAAAAATAAAGAAATACATACGCAATATTTAAGCAAATAATTACAATATAGATATTCTATCGAACCATATAAATAATATTACAGATGTTGCTCACTAAACTACAAATTAGACCAAATTTATTTTAACCTATAAGGAACTAGACATAATCCAAGAAAAACATACAAATCTACGAATTAATATTATGTCAGAATAACACATATACAGACTGATAGAAGCAGCTACAAACAAAGAAAACAAGATAATATTCGATATGAAAATTTCAATTTTGATAAAGAAAAATTTCAATTTACTTAAATAATCCCACTACCAATAAATAAAACACAAATACTCAAGGTTGCAAAGTTGATTTTGTATAATAATAAACGTAATGTTATTATCACAAATGTAAACTGTACTAAAATAGAAGACATGTTTATTTGCGAGAAAGAAAAATTATATATAAATAATTATAATAAATTATGTATACAAACAATCTTAAAGAAAACCAATCTATCCTGCGAAACCATTACGACCACCGAAGACGAAAAAATCATCGAGGAGGAACCAGGCATAATCGTAATAATGACATGCTAATCATAGTTATATTTCACGGAATGCCTCATGCATATTGCAAAATATTAGTCAGTTGATGTAATGTTGGTAGTGAAAAACGAATAAATGTATTTACATGTATAAAATGCACTTGCAGTAAATTTCAATTATATATACACTGCGCGTCGTCAGGTTAGCGCCCCCTTTACACTCGTTTATACTCGTTTCCCAAAGGGAAAAAGAGTATATTGGTTTTGTGAAATGTCCGTCTTGCTGTCCATCCGTCTGTCCGTCTGGCCGTCTGTCCGTCTGTCCGTATGAATGCAATATTTTTCTACGCTATTGAAGCTAGAGACTTGAAATTTGGAACATATACTCGTGTATACCCTCGAATTATAAAGTGTCAAGATTTTCCCGATACGCCCACTAGGGGCATGGCAATTCAGAAAATGCTTGCGCCCATAGTTAAGAAATCATATTAGTTGAAGAGCTCTTAGTCTCAACATTTTCGTATCATTCAAAAATGTCGCAACAAATAAACAAATAACATTTTTGATGGATTCAGGTTCAGATATTTCAATTATTAAAGACAATTCCGATGTCTTTCATTACATCAACTCAAACAAAATTGTGATAATTGGCCAAACGTTTTGTTTAATAGATTGCGACTGACTTAAGCGGAACTTGATGAAACTTTAAGCGTATGATTCTATTTGTTTATGTCAGATTCCATTAAACAGAACTGCTCCTCCCTCCACATCCCCATGCTATGCTATTAACAGCTCTGTTAATAGCATAAGCTCCAACTCCAGCTCTCCTGCTGGTTCTCTGGAGTTTTTCTGTGTTCTTTCCTCCTCTCTTCCTTTAGCTGTGTTAAATTTCTATTTGCATCAGCAAACACTTCTTAAAGTGTGTGTGTATACTTAGGTCATTAACCTCGCGTCCGTCAAATACGTATGTATATATTTCTCCACAAATATATATGTACATATGTACTTGGTATATAACTCCTATATATCAGTCCGAACCGCAGTCCGACAATAAGATAATAACAGGCAACATGGTCGCTACAGACTCACAAAACATACAATCAATAAAAAAAAAAATAAATAAATAAATAAAAAAATAAAGAAATACATACGCAATATTTAAGCAAATAATTACAATATAGATATTCTATCGAACCATATAAATAATATTACAGATGTTGCTCACTAAACTAAAAATTAGACCAAATTTATTTTAACCTATAAGGAACTAGACATAATTCAAGAAAAACTTACAAATCTACGAATAATAATAATAAAAAATAAATTATAAATTATAAATTATAATTATAATAAATTATGTATACAAACAATCCTTCTGGACCAACGGATAGGCGAAACCTTTTGATGAAATTGTAACCAATGATTGCGTTATGGCTCATTGTGTTGTTCGCAACTACCACGAATTTCTGCGTTGAGTTTATACCATCGATTTGTAATTCAGCCTGTATCTCGCCAATTGGCTGTGTAAACTTGTTGCCGAGACCACGTAGATTGGAGATGCTCCACAAAATATTTACATTTCCCAACTTTTTCAGCACGTTTTTCGTAATCATCGACACGTCAGAGCCTGTGTCGATCAAACATTCAACAATAAGGCCATTTATATTTGCTGATTTGATACGACTCTGGTCTACCACTACCTGCACACTGCTTGATTTAGTTGGACAATTGTGAGAAGTATGTCCATCGTTTTTGCAAGCGAAGCATTTTGTCGGCGAAGTACAATCCTTCCTTTTATGATCGTATTATGGCTCTTAAACTCCTTTCTCTGCTCCACTGGCCAGCGTGTATTTGAGTTTGTGCGTATTGTTCCATTTTCTCCTGCTCCATTTACCAACTGTAGTAGTTCGTACTCCTCTCTCAGCTCCTTAAATGTTTTACAACGGTACATGGCCACTTTATACTCATTTTTTATTTGCAGGCCGCTCACAATGTGACGTAATACAGCGGCTTCCTCTATATCACCTACACTTGCAAGCTTTTTCATTTGCAGTATGTACTCGTGAAACGACTCACCCTTATTCTTTTTCCTTTCGCTCAGCAGTTTGTGTATATCGGCACTGTTCTGTTTCCACTCAAACTCGGCGAATAGTTTTTGTTTAAGCTCAGCAAAGTCACTCACGCATTCGGCTTCTAAGAACAGTCTGGCGGCGCCACACATTTTGCCTCTCGCTTGTACGTACATTTGCTTCTGTGTAAGTTCGTACGCTTCGGCATTGCGCTCAAAAATCTCGAACCATTTCGCCACTGGCACCGAACTGCCGTGAAAGTCACTCACAACCTTCTCGAAGTTTTCGGCCGTTATTTTTACTTTGCTTTCGCGATTTTCGTCTACTTGTATTTTGAGCGTCAACAGCTGGATTATCTGCTGCAACTGCGCACAACTATCGGCACCAACTATGCTGTTATTTGTAGACTCCATTATATTAATTTTACTAGGGGTGTCTGCTGTTGTCTCCAAGTCACTGCACTCGTTTTCAGAATTAAAAAGTCGTTTTCCTTTTTTGCCCTTTTTTACCGTTGACCTTCGCTATATCATGTCTTTACAAAAATACACTGTTCAACTCTTGTGGCACTGCTTTTTCTATTGTCAGATCACAACTAAACAACTTTACGACGTTTGATCTACAATAAAAAGTTCAGTCAACTATACCACACTTTTCTGGTGCTTTTTATTTCCACAACAATGTCAACTACGCATAACACAAAGTCAAAAACTAACTCTGCTGAACATTCCGATCTCAACGTTTTCAGCAAATTGCCTAGGCACGTATATGTGTATGTATACGTGTCGGCAACTTTTCCACTCAAATGCAAGTGCCGTTATTTTTATATTTCGACGCTTTATTACCACGATTTTTAAAATATTCTTGCGCATTCAGGCACGGTTGAGCCCCCAAATGTAAGATTATATTATATATAGTTTATTGAATATTAAGTAAAACCCGAAGGAAGAATTATAAAATGTGTAATAATAATATGTGAACAACGAATTTCAACTATTTTCACGCAGACAACTTCACGACTCCGTGGCGCCGACAACGACGGCTACTATTCGACTCTCGTGGTGATCGCCCATCTTCAACTATCATTAAGCCTATCGATACGAATATCGTGTACCCCGTATCGATAGCACTTCTGTTACGTTCCTTCTTAGATATATATAAATATACAATATAGATATTCTATCGAACCATATAAATAATATTGCAGAGAGCATTAAACTACAAAGCAGACCAAATTTATTTTAACCTATAAGGAACTAGACATAATACAAGAAATACTTACAAATCTACGAATTAATATTATGTCAGAAGAACACATATACAGACTGCTAGAAGCAGCTACAAACAAAGAAAACAAGATAATATTCGATATGAAAATTCCAATTTTGATAAAGAAAAATTTCAATTTACTTAAATAATCCCACTACCAATAAATAAAACACAAATACTCAAGGTTCCAAAGTTGATTTTGTATAATAATAAACGTAATGTTATTATCACAAATGTAAACTGTACTAAAATAGAAGACATGTTTATTTGCGAGAAAGAAAAATTATATATAAATAATTATAATGAATTATGTATACAAACAATCTTAAAGAAAACCAATCTATCCTACGAAACCTTACGACCACTGAATGAAAACACTGACTGTGTTGGGGTTTAGTCGAATACTCATGTATGAGTACACGGACTGTGATGTTGTTTAGTCTGTATTGTACTGATCTTTATTCTTCTGAGGCTGCGTATATATACCCAGCCTCATGCATAATTTTAACCCTTAAATCTAATGTGTCTATTGCTGAGTGTGTAAGGCTCAGCATTGGTCTATTGTATTCTTATACTATCGCTGAGGTTGTAGGGCTCAGCGTTCGTCTATTATCTATTCTTAACCTATCGCTGACGTTGTAAGGGTCAGCGTTGATCTGGCTATTCTTAGATTCCACACATGAGGCCTTTCTCTATCTATCGCACTGCATGCTAGTCATTAAGTGCGTAGATGGCATGTTTACATATTTATGTATATTTTTATGTTCATGGCTGAACATTCTGCGGGGGCCAGAAAAGGTGACATGTAGTAGTTGCTGTCTCTGGTTTCTGCTCTTAATTATATACAAAACATTGACAATTATTACTATTCCAATCCTTGTATAGTTTATGTTCGTGCCTGAAAATTCTGCGGGGCCCGGAAAATGTGATAGCCAGATATGGTCGAGTACTCAGCTGCTTCCTTGGTCTTCTGCGCTGGTGGCGGTTTCCATTCCAAGTGAAGTCGATTCTCCTTAAAATGTGTACACCCTTTGTAGATGTCGTCAATTGTTGAGTGTGCTGAGGCGGAAGCCGCTTGCATCTTTGCTGCCGATGCCAAGGCTTCCATATGATGGTCGTCCACTTTTTGATGATGATGCTTATTTACCTTTAGTATGGTATTGTTGCTGCTGCTCTTAGTGAAGTTTTCGACCGCCGATTTTATTGTCGTTAATATATTGTCGTTAATATATTAGTGGTTTCCGAAGCCATTTGTTGTTTCAAAGCCTCTGCTGTGGTCGCTGAAGCGGTGTTTGCTGAATTTGAGACGATATCATCATTTTTATCTCCAGCTGTACATCTAGTTGCAGTTGCAGTTTCGTCAGAATTGTTCTGGACATCATTCATTATCATTGTTTTGTCGATGATATCCTTCCTGTTGTGAATCATGTTCGAGAATATCTCGAAGAACGCTGGCCATTTTTTGGGACTTCCATAGAAATGAGGAAGTTTTGGTTTCTGGGGCTTTGGATCTTTAAACAGCAGGTCTTCTTCTATGTTCTGCAAGTCATTTATTCTTTTGTTAAGTTTATCTGACAGCCTGTCGACGAGGAATTCCAGTTCTTCTATATCGTCGCTGTCGTAGGCAGACTTTCCATATCCTGCCTGTAAGCCCGCGAACAGTGTCTGGACTTCGTACAATAGGAAGTTTAGCTTATCTTTATGTTCAAAGATTTCTTCCTGGTTGCTTGACTTTAGGTAGGCATACACTTTTTTGATGTACTGCCTTACTTTTAGACGTTTTTCGTCAACAAATTTAATCCACTCATCCTTTAGGCTCATACTTCTGTGTGAAAATATTATTTCCTGTTGAGTATTTTCTTGCCTGGATGTTTTCGGTCTTATTTGCCAATTTTTGCTGTAGATGGTTTGTCGGTATCCATAGTGTGGTCGGCAACTTCGACCTTCATCAGGGCCTTCTTGTAGCTCCTGATTGATTCCATAATCCAATCATATATTTTCTCTGTAAAATATTGTTGGTTGATGACACCGATTTTCTTCAGCAGTGAATGGTTGGCAGTAAATTCTGCTGCCAACTTATCCACAACTGCAAACTCATCCTTTTTAGCTATGGCCTACAGGATGCTGTCATATATCTCTGATTGTTTGTCTAGAGTTTTTGTTAACAGGATCTCTTTATTCTTTGGCTTTTTGTTTTGATCACCAGGTTGGTAAGCCAAAGATATTATTTGAGCACTTTCCACAAACATTTAGTAAATTTGTGGTTTCGGCTTTTATGACCGGGATCGAATACAGTAATCACTCAGCTGGAAGCACGCAGTACTTGACTGTGTTGATTTCCAGTCAATACTGTATCCGGCTCGAAGGACCATGAATGAACACAATCACTACTAGATCCAGCTCGGTTGAGTGAATACACGGACTGTGTTGATGATTAGTCCGAACTGTACTCCGACTTGAAGATTGAATACACGGACTATGATGTTGTTTAGTCCGTGTTATACTGATCTTTATTTTCTACGTTACTTAAATCTATAAAATTATCGTTTTGATGGTAAACTTTTAATTCGTCTGTTTTATACTTAATATTTTGTAGTTCTGCTACAAGTTCGCTTACTGTGTCTACTTTTAATTCATAAATTTTACGGTAAATTTGATGGGGTTCCGTGTCCGGTCGATACCTCAGCTTTAGGGTTGACTTGATTAGCTCCCAGTTGTCTGGTTCCGGTATATTGATAACTACATCCTTCGCCTGTCCTTGGATTGTCTTGTTGAAGATTGTCCTAGTGGCCTCTCGTCTTAGTTCAGTGTCCTCCACTCCTTGGAGAAGGTACTCCACGCTGCTGAAGAACGAGTTAATCGATATATCACCTGTTCCCGTAAACGTTGCCAAATAATTGATGTTTTGAAACAACCGTTCCTTCTGAGCCGCATTGGTGTTTCCCTGGAGCGTGACGTAAGCTTGATGTAGATCCTCTAGTTGCCGCTCCTTGTTGATCAACTGCTCATATAATTGCTGCGGTGACATTTGTGGGTTATCTTGTGCCATCCTGCTTTTGTCGTAATATACTGCTCTCTTTTGTTTTCTGGTTGCCAGCGTTGAGATGTACTTTTTAAAAGTTGTCAACTTATTTGTAGTTTGACCTCTTTTTTCGATTTATTAAACTTGTCAACTTATTTTAAGTTTGACTTTTTTTTTCGATTTATAAAACTTGTCAACTTATTTTTAGTTTGACTTTTTATTTTATAATGATCGATTTATAAATTTGTCGACTGATTTTTAGTTCGAATTTATCACAGAATCCTTTTTAAAAAAAGGATCCTACCGGCTGCGCCAATTTTGTTTTGAGTTCTTTATTTTTGAAATTAAATAACATGGCTCAACCTCTTCAGTTAAGTGCCAGATTAGAACTGTCTTTATTCATTTCAAAGTCAAAGTTACAATGTTGCTGCTTATTCTGGCGTCATAGCTGTTTCTTTTTAATTTTAGTTTCAACATGTTGCTAGACTATTCTGGCGTCAGCTTAGTAAATATTTCTTTGTAATTTTTGATTTCATAATGTTGCTGGTTCTTTCATCATCCCAAACATGCAACATTTAGGTATGGACTTTTCTTTTAGTGATGACAAATCGCTTAAAAATATGCTTATATCGATTAACTTAAATGCATATATAACTCGCGTTGTCCAGTAAGCACTTGACAACTATGTTGCTATATAAACATCAGCAATGAATGAGTGGACGTATTAATAACAAGTAAGAGTGCTCTAGTCGAGACTGCTCAACTAGGGGATACCCTGAGCCCTGTGAAGATCATATATCAAATCATTCTACGATTTTTTTATGCATATATACAAACAACACATACACACATACATATGCACGCACGCATAAGCTCGCGCTCTGCCAACTGCGCAGTTGACGCAGCGACTGTGCTTGGGCTGCAATATGGCAATTATCATGGGAACTTAATTGTTTAATAACTATTCTTAGCGATAGACTAAGTGCATCAAACTTTCACAACTTATTATTGGCATTCATATGTGTGTATATGCCAAAGCACAAGTCTCTAGTATTTGATTTGCGCTTTTTACAAATAGGGGCTATTGGGAGCGAATGGGGCTTGGCATCTAAAATCTAAAAATTACAGGAATACGGAAATTCCTTACACGCAACTAAACAGCAAATTTGAAGTCACTAGCTTAAACAATGTCCAAACTACGCCTTGAACACTTATTTTCGATAATAATTAAAGTCGATAACATTACAACAAAAATAGTTATCGTTCATACGAAGTAAACTTGACCTGCGCGTGCTATACACGCAGCCAAAAAAAAAAAAAACAAGTAAGAACGTTGCCTTAGGGCGAAACCTAATGCGTGGTACTCGTTTCCCATAGGGGCATTATGTATTTTAAATTTAATAATATATCTCAAATTTTGAATTTATGTAGATTCATGTAAATTTTTTTAAATTTCAATTTTTGCTAATAAAACCATGTAAATGAATTAGCATTTTTATAAAATGTAAAAAATTCAATAAAATCATATGCAATACAAGAATATCATTTTAATAATAATCACAGAGGCATAGAAGAAACAACAGCTCACTAAAAAATAACTCTGTATTTTCCCCATATGAGACAAAGAGTGTCGTCGTTCATTAATGAATGTGACAAATGCAAAACCTTAAAGTACGACAGACAACCTCAAAGACTTATCTTTCAAGAAACAATAATTACACACAAACGTCAAAAAATACACAAATCAAAATTAAGAAAGAAAATAAAGAGAGAATAAACAAATTATAATCAATCTATCAATTATTAAGTTAAGAATTTGCTACACTACAGCACAAAAATTTCAAATCGAATATCCACCCGAAAATGTCGCATTTATCGAGATAGAATTAGTAAAATTCCGATACATTAACTCTTTTAAGACACTCAAACACATCATAGATACCACTGACTACATCTCTAGTATAGACAACAAAAAAATCACTGAATAATCAAAAAAAAAAAAAAAAAAAAAAGAAATGCAGAGACAACAATTAATATAGTACTTACTAAAACACAACAAATAACCGAAAAAGTCCAATCTATGACCCCCAGAAACAGAAAAAAGAGAGGATCAATAAACAGATTGACAATTAAGATAATAACAGGCAACATGGTCGCTACAGACTCACAAAACATACAATCAATAAAAAAAAAAAAAAAAAAAAAAAAAAAAATAAATAAATAAAAAAATAAAGAAATACATACGCAATATTTAAGCAAATAATTACAATATAGATATTCTATCGAACCATATAAATAATATTACAGATGTTGCTCACTAAACTACAAATTAGACCAAATTTATTTTAACCTATAAGGAACTAGACATAATCCAAGAAAAACTTACAAATCTACGAATTAATATTATGTCAGAATAACACATATACAGACTGCTAGAAGCAGCTACAAACAAAGAAAACAAGATAATATTCGATATGAAAATTCCAATTTTGATAAAGAAAAATTTCAATTTACTTAAATAATCCCACTACCAATAAATAAAACATAAATACTCAAGGTTCCAAAGTTGATTTTGTATAATAATAAACGTAATGTTATTATCACAAATGTAAACTGTACTAAAATAGAAGACATGTTTATTTGCGAGAAAGAAAAATTATATATAAATAATTATAATAAATTATGTATACAAACAATCTTAAAGAAAACCAATCTATCCTACGAAACCATTACGACCACCGAAGACGAAAAAATCATCGAGGAGGAACCAGGCATAATCGTAATAATGACATGCTAATCATAGTTATATTTCACGGAATGCCTCATGCATATTGCAAAATATTAGTCAGTTGATGTAATGTTGATAGTGAAAAACGAATAAATGTATTTACATGTATAAAATGCACTTGCAGTAAATTTCAATTATATATACACTGCGCGTCATCAGGTTAGCGCCCCCCTTTACACTCGTTTATACTCGTTTCCCAAAGGGAAAAAGAGTATATTGGTTTTGTGAAATGTCCGTCTTGCTGTCCATCCGTCTGTCCGTCTGGCCGCCTGTCCGTCTGTCCGTCTGTCCGTATGAATGCAATATTTTTCTACGCTATTGAAGCTAGAGACTTGAAATTTGGAGCATATACTCGTGTATACCCTCGAATTATAAAGTGTCAAGATTTTCCCGATACGCCCACTAGGGGCGTAGCAATTCAGAAAATGCTTGCGCCCATAGTTAAGAAATCATATTAGTTGAAGAGCTCTTAGTCTCAAAATTTTCGTATCATTCAAAAATGTCGCAACAAATAAACAAATAACATTTTTGATGGATTCAGGTTCAGATATTTCAATTATTAAAGACAATTCCGATGTCTTTCATTACATCAACTCAAACAAAATTGTGATAATTGGCCAAACGTTTTGTTTAATAGATTGCGACTGACTTAAGCGGAACTTGATGAAACTTTAAGCGTATGATTCTATTTGTTTATGTCAGATTCCATTAAACAGAACTGCTCCTCCCTCCACATCCCCATGCTATGCTATTAACAGCTCTGTTAATAGCATAAGCTCCAACTCCAGCTCTCCTGCTGGTTCTCTGGAGTTTTTCTGTGTTCTTTCCTCCTCTCTTCCTTTAGCTGTGCTAAATTTCTATTTGCATCAGCAAACACTTCTTAAAGTGTGTGTGTATACTTAGGTCATTAACCTCGCGTCCGTCAAATACGTATGTATATATTTCTCCACAAATATATATGTACATATGTACTTGGTATATAACTCCTATATATCAGTCCGAACCGCAGTGCGACACTAAAGCGCAACTAACCGACTCCCGGTCAGCTTGCATGCGCATATATATATATATATATATATATATATATATATATATATATATATATATATATATATATATATATATATATATATATATATATATATATATATATATATATATATATATATATATATATATATATATATATATATATATATATGCATATATATATATATATATATATGCATATATATGCAACTATTCCATGCATAGGCAAACTTGCTCTCAGCTGTTCACGCAATTGCAGAGCCACAGCTGTTGCGGTTGCGCACTTGTCACTTGCACGAACATACATATGTTTATGTTTTTATGATTCTATTTGTTTATGTCAGACCATATCGACATACATATAGCTTTCTCCATAAGTCTTTATGTTTGTGTGTGATTTATAGTACCTATATTATCACTCCTCCTGGTCCGACGTTACAGTTTCTATACGTATATATACACCGCAGGGCGACCTATACACAAACACACACACGTATATCCATACATATGTACATATGTACATATGCCATTCTACAACTAAAGTTAATAAATAAAACGACAGTATCCTCTGTGTTTTATTTACATATTTAACTTCAGTTTTTAAATTCGTTTTCTGCAAGCTTCCTTCGCTTCCTCAAAGCGTTAAGTTCGTTTGAGCGTTGTGTTGATTTATGTGCTAATTGTGTCAGCTGTTTGTGCTATCGGCTGCCCGTATGTACGTATGCACATACGCAGCCAACAACAACACAATTAATACACAAAGCAGTTGTCAAGCTTGTGCAGCACATATCAACACATCCACAATATTATGCGAACATATAAGAACACAATAACACAAGTAAGCACAGAAAATTCAGTGAGCTCGTTTGTTTTGGTTCCAAGCGTTAGCGATCGTGCTTGCACGTCACACGAATATCGATAATCCATCCGATACTTAGTTCAGGGGTGGAACGTTTTTCTTGTGACGTCATTGCTCCAGCAGGTACACTTTGAGAGCAAATAAAAATAATAAAAAAAATAATAAACAGTTTTTTTTTACTTCTTTTTAAATAAAAAAAATAAATAAATATAAATATATAATACATCAATATTTTTGTCTACCATTTTCTTTTTTTAAACTCTTGTATACATATATATTTGTGCTATTTTCAAATGCAAATGCAAATGCAAATGCTATAGTCGCAGAGTGTCCTCTCACTAACGACGGCTTTGCATCGGCTTGGGGCGCCTTGTACGATCGGTTCGAGAATAACCGGCTGCTATTCAACATCCTTCTCAACCTAACCAAGGTCCCCAAAGAATCAGGCGCGGCTCTCAGAGAGTTGCATGGCACCATGAACAGATCTGTTAATGCGATCGAGCATGCTCAAATCTCCACCAGTGCGCACAGCTGTCAGAAATGCAATGGTCGGCATAACACCCTGCTCCATAAAGAGCATGAATCCGAGAATGGCGCTGCATCTGCAGCTTCCGTACCCCTTCATTCGCCCAGAGACGTCGCCCATGTCCAGACGTATTTCTCTGCTAACACACGGTACGGCAATAATCAATATATGCCATCTAGGAGCAACATATCCCGAGCGGGCACTGATCGATTCGGGATCTGAGGCGACTTTCATTTCTGAGCGTCTGTGCAGACGCGAGTGTCAAGCTTAGGCCAAGCTATAACAGCCCGATCGCAAAAACTTTGCGATCTCCATATTGGAACTCCGCTGAAACCAAGACTACGGATTGAAGCATCTGCTCTCGTCCTTCCAAGTCTTGCTGGCAACCTCCCTTCGTCTCCAATTCCGCACAACTTGTTGAACAAACTTCCTAATATTCAGCTAGCTGACCCCGAGTTCTACAAGAGTGCGAAAATTGATGTTCTTATAGGCGCGGATATCCTTTCGTCTATTATTCAGGGAGGTTTCCACCCTAATATCTGTGGATCCATTCTTGGCTTAGAGACTGTTTTCGGTTGGGTACTCACCGGCCCCCTTTCGCAAACATCACCGAAAATGGTCTCGTCCTTCACAGCTCAAGTTTCCGTTCCGAAAAAACCAAAATTTGAGTTTCCGACAATCTCGTCTAGGTTACATGACTCATCTGTCGTAACTCTCCCAGTACGAGATCCCGACAGCATCACTACCAAAGTGAAGGTCGGCTGCAATGCACTCTGTCCAGCATTGAATGATAAGGGGATGGATGATATTCTTCATCCAGGTCCCGACCTCGGTGTTCCCTGTGATATCCAACTAACTTCCATGTTCGACAAACCAACCATTCATTGCCCAACACGTGTCCCTCCTTTCCAGGTTATGATGTCATCCCCTCAAGCCAGCCAGCCATCCGGCGAAGATTCATTCCGGTGCCGCGTGTGCAGAGGTATCCACGCTCTGCGCAAATGCCGCCGTTTTCTGGGGCTTCCCGCGGAAAAGCGGTGGCGCGCGGTTCTAGCCAACCGCTACTGCGCGAACTGCTTGGCACACCAGCATTCTAGGCAATCTTGCCGCAGCAACAAAGGCTGCAAGACGTGTGGCCACAACCACCACACGCTCCTGCACCTCCCGAGGCCCTACAAGTCGTCCCACTCCAGATTCTACACAGGCGGCAAGTCCTCCGCTGACAACGCTGATGCAGCACAAGATGGTCAGCATTCTTCCTACGGCGGTCAGGGCAACTCTGCACGAGTCTCATTCGGTCGAAGACCTCGCGCTTCGAGTTTGACACGTTGTTCCAACTGGACCCGCAGTTGAACGTTCGGACGCCAATCCGGGCCATCGAGCGGGAAGCTGGGCTTCCAAGGATCACGCTCGCCGACCGCACCTGGTCACGTCCCGGATCGGTGTCAATTGTGCTGGGGGCTGACGTGTATCCTCACGTCATCCTTCCGGGGATCGTTCCCAGCACCTTCCAATGGCCCAGAACACCGTGTTCGGATGGGTCCTCTCGGGCGCCTGCTCATAGACCCAGCCCAGGTCTTGCAATCCTTGCAAGGGGGGGAGTATGTTTATGTCAGATTCCATTAAACAGAACTGCTCCTCCCTCCACATCCCCAAGCTATGCTATTAACAGCTCTGTTAATAGCATAAGCTCCAACTCCAGCTCTCCTGCTGGTTCTCTGGAGTTTTTTCTGTGTACTTTCCTCCTCTCTTCCTTTTTTTATACTTCAATCTTATCTTCTTTCCGCCTTGTACGCACACTGACTGTGCAATTTTATATTTAAAATAAACTGCGACTTACTACCAAAAAAAACCCCAAAGAGAAAAGTGTTTTGTATTTATCTGCGACGCCCCCCTACAAACACTATTGAATTTTTACATTTTAGAAAAATGCTAACTCATTCATATAGTTATATTTGCAACAGACCTTCAATTGGCAGTATATGAGGGAGTAGGTAATTAGTTAAAAAAGCCGGTGTCCAAAATGTAACAAAAATTTAAATTGCATAAAATTCACATGAGTCTACATAAATGCAAAATTTGAGATATATTATTAAATTGAATATACCAGATGCCCCTATGGGAAACGAGTATTACGCATTGGTTTCGTCCTCATGCAACGTTCTTACTTGTTTATGATGCTGTTTTTGAGCAGTTTTTACTCCACCAATATTTGTTTTTGTTGTTACTACTCGAACTTTATTTTTTTGTCCCTTTATAGTTGTTTCAGATCGTTTTCCCATTGACCATTTAGCTTCTTCTAATCCTCCCATGTGGGGGCTTTCCGGCGGGATGAAATTCCTTTTGATGTTCCCTTTTTCTGGCACTGGTTTCAGACCACTATTTACTTTTTGTAGTTTGGGTCCGACTAGCATCACATTCCTCTGCTTTGGTCGAACTGCTGCTCTATGTGGCATATAGTATTTGCCTTGGCCAATAGTGTCTCTGGTTCCATGTGACCTAGCTTCCAGAATTGATCGAAGTTGTCTTGGTACATCGTTGTTGCTGCGCTGATTACCTTGTTGTTTGATGATCAAGCTCAGTTTTTTGTCCCAGCGTTTCGTTGATTTTCTTAACTTTTCCCAACATTATTAGGGGAAGTAAATCAACACCAATGATGACATCAATTCTGCTTGGCTCGTTGAAATATGGGTCTGCTAGCTCGCAGCCCATTCAATCTTTATTGACATCCATGTCAATTTTCTTGCTTGGTAGAGCTCTCTGTAGTTTTGGCATGAAAAGAGCCTGCATTGTGGTGATGCATTTACTTGACATTCTTGATTTGATTGTCAAATAAACACTATTTTTCAGGATTTCAACATTTTGTGAAATTCCCTGAACTTCCACGTTCCGCTTGATTCGGTGAAGTTTTAACTGTTGTGCGGATTCTTCCGAAATTAATGTTTTTTGGTAGCCTCCATCGATGAGGGCCCTTAGTTGCTCGTATTTTCCGGATTTATTTTTAATCGGAATGAGCGCAGTTGCCTGCAACGTATCTTGTCCTTTGTTTTCTTTGAGACAATTGCTGTTGAAGGTTTCTTTTTTATTTGCATTCTCGTGAAGCAAATTGTTATGTGGTTTGCCGCATTTGATGCATGTCCAATTCTTATTGCAATCTTTAGTACAATGGGTGCCTAGACATTTAGAGCCTAAAGCGTTTTTTGTTACAAATTCCTTGCGCTTTATAATTAGCTCGGCTTTAAATTTTTGGCACCTGGATATTTCGTGGCCATTCAGTTTTCAAAAACGGCATCTTTTGTAGCTCGTTCTCTTTACTTCCATAGACTTCTGGATGGCTCTTTTTTGCACTGAGTCAACTGTGTAGTTGATCAATAAACTCGAGCACATTCTTCAAGGACTGGATTTCTCTGGCTTTCGTTACGTGTTGCTCGTAAAGTTATAACACTTCCGTCGAGAATCTTCTTAGCAAAAACTGAGCGATTTTTATATTCATATCGTTACCAATTTGGCCTTCTTGTTTAACGATGTGGATGCACTCATTTGCTGTGTCCAAGAAATTGCGGATCCTGCCTTCATCATCGTTCTTCAGCAGGTCCATGTCCACTAGTCGGTTAACGGCGTTTGCGAATATTTTGCGCGTATTTTCGTAGCGCTTGCATATAAGTTCCCACGCCGAAATGTAGTTAGCGGATGATCCACTTACTACCATTTGGGCTTCTCCATTCAAACACGATTTAAGGTAGTTCAGCTTCCTTGTGTCGCTGATATCCTTCCTTTTGTGAATTGTTTCGGAGAACAAATTGAAGAACGTTGACCAGTCTTTGGGATTTCCGTCAAAATGAGGAAGATCCGATTTCGGCAGATCCGGTACGTCTTCATTTTTATACTCGTTTCCCAAAGGAAAAAAGAAAAATAGTATATTGGATTTGTGAAATGTCCGTCTTGCTGTCCGTCCGTCTGTCCGTATGAATGCAATATTTTTCTACGCTATTGAAGCTAGAGACTTGAAATTTGGAACATATACTCGTGTATACCCTCGAATTATAAAGTGTCATGATTTTCCGGATACGCCCACTAGGGTCGTGTCAAATCGGAAAATGCTTGCGCCCATAGTCAAGAAATCATATTAGTTTAAGAGCTAGAGAGTTGAAATTTGGAATGTATAATTGCGTTGACCACCCAAGCTCAAAAAGATATGGCGGATATATCTACGCCCATTGGGGGCGTGGCAAATCGGGAAAACTGTAACTTCTACAAATTTCAGCTAGAATGCTGAAATTTGGCACGTAACTTAACGCTACGATTCTATAAAGATTCATAAAAAGATTTGATGTCGACACCCACTGGGGGCGTTGCAAATCGTATCTGAATATATAGTGATTTTACAAGATCAGCTATATTTGAGCACTATTGATGTTAGAGACTTGAAATTTGATATATATACTCAGATACGCAACCCAAGATCAAAAAGATATGGCGAACATACCTACGCCTTCAGGGGGCGTGGGAAATCGCAAAACATTATAGCTCCTACAGTTTTAGAGCTAGACGCTTCAAAATTGGATGTTTATGTTACTATGGGTCTCCTCTCTTAATTCCCAAAAAATAAATCTTACGCCCCTTTGGGGGCGTGGTATATCGAAAAAATACCCTGTAACTTTCACATTTTTGGAGTGTAAGCATCCAAACTTTACAGTTACGTTACCCTCAATTCCTTCTAGAAACTTGCCAAATATGATATGTCTACGCCTACTGGGGGCGTGGCAAATTAGCAACAAAGACTGTAACGCCCAGCTGCAAAATTCATATGCCTATACCACCTATATAAATAAGCTTAATAAGAATTGCTAAGGCGACAAACGGCATTTCTGAGAAATATTAAGAAATATATGTATGTTGACGAACCATTTGTAATTTTTTTGCACATTTTTCATTATTTAGCATATTTTGGATTTATTTTAGTATATATGAAACATTAATTGTTATCGGCGAATGAACAGCTGTATCAAGATCAATTATCGGTTAAATCGATACAACTATGTCAGTATTGAGTAAGCAAACGAACGGACAAGTTGAGCGTACCAGCAATTGGCTGATATAGATCAAATAAATTAAAGATATGTTTAATTTTTCAACATAAAATTTGGTCCTTCGAGCCGGAGCCATTGGGCATTGCTACTGAATACTCACTTTGGAGTTTTGGAAAACGGCGCGCACTATTGAAAAAGTGCAGTGTTTTGTCTTGTCGTGTTTTCGCTGCTGGCGACGCAACATTTGCACATTCTTGGAATTACGTATCGATATTTGGCATCATACGTAATAAACGGCGCGCACTATTGGAAAAGTGGCGTGTTTGTCTTGTCGTGTTTTTGCTGCTGACGACGCAGCATTTGCACATTCTTGGAATTACGTATCGATATTTGGCATCATACGTAATTACTAGTACGCACTATTGGAAAAGTGCTACTGGCTACTTTGGACAACAACTTGAATTGACTGCGGGCAACGCAGCAAGCTGCAATGGAAGATCTACGTACTTTATTGGGAACCAGAAGTAGATTGAAGGCAACGATTACGCGCATTTCTGGATACGCAGACCATCTGCCTGATGGCTGCACATTCTACGATGTTGATAGCAAATTGGACACGCTGCTTCAGGCTTGGAAGGAGTTTGTCAATCTTGGCGATAAACTTTATAAATATGAAGATGTGCAGGGATATGTGGACCCAGCAAGTGACAACGATGTATACGAGGAGCGCGTTGATCGAGCTTGTGCCCTTCTTAAGGCACTACACACTGAGTACAAACCCCGCAAACTGGAAGAGGCCAATACTACATCTAATGTGCTCGGGGAAAGGGATGAATCGACCATCCAATGTATTATACAACAAATGCAGCAACAATCACAGACGCAAATGGAGACTATGGAGCGCATAATGCAAAGACTGCTACCGCAGCAGGTGGATAACAAGTCAGTCGCAGGACCATCAACGAAGGATTGGGAACTGTCGCGGATTCATATCGCACCATTTGATGGAGATTATAAGGAGGGGCACACATGTGTTTCAATTGTTTGAGACTTGGTCATGGAGTGAGCACTTGTACATCGAAGTCATCCTGTAAGTATTGCAAGCGCCGACATCACTCACTTTTGCATTTCGATCAAAGCAGCACTAGAGACAAGGGTGCAGCAGCACCAAAAGGATGAGTCAAATGAGGCACCAGGTGCTAGCACAGTAGTAGCACTGACGAACGCCATGAACATTGCGAAATGTAGAAAGGGTGCAAATATGAGAAGTACACTGTCAACGGCGTAGGTGTATGTGCGCAATTCTCGAGGTCAAGACGTATATTACTGGACTGCGGCTCGGAGTTGTCCTACGTTTCGGTACGCTGTATCCAGACATTGGGTCTGGTCCGTTCACACTCTTGCATTTCCATATCTGGAATCTCATCAATCAAGGCAGAAACGACAAGAGGGTTCTGTTCACTACACATCAAGTCGCGAGTGTCAGATGCATCGCTGGAGGTCAAGACGCACTTGCTAGGAAACATTACTTCGACACTGATGAGAGAAACTATAGACGCAGCAGACCTCTCTATATTTAGCGGCCACACCCTAGCAGATGCCGCATTCAATACCAACGCATCAATCGACATTCTGATTGGTAACGATCACATTTGGACGGTTCTTACTGGAGATAAGTAATGCCCAGAGGAACACAATCGCCATCGATTCCATATTTGGATGGATCATCACATCAGTGGGAGGAGCAACTACAACTACAGCTACGTCACTCTTAGCTACCATGGACATCAACGCATTGTTGCAACGGTTTTGGGAACTGGAGGAAGTTCCATCGTTCACGTCTGCAAATACAGAAGATGATGTAGTGGAGACTCATTTTGTCCAAACACACTCCCGTAATGCTGATGGGAGATACATAGTCGAGCTACCGTTCAAGCAGGACAACCCAGAATTCGCAGACACCTTTCATGGAGCCAAGTCTCGCTTCTTGGCAGTTGAACGTCGTTTAATGAAGGATGCAGCTTTGCGAGGTATGTAAAATTCATGAGGGAGTACATACAACTGGACCACATGAAGGAGGTGGATGTAGAAGAAGACGCCACTTCGAAGAAGATTTTCTACATGCCGCACCATCCGGTGCTAGGTGCAAAGCTGCGTGTGGTATTTGATGGCTCATATCAAGACCAAGATGGCCGGTCTCTTCACAATGCGCTTCATATTGGACCATGTATACAACGCAATCTGTTCAGCGTATGCATGAGGTTTCGAATGCACAAGTTTGTATTTTCGGCTGATATTGTAAAGATGTTTAGACAGATTCTGGTTGCAGCTAAACATCAGGATTTCCAACGAATATTATGGAGAGAAGATCCGTCAGCACCATTGCAGCACTTCAGACTCTGCACAGTTACATACGGGACTGCGTCTGCGCCATTCCTGGCAATCCGGGTGTTAGAGCAACTCGCCAAGGAGTTGCGAAGCAGCGAAGATATTGCTTGAGGATTTCTACGCGGATGATATATTAACAGGAGCCATGACAGAAGAAGAACTCATTGACATTCAAACTGAGTTAGTTGCACTCATGTCACGTTCACAGTTGGAATTGGGAAAATGGATCTCAAATAGCACACGATTGAGCACCGTGCAAGGTGATACAGTCAACAGGTCAGCAACAACAGCAAAGGTACTTGGACGGCCCTGCGATCCTGGAGAAGACAACCTTGCATACAACATTGTACTCATCAAGGACTCGAATACGCCTCCAGCAACATGGAATCTAGGATGCGTAATCGAGGTGTACCCAGGAGAAGATGAATTAGTACGGGCAGTTAAGCTCAAGTTCGTTTCTGGAGATTATACGACCCATCACGAAGATTGCAGCCCTACCACATTCTGAAACAGAGTTTCAGGAGGGGCCGGGATGTTGAGGAACCATTTGTCATTTTTTTGCACATTTTTTATTATTTAGCATATTTTGGATTTTATTAGTATATATGCAACTTTAATTGTTATCGGCGAATGAACAGCCGTATCAAGATCAATTATCGGTTAAGTCGATACAACTATGTCAGTATTGAGTAAGCAAACGAACGGAAAAGTTGAACGTACCAGCAATTGGCTGATATAGTTCAAATAATATAAAGATATGTTTAATTTTTCAACAATGTATGTCTGCAAAAAATTTATCTGCTAAAATTATCATTTTTCGTATAGCCTAGGTCAGTTATGTTATTTTCTTTTTTCTGTGTGTGACCATACCGTCATGCTATATTTTTTTTATCGATTACACATAGACTGGTCATTAAGAATAAAATTATTCCACACAAAAAAATTGAGGATAGCGCCCATCATGTAGGTATGTATGTATGTATGTATGTAGGCACGAACAGCAACGCACAAGAATTGAATTTGAATTTGTTGTGATACTGTACACGTTACTTACACTTACATTCGCTTCCTTACATGTGCATATGTATATGCATTTATCTGCCCATGTGCGAAACGCTTGCGAAAGTCTTGCATTATGTTATACTTAATGTAGAGGTATAATGTATAAGTAAGAAAGCTCTAGTCTTGGCTGTCTGACTATGAGATTTGTATGTCAATCAAAAATAATTATATATTTAAATAAAGAGAAAAACAAACATCACTGCAGCTGGATTTGAACCTACATCTACTACATATGTATCGTTAAAGCACTCCATCTCAACTAGCAATGCCACTTCCTATTTATTAGGAAAAAAAAAAAGAAAATAAAACTATTTTCATGCCTTCGCCGTAGCGTCTCGAACTAGGACCCTTTTGCTTACGCGCTTTGCATCTACCCGCTGCGCTGGGTAACGTAACTGTAAAGTTTGGATGCTTACACTTAAAAAATGTGAAAGTTACAGGGTATTTTTCCGATATACCACGCCCCCAAAGGGGCGTATGATTTATTTTTGGGGAATCAATAGAAGAGGCCCCCAGTAACACAAACATCCAATTTTGAAGCGTGTAGCTCTAAAACTTTGGAGCTATAATGTTTTGCGATTTGCCACGCCCCCTGAAGGCGTAGGTATGTCCGCCATATCTTTTTGATCTTGGGTTGCGTATCTGAGTATATATATCAAATTTCAAGTCTCTAACATCAATAGTGCTCAAATATAGCTGATCTTGTAAAATCACTATATATTCAGATAAGATTTGCAACGCCCCCAGTGGGTGTCGACATCAAATCTTTTTATGAATCTTTATAGAATCGTAGCGTTAAGTTACGTGCCAAATTTCAGCATTCTAGCTATAAAACTGTAGAAGTTACAGTTTTCCCGATTTGCCACGCCCCCAATGGGCGTAGATATATCCGCCATATCTTTTTGAGCTTGGGTGGTCAACGCAATTATACATTCCAAAGTTCAACTCTCTAGCTCTTAAACTAATATGATTTCTTGACTATGGGCGCAAGCATTTTCCGATTTGACACGCCCCTAGTGGGCGTATCGGGAAAAGCTTGACACTTTATAATTCGAGGGTTTACACGAGTATATGTTCCAAGATTCATAAAAAGATTTGATGTCGACACCCACTGGGGGCGTTGCAAATCGTATCTGAATATATAGTGATTTTACAAGATCAGCTATATTTGAGCACTATTGATGTTAGAGACTTGAAATTTGATATATATACTCAGATACGCAACCCAAGATCAAAAAGATATGGCGAACATACCTACGCCTTCAGGGGGCGTGGGAAATCGCAGAACATTATAGCTCCTACAGTTTTAGAGCTAGACGCTTCAAAATTGGATGTTTATGTTACTATGGGTCTCCTCTCTTAATTCCCAAAAAATAAATCTTACGCCCCTTTGGGGGCGTGGTATATCGAAAAAATACCCTGTAACTTTCACATTTTTGGAGTGTAAGCATCCAAACTTTACAGTTACGTTACCCTCAATTCCTTCTAGAAACTTGCCAAATATGATATGTCTACGCCTACTGGGGGCGTGGCAAATTAGCAACAAAGACTGTAACGCCCAGCTGCAAAATTCATATGCCTATACCACCTATATAAATAAGCTTAAAAGGAATTGCTAAGGCGACAAACGGCATTTCTGAGAAATATTAAGAAATATATGTATGTTGACGAACCATTTGTAATTTTTTTGCACATTTTTCATTATTTAGCATATTTTGGATTTATTTTAGTATATATGAAACATTAATTGTTATCGGCGAATGAACAGCTGTATCAAGATCAATTATCGGTTAAATCGATACAACTATGTCAGTATTGAGTAAGCAAACGAACGGACAAGTTGAGCGTACCAGCAATTGGCTGATATAGATCAAATAAATTAAAGATATGTTTAATTTTTCAACATAAAATTTGGTCCTTCGAGCCGGAGCCATTGGGCATTGCTACTGAATACTCACTTTGGAGTTTTGGAAAACGGCGCGCACTATTGAAAAAGTGCAGTGTTTTGTCTTGTCGTGTTTTCACTGCTGGCGACGCAACATTTGCACATTCTTGGAATTACGTATCGATATTTGGCATCATACGTAATAAACGGCGCGCACTATTGGAAAAGTGGCGTGTTTGTCTTGTCGTGTTTTTGCTGCTGACGACGCAGCATTTGCACATTCTTGGAATTACGTATCGATATTTGGCATCATACGTAATTACTAGTACGCACTATTGGAAAAGTGCTACTGGCTACTTTGGACAACAACTTGAATTGACTGCGGGCAACGCAGCAAGCTGCAATGGAAGATCTACGTACTTTATTGGGAACCAGAAGTAGTACACTGTCAACGGCGTAGGTGTATGTGCGCAATTCTCGAGGTCAAGACGTATATTACTGGACTGCGGCTCGGAGTTGTCCTACGTTTCGGTACGCTGTATCCAGACATTGGGTCTGGTCCGTTCACACTCTTGCATTTCCATATCTGGAATCTCATCAATCAAGGCAGAAACGACAAGAGGGTTCTGTTCACTACACATCAAGTCGCGAGTGTCAGATGCATCGCTTGAGGTCAAGGCGCACGTGCTTGGAAACATTACTTCGACACTGATGAGAGAAACTATAGACGCAGCAGACCTCTCTATATTTAGCGGCCACACCCTAGCAGATGCCGCATTCAATACCAACGCATCAATCGACATTCTGATTGGTAACGATCACATTTGGACGGTTCTTACTGGAGATAAGTAATGCCCAGAGGAACACAATCGCCATCGATTCCATATTTGGATGGATCATCACATCAGTGGGAGGAGCAACTACAACTACAGCTACGTCACTCTTAGCTACCATGGACATCAACGCATTGTTGCAACGGTTTTGGGAACTGGAGGAAGTTCCATCGTTCACGTCTGCAAATACAGAAGATGATGTAGTGGAGACTCATTTTGTCCAAACACACTCCCGTAATGCTGAAGGGAGATACATAGTCGAGCTACCGTTCAAGCAGGACAACCCAGAATTCGCAGACACCTTTCATGGAGCCAAGTCTCGCTTCTTGGCAGTTGAACGTCGTTTAATGAAGGATGCAGCTTTGCGAGGTATGTAAAATTCATGAGGGAGTACATACAACTGGACCACATGAAGGAGGTGGATGTAGAAGAAGACGCCACTTCGAAGAAGATTTTCTACATGCCGCACCATCCGGTGCTAGGTGCAAAGCTGCGTGTGGTATTTGATGGCTCATATCAAGACCAAGATGGCCGGTCTCTTCACGATGCGCTTCATATTGGACCATGTATACAACGCAATCTGTTCAGCGTATGCATGAGGTTTCGAATGCACAAGTTTGTATTTTCGGCTGATATTGTAAAGATGTTTAGACAGATTCTGGTTGCAGCTAAACATCAGGATTTCCAACGAATATTATGGAGAGAAGATCCGTCAGCACCATTGCAGCACTTCAGACTCTGCACAGTTACATACGGGACTGCGTCTGCGCCATTCCTGGCAATCCGGGTGTTAGAGCAACTCGCCAAGGAGTTGCGAAGCAGCGAAGATATTGCTTGAGGATTTCTACGCGGATGATATATTAACAGGAGCCATGACAGAAGAAGAACTCATTGACATTCAAACTGAGTTAGTTGCACTCATGTCACGTTCACAGTTGGAATTGGGAAAATGGATCTCAAATAGCACACGATTGAGCACCGTGCAAGGTGATACAGTCAACAGGTCAGCAACAACAGCAAAGGTACTTGGACGGCCCTGCGATCCAACATTGTACTCATCAAGGACTCGAATACGCCTCCAGCAACATGGAATCTAGGATGCGTAATCGAGGTGTACCCAGGAGAAGATGAATTAGTACGGGCAGTTAAGCTCAAGTTCGTTTCTGGAGATTATACGACCCATCACGAAGATTGCAGCCCTACCACATTCTGAAACAGAGTTTCAGGAGGGGCCGGGATGTTGAGGAACCATTTGTCATTTTTTTGCACATTTTTTATTATTTAGCATATTTTGGATTTTATTAGTATATATGCAACTTTAATTGTTATCGGCGAATGAACAGCCGTATCAAGATCAATTATCGGTTAAGTCGATACAACTATGTCAGTATTGAGTAAGCAAACGAACGGAAAAGTTGAACGTACCAGCAATTGGCTGATATAGTTCAAATAATATAAAGATATGTTTAATTTTTCAACAATGTATGTCTGCAAAAAATTTATCTGCTAAAATTATCATTTTTCGTATAGCCTAGGTCAGTTATGTTATTTTCTTTTTTCTGTGTGTGACCATACCGTCATGCTATATTTTTTTTATCGATTACACATAGACTGGTCATTAAGAACAAAATTATTCCACACAAAAAAATTGAGGATAGCGCCCATCATGTAGGTATGTATGTATGTATGTATGTAGGCACGAACAGCAACGCACAAGAATTGAATTTGAATTTGTTGTGATACTATACACGTTACTTACACTTACATTCGCTTCCTTACATGTGCATATGTATATGCATTTATCTGCCCATGTGCGAAACGCTTGCGAAAGTCTTGCATTATGTTATACTTAATGTAGAGGTATAATGTATAAGTAAGAAAGCTCTAGTCTTGGCTGTCTGACTATGAGATTTGTATGTCAATCAAAAATAATTATATATTTAAATAAAGAGAAAAACAAACATCACTGCCGCTGGATTTGAACCTACATCTACTACATATGTATCGTTAAAGCACTCCATCTCAACTAGCAATGCCACTTCCTATTTATTAGGAAAAAAAAAAAGAAAATAAAACTATTTTCATGCCTTCGCCGTAGCGTCTCGAACTAGGACCCTTTTGCTTACGCGCTTTGCATCTACCCGCTGCGCTGGGTAACGTAACTGTAAAGTTTGGATGCTTACACTTAAAAAATGTGAAAGTTACAGGGTATTTTTCCGATATACCACGCCCCCAAAGGGGCGTATGATTTATTTTTGGGGAATCAATAGAGGAGGCCCCCAGTAACACAAACATCCAATTTTGAAGCGTGTAGCTCTAAAACTTTGGAGCTATAATGTTTTGCGATTTGCCACGCCCCCTGAAGGCGTAGGTATGTCCGCCATATCTTTTTGATCTTGGGTTGCGTATCTGAGTATATATATCAAATTTCAAGTCTCTAACATCAATAGTGCTCAAATATAGCTGATCTTGTAAAATCACTATATATTCAGATAAGATTTGCAACGCCCCCAGTGGGTGTCGACATCAAATCTTTTTATGAATCTTTATAGAATCGTAGCGTTAAGTTACGTGCCAAATTTCAGCATTCTAGCTATAAAACTGTAGAAGTTACAGTTTTCCCGATTTGCCACGCCCCCAATGGGCGTAGATATATCCGCCATATCTTTTTGAGCTTGGGTGGTCAACGCAATTATACATTCCAAATTTCAACTCTCTAGCTCTTAAACTAATATGATTTCTTGACTATGGGCGCAAGCATTTTCCGATTTGACACGCCCCTAGTGGGCGTATCGGGAAAAGCTTGACACTTTATAATTCGAGGGTTTACACGAGTATATGTTCCAAATTTCAAGTCTCTAGCTTCAATAGCGTAGAAAAATATTGCATTCATACGGACAGACGGACAGACGGACGGACAGCAAGACGGACATTTCACAAAACCAATATACTCTTTTTCCCTTTGGGAAACGAGTATAATTCTTAGAAATAAAAAGAAAAAATTTATTTAATGACAGCAGCAGTCTTCTGAAAAGTTTAGAAATAACCGATGATATCTGTGAATCATGTTTCAATGTTAAACATGCTAGGTTACCATTAGAAAATCCTAAGATAAAAGTCATATTAAACGACCTTTATTTATCATTCATTCAGATGTTTGTGGCCCAATCTCAAAAGTTACTCTAGATGACAAAAATAATTTTTTAACATTTTTAGATCAACTTACACACTAATGTGTAACTTATTTGTTAAAGTAGAAGTCAGATGTATTCAAAATGTTTAAAGATTTTGTGGCCAAGAGCGACTCTCACTCTAATCTGAAGATTGTCTATCTATATATTGGTAACGGTGGAGAATATCTCCCATGAGATACGTGAGTTTTGCGTGAGCGAGGGGATAACTTATCATTTGACTGTGCCTCATACACCACAAATAAAAAGTTTTTCTGAGCGAATGATAAGAACCATCACTGAAAAAGCTTGTTCTATGGTAAATGTTCCAGAGTTAGACAGAAGCTTCTGGGGTAAAGCAGTATTAAATGCAACACATTTAATCAATAGAACTCCAAGCAGAGCTCTTGGTGAAATTAAAAAGACTCCATATGAAATGTGGCACAATAAAAAAACTAACTTAAATGTTTTAAAAGTGTTCGGCTCAACTGTGTATGTGCATAATTAAATTAAACAAAGAAAATTCGATGAAAGATCATACAAAACTATTCTTGTAGGTTATGAACCAAATGGGGCCAAATGCAATTTCCGAATGATAATAGGAAAAGAGAGCATATTAAATTCCTGAGTGATATTAAGGAAGATGATTTCCCGAATGAGAGTAAGGGATGTAAGTGGAATTTCCGAATGATAATAGGAAAAGAGGGCATATTGATCTCCTGGATGAAAATAAGGACTTATGTATTCATATTGAGAATATGAATTGTAATAAGGCTGATCAATCAAATAATGCCACTGAAAATAAAGAAGAAAGCTATACAAAATGTAGAAAAAGTGAAAGATTAAAGGCCAAAGCTCGTGTATCTTATAATGAAGATAACGACAGCTTGGATAAATATATATAAAATGCTCATACGTTTTTTAATGATGTTCCAAATTCTTTTGATGAAATAAAGCATAGAAATGATAAAACAGACTGGGAGGAAACCATAAATACTGAGTTGAAAGCGCATGATTTTAACAAAACATGGACAGTTGGGATCGCTGCATATATGTTCTCGATAAAGGTGACATCAAAGAAAATGTATATGTATTGTTATATGTTGATGATGTGTTAATATGTACAGGAAATATAGAAGAAATGATTAATTTTAAAAGATTTTTAAATGAGAAATTCAAAATGACTGACTTAAATGAGATACTACATTTTTTAGCAATACGAATAGAATTGTTCAAGCATGAACACAGATCTCGCCATGTGGTGACAACATAAAAATAGATTACAAAATATAAACGACCCTTAAGATAATGTAAACCAAACATTACAAAATTCAGTACGTGTGATCCTCTTTCATGTTCGTAAGAGACGCCTGAAATAAGATAAGACTAAAATAGAACTCAAGTGTTTGCATAGGACACTTGTTAGAATGTAAGAAATGTCAATGTATTTGAGAGATGCTCCTCTCTTACTTCTCAAACTAGGTATTTAAGGAGAAGGATTTAAAGAATAAAGTCAGTTCAATTTTTGTGCTCAAACTATAACGTTGTAACATTATTTACATTTTGGTCCTTCGAGCATTCTATTGTCTCCCCCACCAGTGGTAAGAGACTTAGAATTTTTAACCAGCTCCTTAGACTCTACAGTTCTGTAGCTAAGGTAGCAAAATAAAATATTCTGTCGTTTTCCCCCACCCGTGATAAGAAACACAGAAAATAACAATTAACACTCAAGGGTAAAACAAAAAAAAAAACCCCTAAGAGTTGTTTTAAAAAGCAAAAAAAAAAAACCTATAAAAAGGTTTATGTTTCAAAATTTTTTTATACACAAAAAATTATCAAACGTTCCGAGGCTAAAACATCGGAAAGTGAGTGTCTACAAACAAAAAAAAATAAAAAATTAGAAAGCGTTCCGAGGCTAAAAACATCGGAAAGTGAACAATGAAAAAGAAAAAATTCATCTGAGGAGCAAAGAAGCAACATTCACGGAGCAACCGAGAAGCTACAACCAGGGAACAGCCCAGAAACAACATCCAAAGAAGCAGCCGAGAAGAAGCAGCCGAGAAGCAGCATCCAGGGAGCAACCGAGAAGCAGCAAAAGGACATCATTTTCAGATAAGTTTAGAGATAAATAGTATAAATAAGAACAAGTAAGAGTGCTCTAGTCGAGACTACTCGACTAGGGGATACCCTGAGCCCTGTGAAGAGCCAAATATCAAATCATTCTACGATTTTGTATGCATACATACAAACAACACATACACACATACATATGCACACACGCATAAGCGCGCGCTCTGCCAACTGCGCAGTTGACACAGAGATTGCGCTTGGGCTGCAATGTGGGCATTACTATGGAAACTTAATTGTTTAATAACTTTTCTTAGCGATGGACTAAGTGCATCAAACTTTTACAACTTATTTATGACATTCATATGTGTGTAAGTGCCAAAGCACAAGTCTCTAGTATTTGATTTGCACTTTTTACAAATAGGGGGCTATTAGGGGCGAATGGGGCGTGGCATCCAAAATATAAAGATAACGTTATCTCCGTATTCATTACACGCAACTACACAGCAAATTTGAAGTCTTTAGCTCAAAAGATGTACAAACCAAGCCTTAAAAACACATTAAAATTATCGATAAATGCTCATAAAATCGAAATGGAATGAGTTATCGGAAAAATTTTATAAACTTGTGCAGCGTATGGTATTATCGAGTATTCATGTAAAATTTCAAATCTCTGCGTTGCGTACTTAAAAATATCTCAGCGTTCACACGGACGGACGGACGGACGGAAAGACGGACAGACGGACAGGGCTATATCGACTCGTCTTGTCGCGCTGATCAAGAATATATATACTTTATGGGGTGCGGCACGCCTACTTCTGCTTGTTACATACATTTTCACAAAACCATTATACCCTGATTTCCCATTTTCAATGGGCTCAGGGTATAAAAATGATGTCCGAGGCGACAATTCAGTTACTAAATAATCAGTCGACACTGATGACAGAAATCCAGCAAATGGAAGCTGGTATAATAAGTAGTGAGGAGGTTCAAAAATTAGAAAACATTAGATCGAAGTTTATGAACAATCATAAGTCACTATTAAAAATCGAAATAGTAGATCATGAATATTTCAACAAAAATTTATATGAAAAAACAGTAGGTAAAATTAAAAGTATCATTGAAATACAGTCGGGTTCAAAACAGGTTGTTGATACCGGGACAGTAATAATGTCAGAGAAAAGCGAAGTGCAGAAACAAGCCGACAATTTTGAACAAAATTTAAATCAGCTCAGGGTATATTTAGAAGAAACCGAAAAGGGGTTGAATAATTCTACCTTGAGATGGAGTAACATCAGAAAAAACAAAATTAATTTTTTTTGGAGTAGGATCCAAGAAAAAATAAATTATTTTACTTCGTTAAAATATTCATTAAACGAAGATGTTGATGAGTTGAAATTCGATGCTCAGAATATGGTAGACACTTTAGAGCGCGTATCTCAGGATACAAAACATATAATAAAACTTAAAACTAATTTACCCACTGAAGTGGACATAATTTTCGCCCACACTTTGTTGAGAAAGTTCAACAAAGATACGCTGCAGCTCTATGAATCTCACGTCAAAAAGACAAAAGAAATTTAGAAGTTGTCAGATGTAATGGAATTTTTGGAACAGCGTTATAATTCTATGACTTCATTGAGTAATGAAGAATGAAATAAAAATTCTAACAATAAATTTAATAAAAATTCAAGTGGTAAAGAAAGCTGTCCAGTTTGTGGAATACCTGGACACTATGTGTCACAATGCTACAAGTTTAAAGCAATGAATCCAAAAGATAGATGCGAGACGGCAAAAAAAGCGCAGCTGTGCTGGAAGTGCCTTAAAATATCAAAGCACAAAAAATGTTCCTGCGAATATTCATGTGCGTTTTGCAAAAAAGCTCATAACACTATGCTTTACATTTCAAATGAAAAAGTGAGCAGGATATGTCTAGCCTCGTTTTCTGATCAAGCCAATTTTTAAATGCGCTTATATTAGTTTTAGCATTAGTAATTCTATAAGGCTTTTGCTTGAAGCTAACTGTAGAACCATATGTCAAAATAATGGGTGAGTGATCAGAGCTCAAGTCAAAACTCTCCTCTATTTTAAAATTGTTTTGCGGAAGTCCAGAGGATACAATAAAATCAAGTAAATCTGGGATTTTCCTCGTATCAGTTGGCCAATATGTTGGCTTACCTGTCGACAGGGTTGAGTATTTATTATGTGTTATGCATTTATTCAGCTCAGCACCCTTTGGGTTTACTAGTCTCGATCCCCACCAGGGGTGTTTTGCGTTGTAGTCGCCTCCAGCAACAAACTGTCTACCCAGTCCTTGAAAAAGTGTGTTAAAATTATCTAACTTGCAGGGATATCTAGGTGGCACCTACACTGCAGCAACAGCGATGTTTGAATGCATATATTTTATTAGAATTGTTGCAACTTGCATTAAATTTGTGCTGATGCTGTCCAGAGTTTTATAAATAAGAGTATTTTTAACTATAACTATTTTTAACTATAAAGTGAGTTTCTGATATTAATAATATTTCAATGTTGTTGTTTTTAATGAATAAAGTTATTTTATTTCGATGATTCGAAAGCCCATTGGCATTCCATATATATATTTTCGTAATTATGGTTTGTTGGAATGTTTAATGTTGGGCGGTTAGCCGATAGTGCTGGCCTGCTATGGAGTAAGCTCGACTTTTTTTTGGTAATTTCCTGATAGATTCTGCAGCCTTTGTAGCTGACTCTTTTCTTTAGGACAGTTAATACTTAGGTGATTCTCAGCACACTTAACACACTTGAACCGTTTGTTGCAGTATGATTTGGTGTGCCCAAATTCTTGACATCGGTAGCACTGCACCATGTCACTAACTTTCCTCGGTGGTTCTATTGTTACCATGGCATTGTTAATATGTTTTATTTTATAGATCTCATGGTTGTTCTTATTCGGCTCTAGGTCTATAAAGAACATAGGTTGTGGTTCCTTAGTGATACGGCTCTTAATATTTTGAATTCCTCTAACAGTATGGCCTTGCTGTTCAATTTTTTTTTTTTTTTTTTTTTGTTGGTCGTCAGTCGTAACTTTGACCGGTGTGTCGGACTGCATAACTGCTTACCGACTAAAAAATCCTCCTCTTCTGAGGCTGAAATCCACTTTGGAACCAGGAGATATCCCGCATTAACCTTCAAGGTGGAACCCCATAGTCTGCTCTAAATAAGCGTTGCCCGCTGTGTGCCTGCGTCCAGGTCATACTTCTTCCGCCGCAGAACCTTTTCGGCGAAGTCACAGACTTTTTCCCAAGCTGCTGCACATTTGCTGTACTAATGTCTCTACTTTGACTTCACCTACTGTTTCTGCCAGGTCGATTCTTTCTTCCGACCATCTTTTGCAGTTGAAGGTGTGTTCTGCATCGTCCATTGCATTTTCGCAGTAAATGCAGCTGGATTCGGCAGTTTTCCCCATTTTATTTTAGATATGCAGAGTTAAAAAACATTCATCTAAGTAACATTAAAAGACCGTTAAATCAGGAAATTAACAATCCCAACGAAAATAACCCAAATTGATAGCAGATTTGACAAAGATTTTTTTTCTTTCTTTATTTCCCAGATATTAATCATGTTAGCCATCATTATAACCAGGTTCAATACAGTACAGACAAGATTACAAATGGAACCGATATTAGTAAGTGCAGGTTAAGCACCCATACAGATTCATCAAACCGAAATAGTAAATGAATCAATAATTATATTACACATCATTAACATTAACCCACTTCAAAATATTATAAAACAGATAGAAACAAACATAAGAACAGCTAATATTACAGACGGTGAGGAATTATTTGCAGAAATCAGATTAATAAAGGCAAAGATTAAATCCATTACACCTTTTAGCAGAAATAAAAGAGGACTTATAAATATAGCAGGAACAGCATATAAATGGTTGTTTGGACTAATGGACGACGAAGACAGGACGGATATATTAAAACATCTTGATATAATTGACCAAAATAACCATAACACAATAAATAATTTGAACCAACAAATAATAATAAACTCACATTTCAACGACACAATACATAGTTTAGCAGAAACAATTAAGCATGACCGAATAATTATTAACGAAACACTTACAAGCATAAATGATCAAAATAAAAGAATCTTAATGAAAATCCTATACAATGACCAAATGCAGAAATTAAACAAGTAAGAACGTTGCCTTAGGACGAAACCTAAAGCGTGAAACTCGTTTCCCAGAGGGGTATCTGGTTTTTAAATTTAATAATTTATCTCAAATTTTGCATTTATGTAGATTCATGTAAATTTTCTGGAATGAATTAGCATTTTTATAAAATGTAAAAAATTCAATAGAATCATATGCTGAAAGTTTTATCAAGTTCCGTTAAGTCAGTCGCAATCTATTAAACAAAACGTTTGGCCAATTATGACACGCACGCGTTAAGCAGCGACAGCAAAATATATTTACATTTACACATACATTGAAACGTGCAAGCGCGTTTGCTTATGCACGGTCACAAATAAATTCAGCGCCATTCATTCTAGCATATTCTTCAACCAAAATTGTTATTGAGTTGTGTTTGCATTTTCAGCCGCTTCTTTAGTTTTGTATTTGTCAAATATCGCCCTTTATACGCATACATTCAACCGACCACCGTTTTTGTATGTACACATATAAATACATACGTTCATATGCGCGCATTTCAGCTTTTTCTAAGAATCACAATTGCGATTGATTTATGTTTATATTGTGTTTGCATTAACAGCAGCTTCTATAGTTTTTTATTTGTCAATAGTCGCCCTTGTAGTGAAGTAGTTTCGGATTTGCCAACAGGCAATGCAAAACTGATGTGGCGCAGCAGGTAGCTGAAAAGCGTAAGCAAAAGGGTCCGCGTTCGAGACGCGGCGGCGACGGCATGAAAATAGTTGCGCAGCTGTTCGTGCCTACATACATGCATACCTGATGGGACCTATCGTCCATTTTTTTGTGCGTGAATAATTTTGTTCGGATTACACAAATATCGGTATTTGATATTTACATTTTTTGTCAGGGTCACACACATAAAAAGAAAATAACATAACTGACCTAGGCTATACGAAAAATGATTATTTAAGCAGATAAATTATTAGCAGAACTTCAATATTAAATCAAATTACATATATTTCTCAGAAATGCCGTTTGTCGTCTTAGCAATTCTTATTAAGCTTATTTATATAGGTGGCACAGGCATATGAATTTTGCAGCTGGGCGTTACAAATGTTGTTGCCAATTTGCCACGCCCCCAGTAGGCGTAGACATATCATATTTGGCAAGTTCCTAGAAGGAGTCTAGGGTAACGTAACTGCAAAGATTGGATGCTAACACTCCAAAAATGTGAAAGTTACAGCGTATTTTTTCGATATACCACGCCCCCAAAGGGGCGTAAGATTTATTTTTGGGGAATCAATCGAGGAGGCCCCCAGTAACACAAACATCCAATTTGGAATCGTCTAGCTTTAAAACTGTAGGAGCTATAAGCTTTTTGCGATTTGCCACGCCACCTGAAGGCGTAGGTATGTCCGCCATATCTTTTTGATTTTGGGTTGCTTATCCGAGTATATATATCAAATTTCAAGTTTCTAGCATCAATAGTGCTCAAAATATAGCTGATCTTGTAAAATCACTATATATTCAGATCCGATTTGCCACGCCCCCAGTGGGCGTAGACATCAAATCTTTTTATGAATCTTTATAGAATCGTAGCGTTAAGTTACGTGCCAAATTTCAGCATTCTAGCTTTAAAACTGTAGAAGTTACAGTTTTCCCGATTTGCCACGCCCCCAATGGGCGTAGATATATCCGCCATATCTTTTTGAGCTTGGGTGGTTAACGCAAGTATACATTCCAAATTTCAACTCTCTAGCTCTTCAACTAATATGATTTCTATGATTTCTATTAACTATGGGCGCAACCATTTTCCGATTTGCCACGCCCCTAGTGGGCGTATCCAGAAAATCTTGACACTTTCTAATTCGAGGGTATACACGAGTATATGTTCCAAATTTCAAGTCAATAGCGTAGAAAAATATTGCATTCATACGGACAGACGGACAGTCGGACATTTCACAAAACCAATATACTCTTTTTCCCTTTGGGAAACGAGTATAAAAATATTGAGTACAAAGTAAATTACATTCAAAAAAATATACCCTCTGCAAAGAATAATATAATTTTACCAGAAATTTTATCAGAAGAAGAAATAAACAAATTTGATATTGATTTTTATAAATTAAAATTAATTCGTATGGGTATTTTAAAATACAAAAATAATTGCGTAATTATAGCAATAAAAATTCCGAAAAATTATATAAGTGTATATGTTAAGTTACTGATCCCAATGCCTAACACAGATTATATACAAATCGACCAAGAAAATTTATTAATTATAGAAATTAATAATAAGACATTGGAATATAAACCAAACACAATATTAAAGGAACTTAAACTAAGTAAAAGTTGCACTACTACCAAAAGTTGTAAATTTATATTTAATAACATCACAAGTATTGAAGAAATAGATGACGACACAATAATAATAAAAAATGCCAGAAAAGAAAAACTACATCAAAACTGTGACAAAAGAAATATTATATTAAATGGAAATAACCTCATACAATTTGGAAATTGTAAAATACAAATTTTAAAAGAAACATTTTCTAACTAAAAAATAGAATTTTATGAAAAATTTTTTTATCCCACAGATTATTAAATCAAACCTACAAAAACACTATTAATTTCGATCATCTAACAATAAAAAACTTTCAAAATTTAAAAGAAATCACAGAATTGAAATATGAAAAAAAAGTAACAAATAGTATTATGTTAATATTTTTAATCATTTTTATATTTTTTTTATCATTTATATATACTTACGTTGCAAAAGGCAAAATAGTAACATTAATTTAAAAAGAATTCAGGAGAATTCATACTCTAAGAGGGGAGGACGCCCTGATCAAGAATATATATACTTTGTGGGGTCTGACACGCCTCCTTCTGCCTGTTACATACATTTAACAAAACCATTATACCCTGATTTCCCATTTTCAATGGGCTCAGGGTATAAAAAGGTGGAAGGTCTGACATTACAAATTATAGAGGCATAGTTAAACTGTCTGTTATCCCAAAATAATTTGAAAAAATTTTAACATCAAACTTACAACACTTTTGTAAATCGATTATTTCGCCATCTCAACATGTTTTTTTCCAGAATCGATCAACTTGAACTAATTTATTAGAATTTTCTTCTCTAATTAACGATAGCTTTTTAAATAAAATGCAAACTGATGTTATTTATACTGATTTCAGCAAAGCATTTGATTCAGTTAATCATAATATCTTAATTTGCAAACTTGATCATTTAGGATTTCACCCTAAACTTGTGTCTTGGATTTCATCCTAATTGAAAGGCTCAAAGGGTATTGTTGCGGACATCAATTTCTAAGCTTATCTCTGTTTCATCAGGCGTACCTCAGTGCAGTCATTTTCACTCCAAATTCACTCCAAAATTTTTATGTATGCAGATGTAAAGCTGCCTTTCATACTCCAACTTACTTGACCATAACTAGATTATGTAAAATGAATGTCAATTTTCAATGGTCCGACGAATGCCAAAATGCATTCGATTAGTTAAAACAAGCTTTAACTAAGCCATCATTATTGAAATACCCCGATTTCAATAAAGAATTTTGCATAATTACAGATGCAAGTAAATACGCCTGTGGAGCTGTACTACCACAAAATTATGTAGATAAACAACTCCCAGTTGCATATGCTTCACGCTCATTCACTAAAGCAATCCACTGGGCAATTACACATTTTAGACCATATATTTATGGCAAACACTTTACTATAAAAACAGATCATAGACCGTTAACATATTTGTTCTCAATGACAAACCCAAGCTCAAAACTGACAAGAATGAGATTAGAATTAGAAGAATATGACTTTAGTGTTGAGTATCTGAAAGGAAAAGACTATTTCGTAGCTGATGCACTATCAGGCATCACTGTACAAGATTAAAACAAGTAAGAACGTTGCCTTAGGACGAAACCTAAAGCGTGATACTCGTTTCCCACAGGGGCATCTGGTATTTTAAATTTAATAATTTATCTCAATTTTGCATTTATGTAGATTCATGTGAATTTTGTGCAATTTCAATTTTAGCATATATAACTATGTGAATGAATTAGCATTTTTATAAAATGTAAAAAATTCAATAGAATTATATGCCGAAAGTTTCATCAAGTTCCGTTAAGTCAGTCGCAATCTATTAAACAAAACGTTTGGCCAATTATAACACGCACGCGTTAAGCAGCGACAGCAAAATACATTTACATTTACACATACATTGAAACGTGCAAGCGCGGGCACAAATACAGATAAACCGCGTTTCGGAAGCAAAGAGAAGCAATAAGATAAAATAAGTAAAAACAATAATACAGAATAAAAATAAATAAATTGAAAATGAAAATAACACAAATATATATGTATACAAGAATTTAAAACAAAAAAGAGATTGGTAGACGAAAATATTGATGTATTATATATTTATATTTATTTATTTTTTTTTATTTAAAAAGAAGTAAAAAAAAACTGTTTATTATTGCTCTTAGAGTGTACTTATTGGAGCAATGACGTCACAAAAATGAACGTTCCACCCCTGAATTGAGTGTCGGAACAATTATCGATAGTTTGTGACGTGCAAGCACGATCGCTAACGCTTGGAACCAAAAACAAACGAGCTTATTAATTCTGCACTTAATGTTTTTTGTTATGTGCTCTTATGTGTTCGGATACTATTGTGAATGTGTTGATATGTGCTGTGAACGTGGATATGTATAAGTTTGACAACTGCTTGTGTATTAATTGTGTTGTTGTTGGCTGCGTATGTGCATATGTACATACGAGCAGCCGATAGCACAAACAGCTGACACAATTAGCACAAAATCAACACAACACTTGAACGAACCACTAACCATACAACACATAGACTGGACATCGGAACAAAGTTGCTCGGAGCTCGGAATTTGTACCGGGGCTCCCAGACAACTTCGTATTTGCTCGGCTCGGTTACTGGGGCTCCCGAAAAAAAAAATTGCGCGAAGCAGAATCATTCTGCTTCAACACATCGGCCGAGCAACAGCGGACGAAAATTGGAATTTGCTGTCATGCGATTCTATTTCTTTGCTGCTGAGTAAAGAGTATGCCGAATTCTCGAAAGCGTTTGCCATGCTCATGCAAAATGTTCGCTTTTTCATGCTTTTTTTTACGCAGGGTATGAAAGCGTTGATGCGCTGAACAATATGATTTCACGACAAGCATGCACACATTCTTACAGTCCCTTACTGCATATTCATGTGCCTATATGTGAAACTTGCTGCCTGTAGAATTTACAGTTGCTAGATCTTGTGGCCTGAGTATGGGATGGGATGGCTGAGGAAGTTTTGTATGTGTGAATGTGTGTGCATAGCACAAGCAGCAGCTCCCGAAAATTGTAAAATTTGTTCTGCAATTCTAATGCAAAATCATTCACGCAATTAAAAGCCCGTCGTAGGCGCATGCCAATGCTCATGTACTATGAACACACATATTCGCATACAAATGTTTCACAGGCAGCAAGAGCGACTACAAAAACATATTCGTTAAGCGCACCAACGCTTTCATACCCTTCACACAAATAATAGTAAAAGTCTCAACATTTTGCATGAGCCACGGTCAACCCATTCATCAATGTGGTATACCTGCTCAGTAGGGAAGAAATGCGAGCTCTTGAAGAACAAATTTTACAATTTTCGGGAGCTGCTGCTTGTGCTATGCACACACATTCACACATACAAAACTTCCTTAGCCATCCCATCCCATACTCAGGCCACAAGATCTAGCAACTGTAAATTCTACAGGCAGCAAGTTTCACATATAGGCACATGAATACACACATATGCAGTAAGGGACTGTATGAATGTGTGCATGCTTGTCGTGAAATCATATTGTTCAGCGCATCAACGCTTTCATACCCTGCGTAAAAAAAGCATGAAAAAGCGAACATTTTGCATGAGCATGGCAAACGCTTTCGAGAATTCGGCATACTCTTTACTCAGCAGCAAAGAAATAGAATCGCATGACAGCAAATTCCAATTTTCGTCCGCTGTTGCTCGGCCGATGTGTTGAAGCAGAATGATTCTGCTTCGCGCAATTTTTTTTTCGGGAGCCCCAGTAACCGAGCCGAGCAAATACGAAGTTGTCTGGGAGCCCCGGTACAAATTCCGAGCTCCGAGCAACTTTGTTCCGATGTCCAGTCTATGTGTTGTATGGTTAGTGAACGAACTTAAAGCTCTCAAAAAGGCTTACGGAAACGAACTTAAACGACTGAAGTTAAATATGTAAATAAAACACAGAGGATACTGTCCTTTTATTTATTAACTTTAGTCGTAGAATGAGATATGTACATATGTACAATTTTGAATCGTCTAGCTCTAAAACTGTAGGAGCTATAAGCTTTTTGCGATTTGCCA
This sequence comes from Drosophila meridiana, assembly GCA_035045185.1. Lineage (NCBI taxonomy): Eukaryota > Metazoa > Arthropoda > Insecta > Diptera > Drosophilidae > Drosophila > Drosophila meridiana. The sequence continues at coordinate 405,389 of JAWNPF010000076.1, forward strand.
CGCCCCCCTGAAGGCGTAGGTATGTCCGCTATATCTTTTTGATCTTGGGTTGCTTATCCGAGTATATTATCAAATTTCAAGTCTCTAGCATCAATAGTGCTCAAAATATAGCTGATCACTATATATTCATAACCGATTTTCCACGTCCCCCGTGGGCGCAGACATCAAATCATCTAAAAACTGTAGAAGTTACAGTTTTCCCGATTTGCCACGCCCCCAATGGGCGTAGAAATATCCGCCATATCTTTTTGAGCTTGGGTAGTCAACGCAAGTATACATTCCAAATTTCAACTCTCTAGCTCTTCAACTAATATGATTTCTTGACTATGGGCGCAACCATTTTCCGATTTGCCACGCCCCTAGTGAGCGTATCGGGAAAATCTTGACACTTTATAATTCGAGGGTATACACGAGTATATGTTCCAAATTTCAAGTCTCTAGCTTCAATAGCGTAGAAAAATATTGCATTCATACGGACAGACGGACGGACAGCAAGACGGACATTGCACCAAACCAATATACTATTTTCCCTTTGGGAAGTGAGTATAAAAAGACATTGACAAAACTGGAGTCAACTTAAATGTAAACAATAGAAATATTTATATAATTATAAACCCTAAAATAACATAAATTATCAATAATACCACCAACTCGGTGGGGGTACTTTATTTGCCAGTACGGTCAGCTATGCCCCAATTCACAGCCATTTTAGTCAGTGATATTATTGAAGCTATACAAGATAGACAGTATTTGTGGGAAACTTACAAATTAAATTAATTATAGTTTTAGATATAAGTACAAATTTAAGATTACAGGCTACCACGATAACCTGCAAGCAATGATTTTATTAAGGGAAGAGAGAGTTCAGAGCACACAGAGTTCAGCAGAACACATGATAATATTTATTATAATTACTACATAACACGTGAAACGCGCTATGCAAAGAATAATCTAAAGTGCATAAAGGTAAATACAACGGACGAAAGTGTCTGCTTGTTCTGGAGGAAACAGAAAAATTAAGCTGAACTAACAGACATGGCGAGTCAATTTTACCAATAATCAAATTATGTAGGAAAACAATCCCCATAATTGTTTTACGATTGATGAATGAGGGAAGATTAATAAAAAGAAGCCTACTCTGGTAAGATGGTAAGCGAAGATTACGATCCCAGTTTAAATCACGCAACGCAAAAATAAGATACTGTTTCTGGGCCGATTCAATACGATCCTGATACAGTTTATGCTGTGGAGACCAAATAATTAAACAATATTCTAAAATATGTCGAACCAGCAAAGTATATAATAGTTTTGTGCTAAAGGGATCTTTAAACTCCTTTGACCAGCGTTTAATAAAACCAAGAGCACCTTTAGCTTCATTTACGATAGTAGAGACATGAAGATTGAAAGAAAATTTTGTGTCAAAAATAACAGACCTTTGAAAGTTAAAATTCGTTGCAAGGAAATGTTGTGAATAGTGTAATTAACAACATGTGGGATGGTACGACTGAAGGTCATTGTCATACACTTGGAGCAATTTAAATGCAACTGATTAGTCACACACCAACGCTGAAAGGGATTAAGATCATCTTGTAGGAGAAGATGGTCAAGTAAGTTGGAGTACGAAAGGCAGAGCTTTACATCATCTGCATACATAAAAATTTTGTAGTGAACAATACAGCTAGGAAGATCATTGATAAAGAGGGTAAAGAGGGCAATGACTGCCCTGAGGTACGCCCGATGAAACAGAGATAAGCTTCGAAATTGTTGTCCGCAACAATACCCTTTGAGCCCTGTCTTTCAAATAGGATGAAATCCAAGACACAAGTTTAGGGTGAAATCCTAAATGATCAAGTTTGAAAATTAAGATGTTATGATTAACTGAATCAAATGCTTTGCTGAAATCAGTATAAATAACATCATTTTGCATTTTGTTTTAAAAGCTATAGTTGATTAGAGAAGAAAATTCTAATAAATTAGTGGAAGTTGATCGATTCTGGAAAAAACTATGTTGAGATGGCGAAATAATCGATTTAAAAAAATGTTGTAAGTTTGAAGTTATGATTTTTATACTCGTTTCCCAAAGGGAAAAAGAGTATATTGGTTTTGTGAAATGTCCGTCTTGCTGTCCGTCCGTCTGTCCGTATGAATGCAATATTTTTCTACGCTATTGAAGCTAGAGAGTTGAAATTTGGAACACATACTCGTGTATACCCTCGAATTAGAAAGTGTCAAGATTTTCCGGATACGCCCACTAGGGGCGTGGAAAATCGGAAAATGCTTGCGCCCATAGTCAAGAAATCATATTAGTTGAAGAGCTAGAGAGTTGAAGTTTGGAATGTATACTTGCGTTGACCACCCAAGCTCAAAAAGATATGGCGGATATATCTACGCCCATTGGGGCGTGGCAAATCGGGAAAACTGTAACTTCTACAGTTTTAAATCTAGAATGCTAAAATTTGGCACGTAACTTAACGCTACGATTCTATAAAGATTCATAAAAAGATTTGATATCTACGCCCTCTGGGGGCGTGGCAAATCGGATCTGAATATATAATGATTTTACAAATTCAGCTATATTTTAACCACTATTGATGCAACCCAAGATCAAAAAGATATGGTGGACATATCTGCGCGCTCAGGGGGCGTGGCAAATCGCAAAACATTATAGCTCCTACAGTTTTAGAGCTAGACGCTTCAAAATTGGATGATTGTGTTACTGGGGGCCTCCTCTATTGATTCCCCAAAAATAAATCTTACGCCCCTTTGGGGGCGTGGTATATTGAAAAATACCCTGTAACTTTCACATTTTTGGAGTGTAAGCATCCAAACTTTGCAGTTACGTTACCTTAGACTCCTTCTAGGAACTTGCCAAATATGATATGTCTACGCCTACTGGGGGCGTGGCAAATTGGCTGCAAAATTTGTAACGCCCAGCTGCAAAATTCATATGCCTGTGCCACCTATATAAATAAGCTTAATAAGAATTGCTAAGACGACAAACGGCATTTCTGAGAAATATATGTAATTTGATTTAATGTTGAAGTTCTGCAAATAATTTATCTGCTAAAATTATCATTTTTCGTATAGCCTAGGTCAGTTATGTTATTTTCTTTTTGTGTGTGTGACCCTGACAAAAAATGTAAATATCAAATACCGATATTTGTGTAATCGACTTAGTCCGAACAAAATTATTGCACACCAAAAAAATTGACGATAGGTCCCATCAGGTATGTATGTATGTAGGCACGAACAGCTGCGCAACTATTTTCATGCCGTCGCCGCCGCGTCTCGAACGCTGACCCTTTTGCTTACACACTTTTCATCTACCTGCTGCGCCACATCAGTTTTGCATTACCTGCGGGCAAATCCGAAACTACTTCACTACAAGGGCGACTTTTGACAAATACAAAACTATCGAAGCTGCTGTTAATACAAACACAATATAAACATAAATCAATTGCAATTGTAATTTTTAGAAAAAGCTGAAATGTGCGCATATGAACATATATATTTATATGTGTACATACAAAAACGGAAAAATTGAAATTGCATAAAATTCACATGAATCTACATAAATGCAAAATTTGAGATAAATTATTAAATTTAATATACCAGACGCCCCTGTGGGAAACGAGTATTACGCTTTAGGTCTCGCCCTAAGGCAACGTTCTTACTTGTTTCAAATAATTTTGGGATAACAGACAGTTTTGCTAAGCCGCTATAATTTTAAATGTTAGACCTTCCTCCTTTTTTATGTAATGGAATAATAAATGATTCTTTCCAAATAGATGGAAAAACAGAAGTCTCCAGGAACAAATTGAATAGTTTTAATAAAGGTAACTGTAACGAAGCACTGCATTCCTTTATAACACAACTTGGAATATTATCAGCACCAGGAGAAAAAGATAATTTCAATGTCCAAATGGCTGAAACCAGAGACACAAGGGAAACACTTGGAAACACTAATTTCATGGAATCGATATTAATAAATAAAAAAAAGAAAATTCTTTTTTTTTATGTAAAATTTTTTGAATATCAAATAAAAATTTGTAATGGTTACATTTATTTTCCTTTCATTTAATGAAAATTAATTTTTAAAGAAAAAACAATATTTTTTTGACAAGGAAAAAGAAATTTGTTGTTCTTTTGCTGCTACTTTCATAGCGTGTCAAAATTGCAGAGAAATGCAGATCCGCACAAGGAGCATGAGGTTGTTGCCAAGCGGGTGTTGAGATACTTGAAAGGTACCTCAGAGACGAGATTGAACTACAGCAAAACAGGTGTACCTATACATTGTTTTGTTGACGCAGACTGGGCTGGCGATAGCAGCGGTCGGAAGTCCTTTACAGGTTGGTCATTCTTCATGGCTGGAGCAGCTGTCTCATGGGAGTCGAAGAAGCAGAACATTGTCGCCCTCAGTAGTACGGAGGCGGAGTACGTAGCGCTTTCTACAGCAAAAAAAGAGGCCGTATACATTCGAAAGCTGATCAACGAAATGGGATTCGGGCCGATTACAAAACTGATGATATATAGCGATAACCAGAGCGCTCAGTGCCTTGCTAAAGATTCAAAATTCCATTCGCGTAGCAAGCACATTGAAATAAAATATCATTTTATAAGGGAAATGTATAAAGATAATGTAATTGATATAAAGTACACTCCCACAGATAATATGACGTCAGATATATTGACGAAAAACTTATATAAAGTTAAACATGTTAAGTTCACGAAAATGTTAGGACTAAAATAATTTAAGTTTTTTATTGAAATAGATATCGCGTTGAGAAGGAGTGTTAAAAATACCAATTTAAATACCAATTTAAGCAACGCTGAATGTCTATTCTCTTTTATACATTGTTCGTTCATTTCGTTCTTTGAATTATAACGAAATGTTCATTCTATTTCACTTTAGTCTCAAATAAACTCTGCATCTAATATTAATAGCTATAAGGAATATTTGTATACCCTGAGCCCATTGAAAATGGGAAATCAGGGTATAATGGTTTTGTTAAATGTATGTAACAGACAGAAGGAGGCGTGTCAGACCCCACAAAGTATATATATTCTTGATCAGGGCGACGAGCTGAGTCGATTTAGCCCTGTCCGTCTGTCTGTCCGTCCGTCCGTCCGTCCGTCTGTCCGTCCGTCCGTCTGTCCGTATGTTTGAACGCGTCGATCTCAGAACGTAGTTGACCTAGAGACTTGAATTTTTTTTGTTGTGTCCGTGGATAGCACGCGCAGGTCAAGTTTGTTACCAAAAAACGATATCTATTTTTGTTGTATTGTTATCGATTTTAAACCTTATCGAAAACAGGTTATAAAATTATATCTCCCACACCTTTAGAGCTAGACCCCTCAAATTTTGCATATATATTAATGTAATTTTTATGCAATTTCTATTTTTTTATTTTTTTGATACCGGCTCTTTTTTCAAATTAACCCCCCCCCCCCCCACCAACCATAACACACCCATTGAGAGTCTGTTCCAAATATAACCATGTGAATAAATTACCATTTTTATAAAATGTAAAAAATTCAATAGAATCATATGCTGAAAGTTTCATCAAAATCCGTTAAGTCAGTCCCGATTTATCAAACAAAACGTTTGGCCAATAATCACACGCACGTGGCAAGCAGCGACGCGCAGCAAAAAACATTTACACATACACATACATTGAAACGTGCAAGCGCGTCTACTATGCATGTGCAGAAATACATTCAAGGCCATTCGTTCTAGCATATTCTTCAACCAAATTCTGTTTGCATTTTCAGCCGCTTCTGTAGTTTTGTATTTGTTATATATCGCATACATTGAAACAGACCACCGTTTTTGTATGTACATATACTCATACGTTCATATGCGCGCATTTCAGCATATTCTAAGAATTACAACTGCGATTGATCTGCTTCTTTAGTTTTGTATTTGTAACATATCGCATTGTAGTACTACTTTGCGTTTTGCTAACAAACAACGCAATACTGGTGTGTCGTAGTGCATAGGCACAAAGCGCGTAAACGAATGGTCGCGGGTTCGAAACTCAGCAGTGACAACAGCATAACTTTTTTAATTTTTTTTTTTTAATCTATAAACATGAGGTGGTCGTGCTAGTTGAGATGACGCGCTTTAACGTTACACATGTAGTAAATAGATGCAGGTTCGAGCCCAGGTGCGGTGATGTTTGCTTTCTTTTCATTTTTTGTTTATTTATTTAATTATTAATTTATTTTTTAATTACATACATTCTAGTTGAATAAAATTTCAAAATTATAATGTAATTTTGCAAAATTTAATGTTATATGCAAGCTACATAGCGTATTAAACAATGCAAATGGGACGGGGCTCAGGGTATCTCCTAGTCGGGCACCTCCGACTAGAGTTTTCTTACTTGTTTAATAAATGTTTTTCGGAAAGATACAAAAAAAATTTAACAAAAATTTGGTTATCAGGTTTGCGCCCGCCCCCTGGGTTAAATTCAATTTAATTAAGTTGTAGGCGTATAATAGTAATTTATAACACCTGTATATTTAATTTCTATTATTTTTAAGAAATAATAGTAGTGTGTAGTCCCGCCTTTGTTAAAAATTACTTAAAAAATTCGATTGGGAATTGAATTATAAAGTTTTTGAATATAATTCAATGAAATGGTTGACCAAGCGCGTTTGATTCCTTCGACTAACACTGTCTTTGTACTAAACTGCTTTCCGGACTCATACATTTTCCTGACCAACCATTTCCAGACGTTTTCAGTGATATTAAGGTCGGGTGAATATGGTGGTCACTCCATGAGATCAACTTTTTGACCCTCAATCCATGACTTCACGGATCGAGAAATGTGAATTGAAGCATTATCATGCTGAAAATCCCATTGCAGGTTTTGGAAAATGTTTTGTAAATGCGGAAAAGCCGTTTTCAACACGTTGTTGTAGTCATGTGCGTTCATGCGCGATGTCAAAAATTGAAGCTCGCAAGTGCCCTAGTAATGCTCCCCACACCATAACCCGCCCCACCCGGCTATGCAACCGATCCAAGTGATGTTTTTCTTTGCGTAGATCATGGAAATAATAGTTATAGCCATCAGGTTCTTCCAAATTAAATTTTGTTTCATCTGAAAAGACAAAATACCGCAAACGGGTAAACCACGTCATGTGCGCTTGGACAAAATTTAAGCGCATTTGTCAGCATAGTGAGTGGTGTTTTTTTTTTTAATTTCAGTCTCTTTAAGAAATAAGCTTTCTTGATTACTCTTTGGACCGTTGATAAGCTTGTCTTAACACCTGTGTTTTCCCTCATCTTGGTGGTCGACTCGTGCGAATTCGAAGTTTCCCGAAGTATTGCTCTTCTATCTGCTTGTGGAATTACTTGATTATTGCTGCCTTTGTAGTTTTTTCCATAGCTTTCCTTATTTTTAAGAAAATTATTAATTGGTTTTCTGTGTCTTCCCGTTTTTTCATCAATTTTATGGAAGGATAGTCCAGATGCAAAGTATGCCTCAATCTTTGATTTTTCAACCAAAGATAAAACAGTTGCTTTACCCAAAGTGCACATTTAAAGATATTGAACCGATTGAGCTTCAAAAAAAATTTGGTGACTGTAACTGCCAAAATAAGTGAGATAACTAAAATTGCATTTGGCGGCGCTAATCTGATGACGCAAAATAAGTGCGCACATTCTTTGCGAAAATATAACGGTTCTTCTCCCGCGCTTTGTTTCATTATGAGAGAGATCGTATATGATGGTAACATAATCAAAACAAAAACTAAGAAGATACGTGCAATAATAGGCAAAGATAAAAAACGAAAAGAAAATAAGTGTAAAGGGGGGCGCTAACCTGATGACGCGCAGTGTATAATATACGATATATAATATATAATATATAATATATAATATATAATATATAATATATAATATATAATATATAATATATAATATATAATATATAATATATAATATATAATATATAATATATAATATATAATATATAATATATAATATATAATATATAATATATAATATATAATATATATCATATAAAACATAAACTTAAAATATGTTAGATTAAATTCATAAGCAAATCTTAACATTTCAAAATTCTTCGGTTATATCAAAACTTAAGTATGCAGACAAGCATTCAATTAAAGCTTTACGTTGCAAATCTCGTTGGGTAGAACTAAAATCTGTAGACATCAATCATTTTGTTGTAGTCCCAGCTTGCTTCGCAGTTCTGCAAATCTTCCGGTAGACAACGGCTTGGTGAAGACATCAGTGTTGAGGAACCATTTGTCATTATTTAGCACATTTTTATTATTTAGCATATTTTTTTGATATTTTTAGTATATATGCAACCTTAATTGTTATCGGCAAATGAACAGCTGTATCAAGATCAATTATCGGTTAAGTCGATACAATTATGTTAGTATTGAGTAAGCAAACGAACGGACAAGTTGAGCGTACCGGCAATTGGCTGATATAGTTCAAATAAAATAAAGATATGTTTAATTATTCATCATAAAAATTTGGTCCTTCGAGCCGGAGCCGTTGGGCATTGCTACTGAATACTCACTTTGGATATTGGAAAACAGCGCGCACTATTGGAAAAGTGCCATGTTTTGTCTTGTCGTGTTTTTGCTGCTGGCGACGCAGCATTTACACATTCTTGGAATTACGTATTGATATTTGGCATCATACGTAATAAACTCCGCGCACTATTGGAAAAGTGCGTGTTTTGTCTTGTCGTGTTTTGCGTGCTGGCGACGCAGCATTTGCACATTCTTGGAATTACGTATCGATATTTGGCATCATACGTAATAACCGCCGCGCACTATTGGAAAAGTGTCATGTTTTGTCTTGTCGTGTTTTTGCTGCTGGCGACGCAGCATTTACACATTCTTGGAATTACGTATTGATATTTGGCATCATACGTAATAAACGGCGCGCACTATTGGAAAAGTGGCGTGTTTTATCTTGTCGTGTTTTTGCTGCTGGCGACGAAGCATTTGCACATTCTTGGAATTACGTATCGATATTTGGTATCATACGTAATAAACGCCGCGCACTATTGGAAAAGTGCCGTGTTTTGTCTTGTCGTGTTTTGCTGCTGGCGACGCAGCATTTGCACATTCTTGGAATTACGTATCGATATTTGGCATCATACGTAATAAACGGCGCGCACTATTGGAAAAGTGGCGTGTTTTGTCTTGTCGTGTTTTTGCTGCTGGCGACGCAGCATTTGCACATTTTTGGAATTACGTATCGATATTTGGCATCATACGTAATAAACGGCGCGCACTATTGGAAAAGTGGCGTGTTTTGTCTTGTCGTGTTTTTGCTGCTGGCGACGCAGCATTTCCACATTCTTGGAATTACGTATCAATATTTGGCATCATACGTAATTACCAGTACGCACTATTGGAAAAGTGCTACTGGGTACTTTGGATAACAACTTGAATTGACTGCGGGCAACGCAGCAAGCTGCAATGGAAAATCTACGTACTTTATTGAGAGCCAGAAGTAGATTGAAGGCAACGATTACGCGCATTTCTGGATACGCGGAACATCCGCCTGATGGCTGCACATTCTACGATATTGATGCCAAATTGGACAAGCTGGTTCAGGTTTGGAAGGAGTTTGTCAATCGTGGCGACGAACTTTATAAATATGAAGATATGCAGGGATATATGGATCCAGCAAGTGACAACGAGGTATACGAGGAGCGCGTTGATCGAGCTTATGCCCTTCTTAAGGCACTACACGCTGAGTACAAACCCCGCAAACTGGAAGAGGCCAATACTACATCTAATGTGCTCGGGGAAAGGGATGAATCGACCATCCAATGTATTTTGCAACAAATGCAGCAACAATCACAGACGCAAATGCAACAAATGCAGCAACAATCCCAGAAGCATAGGGAGGCTATGGATCGCATAATGCAACGACTGCTACCGCAGCAGGTTGATAACGAGTTATCGTCAGGCTCACAGCAAGTCGCAGGACCATCAACGAAGGATTGGGAACTGCCGCGAATTCATATCGCACCATTTGATGGAGACTATAAGGAAGGGCACGCGTGTAAGGGTCTATTTGACAGTGCCGCAACTCAGACAAGCAGCAAGCCTAGACAGGACAGAGGTACCAGGAACGCGCATGCGCTACTCGCTACTTCAAAGCGCTGTGCTAAGTGCAACAAGGAACACGCATTGATGACAAGTACACAGTTCTTGGACCTATCTATTCAGCAACGATATGACTTTGTAAAATCCAAACACATGTGTTTTAATTGTTTGAGACTTGGCCATGGAGTGAGCACTTGTACATCGAAGTCATCATGTAAGTATTGCAAGCGCCGACACCACTCACTTTTGCATTTCGATCAAAGCAGCACTAGAGACAAGGGTGAGCCACAGCAGCACAGCAGGATGAGTCAAATGAGGCACCAGGTGCTAGCACAGTAGTAGCCCTGACGAACGCCATGAACATTGCGAAATGTGGCAAGGGTGCCAATATGAGAAGTACACTGCCAACGGCGCAGGTGTATGTGCGTAATTCTCGAGGACAAGACGTTGTTTGCCGCATATTACTGGACTGCGGCTCGGAGTTGTCCTACGTCTCAGAACGCTGTATCCAGACACTGGGTCTGGCCCGTTCACACTCTCGCATTTCCATATCTGGAATCTCATCAATCAAGGCAGAAACGACAAGAGGGCTCTGTTCACTACACATCAAGTCGCGAGTGTCAGATGCATCGCTTGAGGTCAAGGCGCACGTGCTTGGAAACATTACTTCGACACTGATGAGAGAAACTATAGACGCAGCAGACCTATCTATATTTAGAGGCCACACCCTAGCAGATGCCGCATTCAATACCAACGCATCAATCGACATTCTGATTGGTAACGATCACATTTGGACGGTTCTTACTGGAGATAAGTTGTGTAACGCCCAGGGGCACACAATCGCCATCGATTCCATATTTGGATGGATCATCACAACAGTTGGAGGAGCAACTACAACTATAACTACGTCACTCTTAGCTACCATGGACATCAACACATTGTTGCAACGGTTTTGGGAACTGGAGGAAGTTCCATCGTTCACGTCTGCAAATACAGAAGATGATGTAGTGGAGACTAATTTCGTCCAAACACACTCCCGTAATGCTGAAGGGAGATACATAGTCGAGCTACCGTTCAAGCAGGACAACCCAGAGTTCGCAGACACCTTTCATGGAGCCAAGTCTCGCTTCTTGGCAGTTGAACGTCGTTTAATGAAGCATGCAGCTTTGCGATCAAGGTATGTACAATTCATGAGGGAGTACATACAACTGGACCACATGAAGGAGGTGGATGTAGAAGAAGACGCCACTACGAAGAAGATTTTCTACATGCCGCACCATCCGGTGCTAAGTGCAAGGCTGCGTGTGGTATTTGATGGCTCATATCAAGACCAAGATGGCCGGTCTCTTAACGATGCGCTTTATATTGGACCATGTATACAACGCTATCTGTTCAACGTATGCATGAGGTTTCGAATGCACAAGTTTGTAATTTCGGCTGATATTGCAAAGATGTTTAGACAGATTCTGGTTGCAGCTAAACATCAGGATTTCCAACGAATATTATGGAGAGAAGATCCGTCAGCACCATTGCAGCACTTCAGACTCTGCACAGTTACATACGGGACTACGTCTGCGCCATTCCTGGCAGTCCGGGTATTAGAGCAACTCGCCAAGGACCACGAGCATGAGTTTCCTAGAGCAGCCAAGATATTGCTTGAAGATTTCTACGCGGATGATGTATTAACAGGAGCCATGACAGAGAAAGAACTGAATTGCATTCAAACTGAGTTAGTCGTACAATTGGAATTGGGAAAATGGATCTCAAATAGCACACGATTGAGCACCGTGCAAGGTGATAGAGTCAACAGGTCAGCAACAACAGCAAAGGTACTTGGACGGCCTTGGGATCCTGGAGAAGACAACCTTGCATATCCCTTGAAAACATTGTACTCATCAAGGATTCGAATACGCCTCCAGCAACATGGAATCTAGGACGCGTAATCGAGGTGTACTCAAGAGAGGATGGATTAGTACGGGCAGTTAAGCTCAAGGTCGTTTCTGGAGAGATTATACGACCCATCACGAAGATTGCAGCCCTACCACATTCTGAAACAGAGTTTCAGGGGGGGCCGGGATGTTGAGGAACCATTTGTCATTATTTAGCACATTTTTATTATTTAGCATATTTTTTTGATATTTTTAGTATATATGCAACCTTAATTGTTATCGGCAAATGAACAGCTGTATCAAGATCAATTATCGGTTAAGTCGATACAATTATGTTAGTATTGAGTAAGCAAACGAACGGAGAAGTTGAGTGTAACAGCAATTGGCTGATATAGTTCAAATAAAATAAAGATATGTTTAATTATTCATCAATCAGTAAGTTGGTTTTCTGTTGAAATGTCCTCAAGGCGAATTTCATTTTTCTCTACCTGTTCTCTAGCAAAATGATATTTAATATCAATATGCTTCGCTCGTTTATGACATGACTGATTTTATTCATGAATTGTGATAGGTTTTTCTAACTTGATGTTAACACTATTTAGAAGAGATTTTAGCCATAAGACTTGTCTTACTGCTTCAAATAGTGTCATGTATTCCGCTTCAGTTGACGATGCTGCTACTAAATTCTGTTTTTTCGTATTCCAACAAATTAAATTTGAATAAAACATTTTAAATAAGAAGCCTATTGTACTTTTTGTCTCTATTTCGTCACCACCTCAGTCGGAGTCTACATTTCCAATTGTCGGTAGATGCATTCTTTTTAAAAATTAATTTAAGTTTAATAGTTCCCTTTAAATATCTAAGAACCCTTTTTAAGCATTGCCATAACTCAGCATTATTTTTGCTGTTGTATCGACTTAAAATATTAATAGCTGCAGATAGATCTGGACGTGTACAAATCATTATGTACATTAAAAAACCAATTAGGCTACGACATAACGCTTTACAATCCTCATCTGAATTGAGAAACTAATAGTTTAATTTAATTGGTAGGGGAGTACTGACTGACTTACAATTTTCCATATTGTGCGCTTTGGCTCAAACATATTCTGTCTTCTGACAATTCTATTCGTATTGCTATAAAATGTCGTATCTCATTTAAGTCAGTCATTTCGAATTTCTCATTTAAAAATCTTTTAAAATTAATCATTTCTTCCATATTTCCGGTACATATTAACACATCATCAACATATTACAATACATATACGTTTTCCTTGATGTCACCTTTATCGAGAACATATATGCAGCGATCCCAACTGTCCATGTTTTGTTAAAATCATGCGCTTTCAACTCAGTATTTATGGTTGTTTGTAGGGGGGCGTCGCAGATAAATATAAAACACTTTTCTCTTTGGGGTTTTTTTGGAAATTACTTTTCGCTTTTTATTTTAAATATAAAATTGCACAGTCAGTGTGCGTACAAAGCGAAAGCAGAAGATGGTTGAATTATAAAAAAAGGAAGAGAGGAGGAAAGTATACAGAAAAACTCCAGAGAACCAGCAGGAGAGCTGGAGTTGGAGCTTATGCTATTAACAGAGCTGTTAATAGCATTGGAAGGCCGTCGGTGCTGGGAACGATCCCCGGAAGGATGACGTGAGGATACACGTCAGCCTCCAGCACAACTGACACCGATCCGGGACGTGACCAGGTGCTGTCGGCGAGCGTGATCCCTATAGGCCCAGCTTCCCGCTCGATGGCCCGGATTGGCGTCCGAACGTTCAACTGGGGGTCCAGTTGGAACAACGTGTCAAACTCGAAGCGCGAGGTCTTCGACCGAATGAGACTCGTGCAGACTTGCCCTGGACCAACGCTTGTGACGGAAAGACCCAATGTCTTTGCCATTGAAGCGTTGATCCGACTGGTGGGACTGCACGGGTCAATCAGCGCCTTGACTTCGAAATCCTTAGTCGCCGTTTGGAGCACGATGACCACCGTAGGAAGAATGCTGACCATCTTGCGCTTCATCGGAGTTGTCAGCTGAGGAGTGGCCGATATTTGACAAATACAAAACTAAAGAAGCGGCTGAAAATGCAAACACAACTCAATAACAATTTTGGTTGAAGAATATGCTAGAATGAATGGCGCTGAATTTATTTGTGACCATGCATAAGCAAATGCGCTTGCACGTTTCAGGTTTAATTTTGAAGACATTGCACACATGTTTCGAAAATCCCCGTTAGGTCTAAAGAGAACATTGGCGCCAGACAGCGCAGAGCAAGCAAGAGTACGGTGACTTTTGTGGAGTCGAAAATGTGAATATTTTCAGTTTTTATACTCGTTTCCCAAAGGGAAAAAGAGTATATTGGTTTTGTGAAATGTCCGTCTGTCTGTCTGTCCGTCTGTCCGTCTGTCCGTATGAATGCAATATTTTTCTACGCTATTGAAGATAGAGACTTGAAATTTGGAACATATACTCGTGTATACCCTCGAATTATAAAGTGTCAAGATTTTCCTGATACGCCCACTAGGGGCGTGGCAAATCGGAAAATGGTTGCGCCCATAGTTAATAGAAATCATAGAAATCATATTAGTTGAAGAGCTAGAGAGTTGAAATTTAGAATGTATACTTGCGTTGACCACCCAAGCTCAAAAAGATATGGCGGATATATCTACGCCCATTGGGGGCGTGGCAAATCGGAAAAACTGTAACTTCTACAGTTTTAAAGCTAGAATGCTGAAATTTGGCACGTAACTTAACGCTACGATTCTATAAAGATTCATAAAAAGATTTGATGTCTACGCCCACTGGGGGCGTGGCAAATCGGATCTGAAAATATAGTGATTTTACAAGATCAGCTATATTTTGAGCACTATTGATGCTAGAGACTTGAAATTTGATATATATACTCGGATAAGCAAGCCAAGATCAAAAAGATATGGCGGACATACCTACGCCTTCAGGGGGCGTGGCAAATCGCAAAAAGCTTATAGCTCCTACAGTTTTAGAGCTAGACGATTCCAAATTGGATGAATTGAATTGGAAAATAAATCATACGCCCCTTTGGGGGCGTGGTACATCGAAAAAATACCCTGTAACTTTCACATTTTTGGAGTGTAAGCATCCAAACTTTGCAGTTACGTTACCCTAGACTCCTTCTAGGAACTTGCCAAATATGATATATCTACGCCTACTGGGGGCGTGGCAAATTGGCAACAAAATTTGTAACGCCCAGCTGCAAAATTCATATGCCTGTGCCACCTATATAAATAGGCTTAATAAGAATTGCTAAGACGACAAACGGCACTTCTCAGAAATATATGTAATTCGATTTAATGTTGAAGTTCTGCAAATAATTTATCTGCTAAAATTATCATTTTTCGTATAGCGTAGGTCAGTTATGTTATTTTCTTTTTGTGTGTCTGACCATGACAAAAAATGTAAATATCAAATACCGATATTTGTGTAATCGACTTAGTCCGAACAAAATTATTCATGCACAAAAAAATTGACGATAGGTCCCATCAGGTATGCATGTATGTAGGCACGAACAGCTGCGCAACTATTTTCATGCCGTCGCCGCCGCGTCTCGAACGCGGACCCTTTTGCTTACACGCTTTTCATCTACCTGCTGCGCCACATAAGTTTTGCATTGCCTGTTGGCAAATCCGAAACTACTTCACTACAAGGACGACTTTTGACAAATACAAAACTATAGAAGCTGCTGTTAATGCAAACACAATATAAACATAAATCAATCGCAATTGTGATTCTTAGAAAATGCTGAAATGTGCGCATATGAACGTATGTATTTATATGTGTACATACAAAAACGGTGGTCGGTTGAATGTATGCGTATAAAGGGCGATATTTGGCAAATACAAAACTAAAGAAGCGGCTGAAAATGCAAGCACAACTCAATAACAATTTTGGTTGAAGAATATGCTAGAATGAATGGCGATGAATTTATTTGTGACCATGCATAAACAAACGCGCTTGCACGTTTCAATGTATATGTAAATGTAAATGTATTTTGCTGTCGCTGCTTAACGCGTGCGTGTCATAATTAGCCAAACGTTTTGTTTAATAGATTGCGACTGACTTAACGGAACTTGATGAAACTTTCAGCATATGATTCTATTGAATTTTTAACATTTTATAAAAATGCTAATTCATTCACATAGTTATATTTGCAAAAGTTGAAATTGCAGAAAATTCACATGAATCTACATAAATGCAAAATTTGAGATAAATTATTAAATTTAAAATACCAGATACCCCTCTGGGAAACGAGTTTCACGCTTTAGGTTTCGTCCTAAGGCAACGTTCTTACTTGTTTAGTTATAATTTTAGACTAAAATAAAATGTTACTATTATTAAAATGCTATTGTGTAGTTAATAGATCACTTTATCAACCGCCATCAAAACTTTTTTTTTTATATAAAATTGACGAAGTTACAGCGTGTTGTGTGAAAACGAACAGGGGGTAAGGTGACTTAGGTGGTACAGTGTATATTTCACTCCCACTCCTGGTCCGACGTTACAGATTCCATATACCATATACACAAACACACACATATATATCCACACATATGTAAGTTAAGTGTTGTTAGTAATTATTTGTGCGGAGCTACGAAATAATACTCTTTTACTTGATATGACTGTTCAGCTTTATTGCTCGAATTAGACTAAAGTGTAAGGTACACTAGTTCTTATGTCAAACTAGCCCTAGCTTATATAGCTGTGTTATCGATTATATATTTGAAGGCCGGCCTCGGTCTTCCTTGAGGTGTCAAGGTGTCGAGGTTGCATTTGTCTATTCGTATTTCAACTATTTCTTCGCTTATAATGATGATACCATCATCAGTTACCGACAACGGTTGTAGATGGCTGGGGCGAGTGTTGCAATGCGCCATACCTCCAGAGTGTAGATGTTGTAAAACTTAGAGATGACGGTAGCGGTGCAGTTTCCAATTGATATACATAGTTTTATTACCGCAGTCTGCGACGTTGTTATTTTCAGCGCAGTAAAGTATTTTCCATTATGTTGAATATGAAAAATTTTCCTATATATTACGCTAAGATTAGGAGTACAAAATTATGATCTAACAATACTTTTATGTAAGCTATTTCAATTAAATCTATTATGTTTAAATCTGTAGAGTGCTCATTTAAAATTTGGCTAAGGTTATTAGAGTTAAGGATTGCTGGGTTTATAATTTGAATCTTTACAAGCGTAATAGACAACATTAGTGTTTTTTATTCAGTAATTATAATTTTACTTCCTGTGAATAATGTTTGGTAGAGGTTTCCTGTGTCAATCGGTTTCTTTTTAGAAAATCTAATTGGTGGATCTTAACTGTATCTAAATTGGACTTAAGTATTATTCTCATATGAGGCTGTGGGAAGTGTTCCATAAGTAGGTTAGTTTCCTCGGCAATTTCCGAGTACATTGTTAGATTGATCGATAACTGCTTTTCCGTCCATGAAAAGATACAGAGCAGAAAGAGTACTGGAAGTATATTTTACTTTTATCTTAAGTTATCCTTATGTACCTCCCTCCCCTTTATTTATTTATTTATTATTAAAGACATTGACAAAACTGGAGTCAACTTAAATTTAGACAATAGAAATATTTATATAATTATGAAGCCTAAAATAACATAAATTATCAATAATACCACCAACTCGGTGGGGGTACTTTATTTGCCAGTCCGGCCAGCTATGCCCCAATTCACAGCCATTTTAGTCAGTGATATTATAGAAGCTATACAAGATAGAGAGTATTTATTGGAAACTTACAAATTAAATTAATTATAGTCTTAGATATAAGTACAAAATTTAAGATTTAAGATTACAGGTTACTACGAAGATGACCTGCAAGCAATGATTTTATTAAGGGAAGAGAGAGTTCAGAGGAGAACACATGATAATATTTATTATAATTACTACATAACACGTGAAACGCGCTATGCAAAGAATAATCCGATGTGCATAAAGGTAAATACAACGGACGAAAGTGTCTACTTGTTCTGGAGGGAACAGAAAAATTAAGCTTAACTAACAGACATGGCGAATCAATTTTACCAATAATCAACTTATGTAGGAAAACAATCCCCAGAATTGTTCTACGATTGATTAATGAGGGAAGATTAATAAGAAGAAGCCTACTCTGGTAAGATGGTAAACGAAGATTACGATCCCAGTTTAAATCACGCAACGCAAAAATAAGAAACTGTTTCTGGACCGATTCGATACGATCCTGATACAGTTTATGCTGTGGAGACCAAATAATTGAACAATATTCTAAAATAGGTCGAACCAGCGAAGTATATAATAGTTTTGTGATAAAGGGATCTTTAAACTCCTTTGACCATCGTTTAATAAAACCAAGAGCACCTTTAGCTTCATTTACGATAGTAGAGACATGAAGATTGAAAGAAAATTTTGTGTCAAAAATAACACCCAGATCTTTGACAGTCAAAATTCGTTGCAAGGAAATGTTGTTAATAGTATAATTAACAATATGTGGGATGGTACGACTGAAGGTCATTGTCATACACTTAGAGCAATTTAAATGCAACTGATTAGTCACACACCAACGCTGAAAGGAATTAAGATCATCTTGTAGGAAAAGATGGTCAAGTAAGTTGGAGTATGAAAGGCAGAGCTTTACATCATCTGCATACATAAAAATTTTGGAGTGAACAATACACCTAGGAAGATCATTGATAAAGAGGGTAAAAAGCAGCGGTCCTAAATGACTGCCCTGCGGTACGCCTGATGAAACAGTGATAAGCTTCGAAATTGATGTCCGCAACAATACCCTTTGAGTCCTGCCTTTCAAATAGGATGAAATCCAAGACACAAGTTTAGGGTGAAATCCTAAATGATCAAGTTTGCAAATTAAGATATTATGATTAACTGAATCAAATGCTTTGCTGAAATCAGTATAAATAACATCAGTTTGCATTTTATTTAAAAAGCTATCGTTAATTAGAGAAGAAAATTCTAATAAATTAGTTGAAGTTGATCGATTCTGGAAAAAGCCATGTTGAGATGGCGAAATAATCGATTTACAAAAGTGTTGTAAGTTTAATGTTAAAATCTTTTCAAATAATTTTGGGATAACAGAAAGTTTAGCTATGCCTCTCTATAAGAACCGTTGACCCCAAATCGGCTTCCACGGTGGCTTCTTCAAATAATGGAGTTAACTTGTTACCAAGTCTCTTATTCAATTTCATAAGTACTTTGTCGCCTACCTGGAAAGTTCTATTTCTTCTGTCTGCATTTTGTCTTCGTAATAGCAGATCTTGCGCTCTAGATATTTTATCTCTTATTTCGGCTTCTAACTCAGGTGGGGAAGCGTGGATTATGTCAATTGGTTTTCTGTTAACGACGGAGTGAATTGTTTTATTGTACTCTATTGTTGCTTGAAGTATAATGTCGGTTGTGTCATTTAGTTGTTTTTCTAATTTTAAGCATCTGGCAATTTCCGCAAGAGAATTATGGAATCTTTCTACCTGTCCGTTTGAAGTACTGTGTAGTGGTGGAGAGTTTACAATTTCGACATTAAAACGGTTTTTTAAAAGAAATTTTATTGTTCCCGAGTTTAATGACGGTTCATTATCGCAGTAAATAATTCTAGTATTGGGGTAAAAGTTCATAAGCTGTAAGATGGGGGCTCAATATCTGTTATTGTTCTGGAAGCTATGGGTTGGACAATGGCAAATTTTGAAAACTTATCGATGCAGGTTAGAAAATATTTTTTTTCTGTAGAAAAAATGTCAATGTGAAGAATTTCACCTACTTGATTGGGGACTGGCGTTTCGCTGATGTACTGTTTTTGTGGGTGTCGGTCGTATTTTCCTTTGTTACAAGTCTTGCAATTTGCAACTATTTCATTTGTCAAACGAGTCATTTTAGGGAAAAAATAGTCTTGTAGAATTTGTTTTACGTTTTCTTGTGCTGCTCTATGAGCTCTACTATGTTCTGCAACTATAATCTGTTTTTGCTCGTTTTTGTCATGAACGTCAATTACTAACTTGTTAGAGTGCCAAAATTTAGTAGACGGGAAAGTCTCTACTAGCTTATTTTGAATAAGTGCCACTAGGTTTTGTCTTGATAGTGCATCGGCAACAAAATTTTCTTTTCCCGGCTTGAAGAAGATTTGAGCGTTATGCTCATCGATGAATGATTTCCATCTTTTAATTTTTGCATTGGTATTTTTGTCTGAGACTGCAAATGTAAGCGGCTGGTGAGCGGTATAAATATTTAAGTTTTTGACACCGTACAAATAGTTTCTTAGGGATTTTAAAGCCCACACTATCGCAAGTAGCTCGCGTTCATTTGTGGCGAAGTTCAACTCATTGTCTCTTAAAGTCCTGGCAATCATGGTGATCGGCTTTTTGTTTTGTGATAAAACAGCACCTAAACCAGAGGACGAAGCGTCTGTCGTCAAATCAAATAGCTTTTGATAATCAGGGTATAGGAGCATTACATCTTCCGAGATTAAGATATTCTTTAATTTTTCAAAAGCGGATATCTGTTTCTCATTCAGACTAACTGGAATTTTTTTTGATTGTCCTGCACTTGTTTTACCATTATCACCCTTCAGTATGTCTGTCAATGGTTTGGCTATAGATGCAAAATCTTTTATAAAACATCTGTAATAGCTTGCTAAACCAAGAAATGATCTGACTTGGAACAGGTTGGTGGGCTGCTCAAATTTGCCAATTGCTTCGATTTTGCTGGGGTTAGTTGTAATGCCGCCACGGGAAACCACGAATCCAAGATATTCAACCTTTTCTTTAAAAAAGTGAGATTTTCCTCGTGATACCCTCATGTTAGCGGTACACAATTTATCCAGTACCCAAGCAATGTGATGAACGTGATTTTCCATATTCTCGGAGAATATGATCACGTCGTCTACATAGACGTAGCATGACTTTCCAATCTGTTCTCGTAAAACATCATCGATTGCTCGTTGAAAAATTCCGGGGGCGTTTTTCAAACCAAAGGGAAGTCTACAGAATTCATACTTTCCATTTCCTACAGAAAATGCAGTTTTTTCTCTGTCTTTTTCCGCAAGAAGTATTTGGTGGAATCCCGATTTCAGATCGAGTGTTGTAAAATATTTGGCTTTCCCAAGGTTTGAGAGAATGGCTACTATGTTTGGTATAGGATATTTATCGTCAACGGTTTTTGAATTTAGCTTCCTAAAATCAATAACAAGTAGCTTTTTCCTATTTCCTTGTTCGTCTACTCCCTTTTTATCAACTACCCACATCGGATTATTATACGGTGACCTAGAAGGCCTGATAATATTATCCCTTAGCATGCCCCTAACTTCATTATTGACAAAGTCGGATACTCCTAATGGGTAGGGATAAAGTTTAGAGTAAATTGGGTTTTCATCTTCAGTTTGAATTGTACCGATAATTTTTGCGTTATAAGGAAGAGCTTTATTGGGATCAGCAAAAGCATTTATTTTTTCTTTTAACATTTCTTTAAATTCTTTTTCAATTTTTTGGGGAACTTCTATGTCCTTTACCTCAGTAAAGTTAACGTTTGCGCACATTTTATATTGAATTATCTCGGATCCTGTTTCGGTTTTTATACTCGTTTCCCAAAGGGAAAAAGAGTATATTGGTTTTGTGAAATGTCCGTCTGTCCGTCTGTCCGTATGAATGCAATATTTTTCTACGCTATTGAAGCTAGAGACTTGAAATTTGGAACATATACTCGTGTATACCCTCGAATTATAAAGTGTCAAGATTTTCCGGATACGCCCACTAGGGGCGTGGCAAATAGGAAAATGGTTGCGCCCATAGTTAATAGAAATCATAGAAATCATATTAGTTGAAGAGCTAGAGAGTTGAAATTTGGAATGTATACTTGCGTTGACCACCCAAGTTCAAAAAGATATGGCGGATATATCTACGCCCACTGGGGGCGTGGCAAATCGGATCTGAATATAGAGTGATTTTACAAATTCAGCTATATTTTGAGCACTATTGACGCTAGAGACTTGAAATTTGATATATATACTCGGATAAGCAAGCCAAGATCAAAAAGATATGGCGGACATACCTACGCCTTTAGGGGGCGTGGCAAATCGGAAAAAGCTTATAGCTCCTACAGTTTTAGAGCTAGACGATTCCAAATTGGATGTTTGTGTTACTGGGGGCCCCCTCTATTGATTCCCCAAAAATAAATCTTACGCCCCTTTGGGGGCGTGGTATATCGAAAAAAATACCCTGTAACTTTCACATTTTTGGAGTGTAAGCATCCATCTTTGCAGTTACGTTACCCTAGACTCCTTCTAGGAACTTGCCAAATATGATATGTCTACGCCTACTGGGGGCGTGGCAAATTGGCAACAAAATTTGTAACGCCCAGCTGCAAAATTCATATGCCTGTGCCACCTATATAAATAAGCTTAATAAGAATTGCTAAGACGACAAACGGCATTTCTGAGAAATATATGTAATTCGATTTAATGTTGAAGTTCTGCAAATAATTTATCTGCTAAAATTATCATTTTTCGTATAGCCTAGGTCAGTTATGTTATTTTCTTTTTGTGTGACCCTAACAAAAAATGTAAATATCAAATACCGATATTTGTGTAATCGACTTAGTCCGAACAAAATTATTTACACACAAAAAAATTGACGATAGGTCCCATCAGGTATGTATGTATGTAGGCACGAACAGCTGCGCAACTATTTTCATGCCGTCGCCGCCGCGTCTCGAACGCGGACCCTTTTGCTTACACGCTTTTCATCTACCTGCTGCGCCACATAAGTTTTGCATTGCCTGTTGGCAAATCCGAAACTACTTCACTACAAGGGCGACTTTTGACAAATACAAAACTATAGAAGCTGCTGTTAATGCAAACATAATATAAACATAAATCAATTGCAATTGTGATTCTTAGAAAATGCTAAAATGCGCGCATATGAATGTATGTATTTATATGTGTACATACAAAAACGGTGGTCGGTTGAATGTATGCGTATAAAGGGCGATATTTGACAAATACAAAACTAAAGAAGCGGCTGAAAATGCAAGCACAACTCAATAACAATTTTGGTTGAAGAATATGCTAGAATGAATGGCGCTGAATTTATTTGTGACCATGCATAAGCAAACGCGCTTGCACGTTTCAATGTATGTACATATGTGTAAATGTAAATATATTTTGCTGTCGCTGCTTAACGCGTGCGTGTCATAATTGGCCAAACGTTTTGTTTAATAGATTGCGACTGACTTAACGGAACCTGATGAAACTTTCAGCATATGATTCTATTGAATTTTTTACATTTTATAAAAATGCTAATTCATTCACATAGTTATATTTGCAAAAATTGAAATTGAATAAAATTCACATGAATCTACATAAATGAAAAATTTGAGATAAATTATTGAATTTAAAATACCAGATGCCCCTGTGGGAAACGAGTATCACGCCTTAGGTCTCGCCCTAAGGCAACGTTCTTACTTGTTAATATATTATTTTTGAAGTCTAGATTGGTATTAGTTTTCTTTAATAGGTCAAGTCCTGTTATGCCATCGAAGCTGGATAAGCTGGGAAGTAAAAAGAATGTTGCTGTGGTGCCAAAAAGGTGCATTGGACATTTCTTTTGAACGGAGTTAAAGCCATGAAGTAACTTAACTAAAAATTTCTCTATAACGTTAGTTACATTTTTAAGTTCTGGGATTGGTTTTATATAATTTTTCGAAGCGCCTGTATCTATAAGTAAGTTGATTGTTCTACCTGCTATCGTTCGCACTACAAACGGTAACAGGGAGCTATTCCTAAAAAATTGACTTCTTGAAGTTGATCCTCATCTTCTAAATCTGATACCTCAGACTCCGCTACTTGTTGATATTCTTTTTCTGATTTGTTTGCAGAATTTTCATCTTGTGAAAGATGATTAATTCTCTGTTGTTTGGGACCTGTATACCTAGCTGTTCCACTATTTGCTCTCTTTTGCACTTGATTTCGATATTGGCCAGAGCTGCCTTGGTTTTGGTATTAAGTTGTTTGTCTAAATCGAGATGAATTGTCAATGTCCATAGGTTGGGGTGGTTCTTGTTTCATATTTTGGCTATGGTATTGGGTCTTCTGCTTGAAAAATGGTGTTTTAATCTGATTTTGGGTATTGCATTCTATAGTGGATTGCTTCTGCTGTCTCTGTTCATAACGTTGAGCTTTATCTTCACTATTTCTTGCGAAACTACTAGCGAATTGGAAGCGATCGTGATTAGACTCAACTTCCTGTGCTAGAGCCAAAGCTGATGGCAAATCTTTGGGTCTTGCCGAGAAGAGAATATCACTGAGACTTCCTTGTGCCTGAGATAAACACTCTGAATGCATCTGCTCTGTACTTTTCATTAAGAGAAGCAGCTAGAGTGGAATCATAAGTCATAATTGTTTTATTTATAAGCAGTGTCAGTTTCTTTTCAATTTCCTCATAGTATTGGATTATTGTTAAAGTTCCCTGACGTAGAACGGACAACTCTTGCTCTATTATATAGGTGGGGCGTTTATCGGCATACGTAAAATCGAGTCTGTTTATGATTGCCTTAAAATTCAGCGGTGTGTCATATGACGACAGTACCATATCAGCAGGGCCTTTTATTTTATTCCTTAATATACCCAGTGCCTGATAATGCTTAGAGCTTCCTACATAATTTTCAAAAATGTTGTATGCAGTGTGTGCGGCTTTCCGCCACGAAACATAAGTCTCGAGCTTTCCTTCAAAGTCTGGAACCGATTTTACTATATCTAATGTTTCATCGCATCGGACACCTGGAGTTATTTCCGCATCTTTAAAAACTTCGACCTCGGGTACGGACACTGATAAATTCTTAAACTCATTTCTAATTTCATCCACTTTTTTCTCAAATGACTGTGCTTGGTTTTGCAGTGCAGCGTTTACTGCATAGTCGATCAACGCTTTCAAATTTTCCCCACTCGTTGCCATTTCTTTTTGTATCTGATTTGGCACTAGTTTACTTATGTCTCTTATTAATTCTTCTAACTCAGAGTCGTACCCCTCCACTTCACATTCACTCATGAAATTTGTTTTATTTAAAAATATTTATTTTTCAAAGATTCAAATTTTAAACACTAACGATTTTTTTTTTTTTTTTTTTTTTTTTTTTAATTAATTTATTTATTATTATTTATTTTTTTTATTAATTTTAGATAAGCACTCCACTTACATAATTTTCTCTTTGTGTGGTTGGTGTATTTGTAAAGGTGTCTTCGGTGATGGTGGTTGACCGCGCTGGAACTGTTCTCTGCTAATCGTAGAATTTTCTGGACACGTGGTGCAGACTTTTTTCCTTTTAGCTCAACACTTTAGTTGATTTTGTTGCGCTGTGTTTCACTTATGTTGTGTCAAAAAACAAAAATGAATGCTGAAGTAACGGCACTGCTTTTCGCAGTTCTCTTTGTTGTGTTCAGTTAAGCAAAAACAGCAAAGGCAAAAGTACCGCTTTATATGGTTTTGCCTTTGTGCAGTGCAGCGCACTACTCTTTTTAAGAGCCGTTATATTTTTAGGTTATATTATATTATATTTTGGTTGTTGTTTATTTTGTTGCGGCTTCAACGATGTCGTTCCAACGATGTTGAGAAGCTGCTATAAACTTTTGGGTGAGTAGATCGAATCACTGTTAGGCGCCAGTTAAGTGTTGTTAGTAATTATTTGTGCGGAGCTACGAAATAATACTCTTTTACTTGATATGACTGTTCAGCTTTATTGCTCGAATTAGACTAAAGTGTAAGGTACACTAGTTCTTATGTCAAACTAGCCCTAGCTTATATCGCTGTGTTATCGATTATGATGTGAGTATATGTAACAACGGCGCATGGAATGTAATGGCAAGGTAGCGCAGACTTTGGTACAGTTGGAATTAACCAATATCGCAACTTTGTTGATTATGCAGAATTTATATGCTGGATGTGTTAACTTGTACATATGTACATATGTACATATCTCATTCTACGACTAAAGTTAATAAATAAAAGGACAGTATCCTCTGTGTTTTATTTACATATTTAACTTCAGTCGTTTAAATTATTTTCGTAAGCCTTTCTGAAAGCTTTAAGTTCGTTCGAGTGTTGTGTTGATTTATGTGCTAATATTCTGTTTGTGCTATCGGCTGCTCGTATGTACATATGCACATACGCAGCCAACAACAACACAATTAATACACAAGCAGTTGCCAAACTTATACATATCCACGTGCACAGCACATATCAACACATTCACAATATTATCCGAACACATTCAAAAAAAATTAAGTGCAGAATTAATAAGCTCGTTTGTTTTGGTTCCAAGCGTTAGCGATCGTGCTTGCACGTCACAAACTATCGATAATTGTTCCGACACTCAATTCAGGGGTGGAACGTTCATTTTTGTGACGTCATTGCTCCAGCAAGTACACTCTAAGAGCAAATAAAAATAATAAAAAATAATAAACAGTTTTTTTTACTTCTTTTTAAATAAAAGAAAATAAATAAATATAAATATATAATACATCAATATTTTCGTCTACCATTCTCTTTTTTGTTTTAAATTCTTGTATACATATATATTTATGTTATTTTCATTTTCAGTTTATTTATTATACCCTGAGCCCATTGAAAATGGGAAATCAGGGTATAATGGTTTTGTTAAATGTATGTAACAGGCAGAAGGAGGCGTGTCAGACCCCACAAAGTATATATATTCTTGATCAGGGCGACGAGCTGAGTCGATTTAGCCCTGTCCGTCTGTCCGTCCGTCCGTCCGTCCGTCTGTCCGTCCGTCCGTCTGTCCGTATGTTTGAACGCGTCGATCTCAGAACGTAGTTGACCTAGAGACTTGAATTTTTTTTGTTGTGTCCGTGGATAGCACGCGCAGGTCAAGTTTGTTACCAAAAAACGATATCTATTTTTGTTGTATTGTTATCGATTTTAAACCTTATCGAAAACAGGTTATAAAATTATATCTCCCACACCTTTAGAGCTAGACCCCTCAAATTACCATTTTTATAAAATGTAAAAAATTCAATAGAATCATATGCTGAAAGTTTCATCAAAATCCGTTAAGTCAGTCCCGATTTATCAAACAAAACGTTTGGCCAATAATCACACGCACGTGGCAAGCAGCAACGCGCAGCAAAAAACATTTACACATACACATACATTGAAACGTGCAAGCGCGTCTACTATGCATGTGCAGAAATACATTCAAGGCCATTCGTTCTAGCATATTCTTCAACCAAATTCTGTTTGCATTTTCAGCCGCTTCTGTAGTTTTGTATTTGTTATATATCGCATACATTGAAACAGACCACCGTTTTTGTATGTACATATACTCATACGTTCATATGCGCGCATTTCAGCATATTCTAAGAATTACAACTGCGATTGATCTGCTTCTTTAGTTTTGTATTTGTAACATATCGCATTGTAGTACTACTTTGCGTTTTGCCAACAAACAACGCAATACTGGTGTGGCGTAGTGCATAGGCACAAAGCGCGTAAACGAAAGGTCGCGGGTTCGAAACTCAGCAGTGACAACAGCGTAACTTTTTTAATTTTTTTATTTTTAAATCTATAAACATGAGGTGGTCGTGCTAGTTGAGATGACGCGCTTTAACGTTACACATGTAGTAAATAGATGCAGGTTCGAGCCCAGGTGCGGTGATGTTTGCTTTCTTTTCATTTTTTGTTTATTTATTTAATTATTAATTTATTTTTGATTTACATACATTCTAGTTGAATAAAATTTCAAAATTATAATGTAATTTTGCAAAATTTAATGTTATATGCAAGCTACATAGCGTATTAAACAATGCAAATGGGACGGGGCTCAGGGTATCTCCTAGTCGGGCACCTCCAACTAGAGTTTTCTTACTTGTTTTTATTCTGTATTATTGTTTTTACTTATTTTATCTTATTGCTTCTCTTCGCTTCCGAAACGCAGTTTATCTGTATTTGTGCCCTGTTCGGTTGACAAAGCTTGCAATTTCGTCAACTTTTTTACTCACTCTCTGAGTACGTACTCACTCTCCGAGTAATCGTCGGTCCCTAACGCAAACCTTTCCGACAGCTAACTTCTAGTTAGTCTCCATGTCGGATCGTTCTAGCCGATCGCAACTGAGTGCACCTCCCTCGCGTTTGATCAAGCGCAGTTCCTCTGCGTCTCCCATTCCGTCCGGGAAACAGCGTTTTCTAAGAATCACAATTACGATTGATTTATGTTTATATTGTGTTTGCATTAACAGCAGTTTCTATAGTTTTGTATATCTTCTTCTTCCATTTCCCAAAATTTTTCTAAATTTTCAACTTTCATAGTGGTTGCTGCTATCACTGTACTTCTTTTTGATTTTGTGCACCCTGATACTACCCAACCAAACTCCGTATTCTGTCCAAGAAGTCCGTCTATTTTTACTATCCCATTTTTGATGATTTGGGAATAAAGGGCTCCTATAATTAAGTCTATTCTACTAGGCTTATTAAATTTGGGATCGGCTAATACGAAATCTTGCCATTTTTACTTATTAATTGTTACAGTTTTACCAGGCAAGGCTTTCATTAATTTTGGCAGAACAATAGTTTCGGTCGAAAATTGTGTGTTTTTTGTGTTAAGCGATTGAATGCATATCTTAACTTTGTACTTTGAAGTACTTGAATTCGTTTCTGATACGCCACTTATTTCTGTGACAGTTTTGATTCTGTATAATTTCAGAATTTAAGCTGCCTCTTCTGAGATAATAGTGCATTGAGATCCGCTATCGATCAATGCTCTAAAATTTTCATATGCACCATTCTTTGCTCTGATCTTCACTATTGCTGTAGCCAATAGTGCTGTATCTTTTGAAACACATGTGTTCACTTTTTCATTTGAAATGTGAAGCATAGTGTTATGAGCTTTTTTGCAAAACGCACATGAATATTCGCAGGAGCATTTTTTGTGCTTTGATATTTTAAGGCACTTCCAGCACAGCTGCGCTTTTTTTGCCGTCTCGCATCTATCTTTTGGATTCATTGCTTTAAACTTGTAGCATTGTGACACATAGTGTCCAGGTATTCCACAAACTGGACAGCTTTCTTTACCATTTGAATTTTTATTAAATTTATTGTTAGAATTTTTATTTCTTTCTTCATTACTCAATGAAGTTATAGAATTATAACGCTGTTCCAAAAATTCCATTACATCTGACAACTCTTGAATTTCTTTTGTCTTTTTGACGTGAGATTCATAGAGCTGCAGCGTTTCTTTGTTGAATTTTCTCAACAAAGTGTGGGCGAAAATTATGTCCACTTCAGTGGGTAAATTAGTTTTAAGTTTTATTATATGTTTTGTAACCTGTATAATTTCAGAATTTGAGCTGCCTCTTCTGAGATAATAGTGCATTGAGATCCGCTATCGATCAATGCTCTAAAATTTTCATATTCACCATTCTTTTCTCTGAGAGCAAGCGCGTCTGCTTATGCATATGCACAAATAAATTCAATTCGAGCATATTCTTCAACTAAATCTGTGTTTGAATTGTATTTGTATACACGCATACATTGAAACAGATCACCGCTTTTGTATGTACACATACTCATACGTTCATATGCGCGAATTTCGGCATATTCTAAGAATTACATTTGCAATTGATCTGTTTCTTTAGCTTCTTTAGTCTTGTATTTGTCACATATCGCCTTGTAGTACTAATTTGCGTTTTGCGAACAAGCAACTCAATGTTGGTGTGGCGTAGTGGGTAGACGCAAAGCGCATAAACGAAAAGTCATGAGTTCGAAACTCACTGACAACAGCGTAACTTTATAAATTTTTTTTAAAATTTTTAAACATGAGGTGGTTGTGCTAGTTGAGATGATGCGCTTTAACGTTACATATGTAGTAAATAGATGCAGGTTCGAGTCCAGGTGCGGTGATGTTTGTTTTTCTTTTCTTTTTTTTTTAGTTTATTTATTTAATTATTATTTTATTTTTGATTTACATACATTTTCGTTGAATAAAATTTCAAATTTATAATTTAATTTTGCAAAATTTAATGTTATATGCAAGCTCGCATATATATAGCGTATTAAACGATGAAAATCGAACATTGCTCAGGGAATCTCCTAGTCGGGCACCTCCGATTAGAGTTTTCTTACTTGTTTTTATATTAAATAACTATACGGAAGAGCAGTCAATGCCATTATTTTCTGAGGGGTTGGACGAATTTTACCAGCACTAATATTGTAACCATTTAGGCTACAATATTAGTGTAATATTTGTACCGATGTTTTCAAAAATGATCACTTTGTAATTTGAATGAAAATCCTGCAATCTTTCTAACGCTTGGCATTTTGTTGATGAAATTATGTCGTCTATACAGACGATAACATACGAATTTGCTAAGTCACTTAGAGCTTGCATTACTAAACGTTGAAAAACAGAATGTGCGTTTTTAAGCCCGAACGGCATAGATAGAAATTCATATTGATCATCTAAGGTCATAAGCGCTGTATACTCAATAGAATTGGATTGTAAGGGAATTGGTTATACCCGCTGGCCATATCTTAACACGTAAAATAATTAATTCTTTGAAGTTTATTTGATCCTGTATAAGTGACAAAGAGTATTTATCGGCGATCGTATTTGAATTTAGATCTCTATAGTCAACACAAAGTCTATCCTCACCATTTTACTTCTTAACCAACAATATGGGGCTTGGGTACGGTGAACAGCTTGCTGTAATTTTAATAGTTCGTTAATTTTTTCTCTTACTGAATCTCGCTTGTATGGACTTAATACTTGGATTGTTGGAAGCTGTACATATGTATGTGTTATATTTTCTTATGTGCATAGCTGCACTATGAGCGAATGGGAGTAAGATAAAGAACAGATGGCTTAAGAAAAGCTTATCTAAGAGTATTATTAGCTGCTGCGCCGAAAATGGATCAATTAAACTAATTTTCATTTGTCCAACCCTGACTTTAGTATCTGGAATGCTTTTTATAAAAGAATAGTTTTATTTTATCTTGCACATCAAGTTCAGTGCCAATATAGGCTCACTGCCGTTAAATAAATTAATTAATGACATTTTAAATTGGCTTGATGAAACAACAATATCAAAACCCTGATTTAGTATTTCCCGGGTAATGACAATATTGTTTTAAATGTGATCATCGCTATTACATAAAACAGAATTTTAATGCAATTTTCATCAATTTTTACGCTATTTAATATTTGTACAGTACTACATATTCCACTACAACATTATTAAATCTCTTGCCACTCGCTGTTCTTGGTTGAGTGTCTTGTTAATATTAGCTTCTTACTTTGGGCAGCAGATATGTGACCCTATTCTCCGCAATTGTAGCAAATTACGGTTGATTTTTCACGGTGATGAGCTTCTTGTCTGCCACGTCATTCACTACCACTTGCAAAATTATTTAATTGGTTCAACATTTAGTCATTTTATGGCCCAATTTTCCGCAAAAAAAATCATTCGACGGTTGTTTTTGCCTCGTAGGAAAAGTTTCGGGTTGGTGCTCAATAAAGACACTTTTCCTTTTGGAATATTCGACGTGAAGGTTAAACGCTGCAATCGGTTATCAAAGCTAGCAAACCAAGAGTGACAGCAATCTCTTCCATTGCATGTTTGTAGGGCCTGAACTAGTTCAATTACATTTGGAATTACAAAATCCATTATGGTGCTCCATAAACATAAACTATTGAAGGTTGAGGGCCAGATCCCACCTTTGATGTCGGAACATTATTCATTTCTTTCATTGCACCGAGTTTCGATCGCAGCGTGTTTCGATCGCACTTGAATTCCGAACAGAATTGACTTTATTATTCTTTGTGCATACCAACGAACCACACTCGACGATAGTGACAATTACAACACAATTAGAAAATAAGCGTGAAAATAGTTGTTTCTTTTTTATCCCTTAATAAATAGAAAGTGGGTGCGCTAGTTGAGATGGTGTGCTTTAACGATACATATGTAGTAGATGTAGGTTAAAATCCAGCCGCAGTGATGTTGTTTTTTCGTCTCTTTATTTTGTTTATTTAATTATTTATTAATTATATAATTATTTTTGACTGACATACATATCTCCTTTTCGGGCACCCACGACTAGAGCTTTCTTGCATGTTAATGTATAACATAACGCAAGAGTTTCGCAAGCGTTTCGCACATGGGCACATAAATGCACATACAGAGAGAGAGTGCTCAGTTGAGAGTGTTGACGCGTCTTTTTTTGTGCTCTTGAGTTTTAATTAAATTATTACTTATTATTTCACTATAATTGTCACACTATCGTGATTCATTTTCGATTTTGGTGCATCGGTGATTTTATTTCTATTATCGTTTTTGCTTTGTGTCGCTGTTTGCCGGTTTTCTGTTCATCTGCTCTCACTTGTTGCTGTATTGTTTTGCTTGCATTCACACTTGTGTCTGGATTTTTTCTCATAAGTTCTTTTAGGCAGGTTGTTGATTCTGCACAAACACAATTTGTTAAATGTTGGTTTTGTGAGAATTTGATGCACACTAAATGTTCCGGCCTCACTGGGCGTGACTATGACAAAATCATGTCCACTACCAAAATTGGTTGTGGTGGTTTACGTTGGTCTTGGCCGAGTTGCTTGGAAAAACAAATTAATTTTTCCAAGATGTATAATTCGGTGAAAGTTCCCTTTTTAAAACTGTGCAATATTTTAAAACAGCTTTCTAGTGATATAGAAGTTGGTGAAGAAATATTAAAAATATTATTAAATATAATTTCGAAACGCCAAACAATCTAATCTCAATTTCCAATCCTGTAACTTTCTCATTTTTGGAGTGTAAGCATCCAAACTTTACAGTTAAGTTACCCTAGACTCCTTCTAGGAACTTGCCAAATATGATATGTCTACGCCTACTGGGGGCGTGGCAAATTGGCAACAAATTTTGTAACACCCAGCTGCAAAATTTATATGCCTATGCCACCTATATAAATAAGCTTAATAAGAATTGCTAAGACGACAAACGGCATTTCTGAGAAATATTAAGAAATATATGTAATTTGTTTTAATGTTGAAGTTCTGCAAATAATTTATCTGCTAAAATTATAATTTTTCGTATAGCCTAGGTCAGTTATGTTATTTTCTTTTTGTGTTTTTGACTATACCATCAAAAAATGTAAATATCAAATATCGATTACACAAATATCGACTTATTCCGAACAAAATTATTCCACACAAAAAAATTGACGATAGGACCCATCATGTATGTATGTATGTAGGCAAGAACAGCAGCGCAACTATTTTCATGCCGTCGCCGCCGCGTCTCGAACGCGGACCCTTTTGCTTACACGCTTTTCATCTACCTGCTGCGCCACATCAGTTTTGCTTTACCTGCGGGCAAATCCGAAACTACTTCACTACAAGGGCGACTTTTAACAAATAAAAAACTATAGAAGCTGCTGTTAATGCAAACACAATATAAACATGAATCAATCGCAATTGTGATTCTTAGAAAATGCTGAAATGCGCGCATATGAACGTATGTATTTATATGTGTACATACAAAAACGGTGGTCGGTTTGAATGTATGCGTATGGCGTATGGCAATATTTCACAAATACAAAACTAAAAAAGCGGCTGAAAATGCAAACACAACTCAATAACAATTTTGGTTGAAGAATATGCTAGAATGAATGGCACTGAATTTATTTGTGACCATGCATAAGCAAACGCACGTTGCACGTTTCAATCACAGTTTTGCAACACTGCTTGTCAAATACAAACGTGCAAAATTTTTCTTCCACAAAATATTTAATTAAAAATACAATTTTCTTATAAATTTTACACTGTGTGCTTAAAACAAAACAAAAACTTAATTACAAAAACTCATAGCTAAGTAACAGCCGCGTGTATTCAAATTGGAACAACTGGAAAACGACTGCAATTTTGCTGCTGCAAAGCAGCAAATGAGTATGTCGGAAGACGGCGAAAACAATCATTTAGCATGGCAAAAGGTGCCTACTAATCCACGAACAATGAAACGAAAAAATGATATCTCTCCAAATCTAGTGAGAAAAATCATGGCCATCAAATGCTTCCTAGAATGCTTCGAGTACTAATGAAACGCTCAAGGGCGCCCAAGAAAGCTGCTGGTGTAGATCCTTTGCGAGTTGGAACTACACAGCCTTAGTTGCGAAACATGTCTTTTTTGCCTAAAATCACATTTTACATGTTTGACACTAAACTGTGAAGCACACTGTTGACGTCTCATGCATTTTAAATGCATTTAAAGAGTCTCTGTTTATTGCTTTTTAAATTTTTTAATTACATCGCTTGGATAAAAAGTTACAATTTTTTCAACGCAAAATGAGCAAAGGCCCCAATGCGCGACACGCCGGTATTTTATTTACGTTTATACACACATGGGCAAATTTCGGCGTTTAAACTTAACATTTTTATTACCTTAAAACCGAGACAATTACAATAATATACAATTAAATTAATTTTACAAGTTTAATAAGTTTAATAAGTTGCTTAATTATTTATGTTTTAATTTAAAGTAAATACCTTGCACTTCAAAATTCATGCTAATGCATTTAATCTGAACCACTTAAACTGACGTCTGACCACTTTGAATTGCAACTTTGACTTAAAAAAAGCATAATCAGCGCATCAACTGTGCATAAACATGTTTGCGATTTCAATGCTATTTTTAGAATATACCGTTACAAATCCAGAAAAAAGCGGTTTGCCACCAAGAAGTTTGGACATTAACGAGACAATTTGTGTTCAGTTTGCCAAAAAATATTGTGATTAATTTTTTTATTTTTGGCCTATGGGCGCAACCACTATGCAACGGTACTGTTGTATGGCGAAAATTTTAACTTTAACAGTATTATTCTTCGATAAATGAACATAGACACAAGAGTCGTAGGCCTGACGACTAGCATCGCAGAAGGCATGTAACTCGATTCTTTCTTCAGGTACTATTGCATTGCGCACTTGATAAAAGACCACAAAAGTAGCTCCAAGTTGATTGTAATGGTTGTGGCAGGCTTTCATCCAATTGCAGCTTGTCTCTCCACATGCGTTGCAAGATGATTTTTGCTCTAGGTAAAGTTGGTCCAATCAAACCTAGCCGATCGTAACATCGCGCAATGATTGACAGAACCGAATGTTTTGGGCTCGAAAGTGAGCTGTCCTTTCGAGGTTCCCAGATGAGTCCAAGAGATTTGGTTACATCACTGCCGTCATCGAGTAGAGAAAACTTTCCTGTTCAGTTTCTGGAAATCTGCGAAGTGCGTCTTTTGAATTGGAGCACCATTTTCTCAACTTAAAGTTTCATCAAGCAAGAAGAAAAGTTGTTTATTGCATTATGTCGTGAACTTCTTCGACTGAATTGCCTCCTGATATCAGGTCATCAACGTACACATCTCGTAAAACCGTTTTAGATCCTAATGAGTATGACGATGACTCATCCATGGCACGAATAGCCAAAAAAGAAGCGGGTTTGGTCCCAAAATTGACGGTATTCAATTTTGAAAACTTTGATAACATCGTCTGAAGAATCACGATCCGAGACCTTCACACATCTATACATTTTACTAATATCACCTGTATGTGCAACTCAAAATGTACGGAAATGAACGGGTGCCTGAAACAATGTAGCTTGAATAGTCGGTCCTGACATAAGCAAATCGTTTAATAATAGCCCAGATGTGGTAGTGGCCGACCCATCGAACACAACTCTCAACTTTGTTGTCGAACTCTCTTCTTTGTATACGCAATGATGAGGTAAGAAATATTTGAAAAATTTGATGTCTGCGCTGGGCACCAAAGACATAATATTGAGAGCAAACTTACGCTCTAAATTCATCAATCGACGCTTGGCCTGCCCAAAGATGGCTTAGTTTGTCAAAGATGGCTTAGTTTGTCAATGTCCATATCGGAATATAATCTTTCAAGCCTATCGAAAAAGTTTGTTTGTTTTGAGTCTTTATAAACTAATCTGAGGTGGAGGCACTTGATCAGCATTCGACTCTGAGTGATTAATTTTATTCACTAGAGTTTTTTTTTTACTCGCGAAAAATAGGTGTAGTTACATAGTTAATGTACAAGCTAATATACCATTCAAAGCACTTCGAGTTTAGCTGCTCTAATATACAAGTTAATTGTTTCACTGTGGATGCATGTGATCGACACAGCTATTTTCGGATTAGCGGGCTAATCTAAGCGTCGCTAAGTGCGACGAACGAAACAGGCGAAAAGGTATCTGCTAAAGTGTAGACTGCAAATAATACGTCTTGAATTGTAATTGACCAGATTCAAAATAAAGCGTATATCTTTATTTAAAGTGGACTTAGCCTAAAGTACATAACTAGAAACTTAAAAAACTTGAATTATTTGTTGGGTCCGTGTATAGCACCGGCGGGTCAAGTTTACTTCCAATGATCGATAACTATTTTTTATGTTATCAATAAAGGAGACCCCCAGTAACACAAACATCCAATTTTGAAGCGTCTAGCTCTAAAACTGTAGGACCTATAATGTTTTTGCGATTTGCCACGCCCCAGGAGGCGTAGGTATGTTCGCCATATCTTTTTGATCTTGGGTTGCTTATCCGAGTATATATATCAAATTTCAAGTCTCTAGCATAAATAGTGCTCAAAATATAGCAGAATTTGTAAAATAACTCTGTATTCAGATCCGATCTGTCCCGCCCCCAGTGGGCGTGGACATACAATCTTTTTATTAATCTTTATAGAATCGAAGCGTTAAGATACGTGCCAAATTTCAGCATTCTAGCTTTAAAACTGTAGAAGTTACAGTTTTCCCGATTTGCCACGCCCCCAATGGGCCATATCTTTTTGATCTTGGGTTGTCACCGCAAGTATATATTCCAAATTTCAACTCTCTAGCTCTTCAACTAATATGATTTCTTAACTATGGGCGCAACCATTTTCCGATTTGCCACGCCCCTAGTGGACGTATCCGGAAAATCTTGACACTATAATTCGAAGGTATACACGAGTATATGTTCCAAATTTCAAGTCTCTAGCTTCAATAGCGTAGAAAAATATTGCATTCATACGGAGAGACGGACAGACGGACAGACGGACGGACGGACAGACGCACGGACGGACAGACGGACGGATAGCAAGACAGACATTGCACAAAATCAATATACTATTTTCCCTTTGGGAAACAAGTATAACAAGTAAGAACGTTGCATGAGGGCGATCCTAATAGTGATACTAGTTTCCCATAGGAGCATTTTGCATTTATGTAGATTCATGTGAATTTTATGCAATTTAAATTTTTTTTACATTTTGGATACCGGCTTTTGTAACTAATTACCTACCCCCTCATATACTTCCAATTGACGGTCTGTTGCAAATATAACTATGTGAATGAGTTAGCATTTTTATAAAATGTAAAAAATTCAATAGGATCATATGCTAAAAGTTTCATTAAGTTCCGTTAGGTCAGTCGCAATCTGTTAAACAAAACGTTTGGCCAATTATGACACGCACGCGTTAAGCAGCGACAGCAAAATATATTTACATTTACACATATGTACATACATTGAAACGTGCAAGCGTGTTTGCTTATGCATGGTCACAAATAAATTCAGCGCCATTCATTCTAGCATATTCTTCAACCAAAATTGTTATTGAGTTGTGTTTGCATTTTCAGCCGCTTCTTTAGTTTTGTATATGTCAAATATCGCCGTTTATACGCATACATTCAAACAAACCACCGTTTTTGTATGTACACATATAAATACATACGTTCATATGCGCGCATTTCAGCATTTTTTAAGAATTACAATTGCGATTGATTTATGTTTATATTGTGTTTGCATTAACAGCAGCTTCTATAGTTTTGTGTTTGTCAAAAGTTGCCCTTGTAGTGAAGTAGTTTCGGATTTGCCAACAGGCAATGCAAAACTGATGTGGCGCTGCAGGTAGATGAAAAGCGTGTGAGCAAAAGGGTCCGCGTTCGAGACGCGGCGGCGACGGCATGAAAATAGTTGCGCAGTTGTTCGTGCCCACATACATACATACATGATGGGTTCTATCGTCAATTTTTTTGTGTTTAATAATTTCGATTTTCGGACTAGTCGATATTTGTGTAATCGATATTTGATATTTACATTTTTTGTCATGGTCAGACACACAAAAAGAAAATAACATAACTCACCTACGCTATACGAAAAATGATAATTTTAGCAGATAAATTATTTGCAGAACTTCAACATTAAATCGAATTACATATATTTTTTAGAAGTGCCGTTTGTCGTCTTAGCAATTCTTATTAAGCTTATTTATATAGGTGGCACAGGCATATGAATTTTGCAGCTGGGTGTTACAAATTTTGTTGCCAATTTGCCACGCAACTTTGCGCTAGGCGTAGTACTATCGCAAGGTAGTGTTTCTAACGACAAACCTGTTACTTATGCAAGTAGAACGCTTTCTGATACAGAACTCAACTACTCAACAGTAGAAAAAGAAATTTTAGCCATCGTCTGGGCTATAAAACACTTCAGACCCTATATTTTCGGCAATAAAGTAACACTCGTTACAGACCATAGCCCCCTTACCTGGCTAATGAATTTCAAGGAACCAAATCTAAGCTTGTCCGATGGAAACTACAACTCCTAGAATATGATTACGAAGTAGTTTACAAAAACGGCTCCCAAAACGTAGTAGCAGATGCCTTGAGTAGAATGGAATGTAACTTAAACGATAACAATATAGACACGGCAACATCAAACATACCGTATACCTAAACACCTATAAATGACATTAAATTTCAATTAATTTTTGAAAACGGCCCCAACCTCACGAATAAAATAGTAATACCATTTCAGAACAACTTAAGAAGAATGATTCAAGCACCCGCTTTTAACGAGCAAATAATAAAAACCGTAATCATATCAAACCCCACAAAATTTACGCCATCATAGCGGACGACCAAACCCTCTCTAAAATCCAATGCATATACAACATGCATTTCAACAATTCCTTCAAAATAGACAGGTGCAAAAACATATTAAAAGAAATTTCCGACCCAACACAATTGAATAGAATTATCTCAAAGTATCAAACAGACAAAAACCACAGGGGAATAGATGAGACCTACCAACATTTAAAAAAATCCCAAATTACAAGAAATAGTAAACAAAATCATAAAAAACTGTAGCGTTTGTCTAACAGCAAAATATGACCGACATCCCCAACAAGTACCTTTCGTTACCCCTGAAATTCCATCCTTGCCCCTTCAAATTATACACATAAACATATATACCATTAACAAGGCATATAACCTGAAAATCATCGATAAATTTTCGAAATTTGCACAAGCATACACAATTGACAACAGAAATACCATTAATATTGTCAAGTCTATTAACGACTTTATAAAAATCATTCGGCATCCCAAAGAAAATAGTCTGTAATCAACGGCCTGAATTCGCAGGGAAAATCTTTAAAGACTTTTATGACCAATATGACACCAAGCTCCACACGACATTATTCCAACAATCCTCTAGCAACGCCCCAGTAGAACGACTCCATTCAACCCTTACGGAATTTTATAGAATAGTCTTAAATAAAAGGAAAGAATAGAAACTCACCTTAGACCATGAAGACATAATAACGGAAAC
Organism: Drosophila meridiana; assembly: GCA_035045185.1. Lineage (NCBI taxonomy): Eukaryota > Metazoa > Arthropoda > Insecta > Diptera > Drosophilidae > Drosophila > Drosophila meridiana. The sequence continues at coordinate 445,064 of JAWNPF010000076.1, forward strand.
CATTATAACATACAACAATTCTATCCACTCGAGCACAAACCTCAGACCGTACGAAGTCTTTACAGGTAGAACCCACACCTTCGAACGTTCATTCACGCCAAATTCAGTACACGATTACCTTAACAAGCTTAATGAATTTAGATCAAACTTATATCTAACGATTAACCAGCAGCTGAACAAACAATCCCACATAAGAACAAAAGACTTAACGCAAACAGGAAAGAGCTTGAAGTTGTAAAAGAAGGGAACACCATCTTTAGAAAGAAAATAGAAAGAATAAATTGACCGATAGGTTTTCAGAACATAAAGTGAATAGCGATGAAGCGGTAACAGTAATCACATCTAGAGGCCAAAAACTACATAAAGCAAAAATTAGGAAAACTACAATATAACGGACTTTACAATTTTAGTCAAGACCTCGGACCAACCAGAACAATTTCAGGATTTAAAATACTGAATCACCTAGTTAATCTAGCAGATTACGAACACACTATCACACTATACCACACACCCCTCATGGACAATATTCCACCGAGCACAGATCTTCACGACCTGAAAATAATATTACAAAGTAAATTAACTCAACTTAAACGTAAACTCTCCAACCTCATGCCATATGCACGACAAAGAAGAGGTTTTGGATTGGAATCAGTTATTACATCCATAACATACAAACAACACATACACACATACATATGCACGTACGCATAAGCGCGCGTTCTGCCAGCGCAGCGACTGCGCTTGGACTGCAATTAATAATTAATTAATTAATAATTAATAATTATTTAATAACTTTTCTTAGCGATGGACTAACTTTATCAAACTTTCACAATCTATTAATGGCATTCATATATGTGTATTTGCCAAAGCACAAGTCTCTAGTATTTAATTTGCTTTCACAAATAGGGGCTATTGGGGGCGAACGGGGCGTGGCATTAAAAATCTAATGATTACGTAATCTCCGTATTCATTCAACGCAATTACACAGCAAATTTGAAGTATCTAGCTCAAACGATACACAAACTACGCCTTAAAAACATATTTTCGATAAGCATTAAAATCGATAACATTACAACAAAAATAGTTATCGTTCATACGAAATAAACTTGACCTGTGCGTGCTATCCACGGACCCAACAAAAAAAATTCAAGTCTCTAGCTTGTCTAAATGCTTCAATCGACGCGTTCAAACATACGGACAGACGGACGGACAGACGGACAGACAGACAGACGGACAGGGCTAAATCGACTCAGCTCGTCGCCCTGGTCAAGAATATATATACTTTGTGGGGTCTGACACGCCTCCTTCTGCCTGTTACATACATTTAACAAAACCATTATACCCTGATTTCCCATTTTCAATGGGCTCAGGGTATAAAAAAAACAGACTATGAAATGTATAACATCCTTCTGTTGGAAGTAAGATTACATGTACAATTAAAATACCAATTTTATTTAAAGGAGACTACCATCTGGCGCAAACGTAGAAGTACAAACCAACACAATCAATCAACGGTTACTACATAATAACAACTATCAAACACATGGAAATTAATACCACAACTAAGTCGTTTAAACTAAAAAACCTTTATTTCAAAAACAAGGAAAACCGTAATCTATCGATTAATAATTCATCTAAGCACGACACATATCACTACAATTTATTCCACAATAATTATTATATTAATCAGCATGATCATACTCACAAGATACTGGAGGAAAGAAGTCATTATCAAAGGAAGCACACTATATACACCGCCAGTTCCTAACCTTTGGCCGTCGCTCCAAACTAAGGGGGGAGGAGCTACCATCCTGGGGCTGGTCACAGCTTCACCCCCTCTTAAGTCGCCTCGCACTCACCAGCAACTCTGCCTATGCAGCAATGAGTGGGAGCGACGTCACTGACCGCGAATTCTATCGGATACTTTACTAAGATCGATAAGTCGACCAAAATAGAACACTGTCGATTAAGCTATATTGTAGGGCTGCATTGGTAATTTTGGCACGCTCTTAAAAAAATAGCTTTTGTTTCAATCACTTGACGAACAATTAACCATCTTGCTGAGGGACATTATCTCCACCCATCAACGAAGCTTCATCACTCGGACCACACTTTAACTGGCGCGTTGCTGGTTACTATACGTGTGAGTGTATGAGTATTCTGTTTTAGGTATTTCACCAGAAGCATAATTTCATCATATTGCATCAGCCACTCATTATGTATGTCGGTGCGTACTGAGTTTGTATGTGTGTGGTTGTAGTTTTCGGCTATTTCACAACAATGGTAATTTCATTATATTGCATCAGCTTCTAATTGTGATTGGTCGTTTAAATCCTGTTGCTTAGCGGAGCAACAGCAACAGCCCATTGCAAATGGCAAATAACAGGCAGAAGGAGGCGTGCCAAACCCCATAAAGTATATATATTCTTGATCAGCGCGACAAGACGAGTCGATATAGCCCTGTCCGTCCATCCGTGTGAACGCTGAAATATTTTAAAATACGCAACGTAGAGACATGAAATTTTACATGAATACTCGTTAATACCATATGCTGCACATTCATTCCATTTCGTTTTTTTGAGCATTTATCGATAATTTTAATGTGTTTTTAAGGTGTGGTGTGTACATCGTTTGAGCTTGAGACTTCAAATTGCTGCGTAGTTGCGTATAATGAATACGGAGATTCGCCATTCGCGCCCAATAGCCCCCTATTTGTAAAAAGCGCAAATCAAATATTAGAGTATATGAATAGAATATATGAATGCCATTTAAAAGTTGTGAAAGTTAGATTAAGGTAGTCCATCGATGACCCAAAAGTAAATCTTACACCCCTTTGGGGGCGTTGTATATCAAAAATACCATGTACCCTGTGTAATGTTGAAGTTCTGCAAATAATTTATCTGCTAAAATTATCATTTTTCGTATATCCTAGGTCAGTTATGTTATTTTATTTTTTGTGTGATCATACCGTCAAAAATTGTAAATACCAAATTAAATTGCATTTAGGCTATATTTTTTTATCGATTACACATTGACTCGGCATTCAGAACAAAATTATTCCACACCAAAAAAATCGACGATAGGACCCATCAAGTATGTATGCTTGTATGTATATAGGCACGAGCAGCAGCGCACAAGAATTGAATTTTAGTTTGTTGTGATGATGCACTTACAGTCACTTGCTTTCATGTATATATGTATACATATGTGCATTTATGTGCCCATATAATGTATAACTAAGATAGCTCTAGTCGCGGGTGCCCGACTAGGAGATATATGTATGTCAATCAAAAATAATCTATATATATAAAAGAAAGTCGGATTTGTTACAATACTTATAACTCGAGATCTGCTGGACCAATTTTCATGGTTTTTGATTTGTTGGATTTGTCTCCGCCCCGAATAGCAGAATATATCTTAAAAATACAGAAAAATTGACGAATACTTGAAAAATGCGCTATTTTCCCTAAAAGTACTTTAATTTTGATGCTGTCAAATTTTTTTTCAATAAATGCTCATTTGTTTATTACATGTCAAACATTTGCTGTCCAATCCTGTCAGATTTATGTGTGCGTTCAGAAATTTATTTTGAACAACCGACATGTAACATTTCAAAACACTTCGCAATGGCCAAAGTTTTAGTAGCATCAAAAATTATCATATGGGACGAATGCACAATGGCGCACAAAAGCGCATTGGAAACACTAGACCGAACAATAAAAGATTAGCGCATTGACTCGAGATGTTTTGGTAGTTCAATGATTTTATTATCTGGCGATTTCCGACAAACACTACCAGTAATTCCAAAATCTACTGCTGCCGACGAAATAAACGCTTGCCTCAAAGCATCAAATCTGTGAAAATATGTAAACAAACTTCAACTGTCTGTAAATATGAGAGTTGCATTGTTGAACGATCTATCTGCTGATGAATTCTCGAAGCAATTGCTGAATATCGGTAATAGCCGTGTTTCTGTTGACGAATCGAGCGGTTTGATTTCACTTCCACCAAATTTTTGCAATTTCGTCTCATAAAAAGATGAGCTTATCAACAAAGTATTTCCGGCTAAAAATAAAGATGTAGATGACCTCAATTTTATAATTCAAAATCAATTCGTAGGTACTCCGTATTCATTCGAATCTATTGACTGTGTAACAAACGAAGAAGAAGCCACTAATTATCCAACTGAATTTTTAAACTCCTTGGATGTGCCTGGTTTACCACTGCACAATTTACAACTGAACGTTGGCTCGGTAGTTGTCATGCTTAGAAATTTAAATCAACCAAAACTGTGCAATGGAACGCGTTTGGTGATAAGAAAACTGATGAGCAATGTGATTCACGCGTCGATACTCAAAGGAAAATTTAAAGATGAGGAAGTTCTTATTCCAAGGATTCCTATGATCCCAACAGATATGCACTTTGAGTTAAAACGAATTAAATTCCCGATTCGTCTTGCCTTCGCCATGACGATCATGACCACAGGGCCAATCCTTGACTATTTGTGGCCTCAATCTAGAAAATGCGTGTTTTTCTCATGGTCAATTGTACGTGGCATGCTCACGTGTCGCCAAAACATCCGCATTATTTGTTCTTGCATCTGACCAAAAAACGAAGAATGTCGTTTACCACAAGAATTTGAATGAAAATCCGATTAATAAATTAATCAGAGTGTATCCCAACCCGAACAACATAGTTTTCAATAATTTTTTTCTGACATTTGTTTGGACAACTTAATTATTTCTTTTATTTTTTATACCCTGAGCCCATTGAAAATGGGAAATCAGGGTATAATGGTTTTGTTAAATGTATGTAACAGGCAGAAGGAGGCGTGTCAGACCCCACAAAGTATATATATTCTTGATCAGGGCGACGAGCTGAGTCGATTTAGCCCTGTCCGTCTGTCTGTCTGTCCGTCCGTCCGTCTGTCCGTCCGTCCGTCCGTCCGTATGTTTGAACGCGTCGATTGAAGCATCTAGACAAGCTAGAGACTTGATTTTTTTTTTTTTTTTTTTGGGTCCGTGGATAGCACGCGCAGGTCAAGTTTGTTACCAAAAAACGATATCTATTTTTGTTGTTTTGTTATCGATTTTAAACCTTATCGAAAACAGGTTATAAAATTCTATCTCCCACACTTTTAGAGCTAGACCCCTCAAATTTTGCATATATATTAATGTGAATTTTATGCAATTTCTATTTTTTTATTTTTTGGATAACGGCTCTTTTTACTAATTAACTCCCCCCCCCCCCTTCTTCACTTATGGAGAGTCAGTTGTAAATACAACCATGTGAATAAATTAGCATTTTTATAAAATGTAAAAAATTCAATAAAATCATATGCCGAAAGTTTCATCAAATTCCGTTAAGTCAGTCCCGATTTATTAAACAAAACGTTTAGCTGCACGTGGCAAGCAGCGACGCGCACATGCTTATGCATGTGCACAAATAAATTCAATTCTAGCATATTCTTCAACCAAATCTGTGTTTGAATTGTATTTGTATTTGTCATACATCGCCCATCACACGCATACATTGAAACAGACCACCGTTTTTGTATGTACATATACTCATGCGTTCATATGCGCGGATTTCAGCATATCCTAAGAATTACAATTGCGATTGGATCTGCTTCTTTAGCTTCTTTAGTTTTGTATTTGTCACATATCGCCTTGTAGTACTACATTGCATTTTGCCAACAAGCAACGTAATACTGGTGTGGCGTAGTGGGTAGACGCAAAGCGCATAAACGAAAGGTCCCGGGTTCGAAACTCAGTGGCAACAGCGTAACTTTTAAAATTTTTTTTTTTAATTTATAAACATGAGGTGGTTGTGCTAGTTGAGATGATGCGCTCTAACGTTACATATACAGTAAATAGGTTCGAGTCCAGGTGCGGTGATGTTTGTTTTCTTCTTTTTTTTTTTGTTGATTTGTTTATTTATTAAATTATTTATTTATTTTTTATTTACATACATTCTAGTTGATTAAAATTTCAAAATTATAATTTAATTTTGGAAAATTTAATGTTATATGCAAGCTATATAGCATATTAAACAATACAAATCGGACGGGGATCAGGGGATCTTCTAGTCAGGCACCTCCGACTAGAGTTTTCTTACTTGTTAATTTTTATTCTCGTTCTGTATGTTTTCATCATCATTCATCATAATAAAATACTTTTATATTTCTATCTATATTAATATTGTTTTGTATTATTGTATTACGTTCATTATAGCCTACATTAGTTCAGTTAAAAGGTAACACGACATTCTTTGACTGTAAGGCGGTACGAAGTTTGCCGTGTCACCTAGTTATATAATAATTAAATAAATAATTAAATAAACAAAATAAGAGAAGAAAAACAAAAATCACTGCAGTTGGATTTGAACCTACATCTACTAAATACATATGTATCGTTAAAGCACGCCATCTCAACTAGCAAAGCCACTTCCTATTTATTAATGGAAAGAAAAGAAAATAAAACTATTTTCTATTTTCGAAATCGGACCCTTTTGCTTACACGCTTTGCGCCTACCTGCTGCGCCACATCAGTTTCGCATTATACGAAACTAATTCACTACAAGGGCGAATTTTGACAAATACAAAACTAAAGAAGCTGCTGTTAATGCAAACACAATATAAACACAAATCAATCGAAAATGTGATTCTTTGAAAATGCTGAAATACGCGCACATGAATGCATGTGTGTGTGTATATTAAAACACGGTGGTCTGTTTGAATTTATGCGATTTTGGACAAATACAAAACTAAAGAAGCGGTGGAAAATGCGAACACAGCTCAATAACAATTTTGGTTGAAGAATATGGTAGAATGAATGGCCTTGAATTTATTTGTGCCCATGCGTAGCAAACGCGCTTGCACGTTTCAATGTATGTGTAAATATAAATGTATTTTGCTGCGCGTCGCTGCTTAACACGTGCATGTGTTAATTGGCCAAACATTTTGTTTAATAGATTGGGACTGAATTAACGAAACCTGTTGAAACTTTCAGCATATGAATCTATTGACTTTTTTACATTTTATTAAAATTCGAACTCATTCACATCGCTATGTTTGCAACAGGTCTTCAACTGGCAGTGTATGAGGGGGCTAGTTAATTAGTAAAAAGAGCCGGTATAAAAAATGAAACAAAAATTGAAATTGCATAAAATTCACATGAATCTACATAAATGCAAAATTTTAGATATATTATGAAATTTAATACACCAGATGCCCCTATGGGAAATGAGTATCACGCATTAGTAGTGAACTACTTTGGAATTTGCCAATTGGCAATGCAATGATGTGGCGTAGTAGATAGATGCGTAGATGAGGACGGTTGATTTTTTGAAAATGAATGTTCTGTTCGTCCGTCCGTCCGTCCATGTGAACGCTGAGACATTTTTAAGTACGCAAGGTAAAATTTTACATGAATACTCGTTAATACCATAAGCTGCACAAGTTTATAAATTTATTTCGATAACTCATTCCATTTTGATTTTATGAGCATTTATCGATAATTTGAATGTGCTTTTAAGGCGTGATTTGTACATCGAATGATTTCATTTTAAGATGTCACACCCCAATCGCCGCCAATAGCCCACAATTACTAGAGACTTGTGCTTTGACAAAAACACACATATGAATGATATTAATAAGTTGTGAAAGTTTGGTGAAGTTAGTGCATCGCTAAGAAAAGTTAGTAAACAAATAAGTTCCCATAGTAATGCCCACATTGCTGCCCAAGCGCAGTCGCTGTGTCAACTGCACAGTTGGCAGAGAGCGCGCTAATGCGTGTATGTGTTGTTTGTATGTATGTATCGGCGAGTAGTTGCTGTTTTGCCGCTCAGCATGCTCATCTGTATTTCCCTCCATTCTCTCTTACAAAAAGGTGCAGCGAGTCTCAGCGTGTTCTCTCTTTCAATTCTACTCTCACACTGAGCCACACTCGACGTCAGTATATACTGTCGTCGCACACTTTTAATGTTATCGATATCAATAAGGAAATGTATTACGCAACCCTGATCTTATTATTAAAACTACGCGCGTAATTCAAAATATTCCCACTAACTAATAATCTCTCCGACACGGCCAACCTGACAAATTACACGTCCTCGTGTAGGCAGGAATATTGACCCTCTATACGTACATTTCCAACATATCATTGTATTATTAAAGAAACCAAATACAGTGCAATATCAATAACTTAATCAATTAACTAATTTCTTTATATTCTTTCTTTATTTCTTTCTGAATTTCTCTTACTTAACCTTTAACAATTCAACTTGTCAACAACTTATTAAGCATTTTCATTAAACAATTCAATTTCTTTTTTTTTCCAACAATTCATTAAATATTTTCATTCATTTCAATTAACGTCCACTTTTGTTCTCATTCTCATTTTCTTTTCAAGAATTCTAGGCTTGGCACCATCACCTAGCATCGACAACAACTTTTCCAACTCAGCATACCCCTAGTTTCCTTTACTAGGTCACACGGTCTATTTCACCCGTCTTTTCACAGTCTGTTCCAACTGTATCACTACGGTCTTTTTCACCCGTTTCAACACAGTCTGTTTCAACTGTTTCACTACGGTCTTTTTCACCCGTTTCAACACAGTCAGTTTCAACTGTTTCACTACGGTCTTTTTCACCCGTTTCAACACAGTCTGTTTCAACTGTTTCACTACGGTCTTTTTCACCCGTTTCAACACAGTCTGTTTCAACTGTTTCACCACAGTCTATTCCAACTGTTTCGCATTAGATCACGCCATGATCAAAAATTCCTTCAACTTTTCTCATTCACTTTCCGGACATTCATACTGTCTCTTGCAACACTTTGACTCTGAATCATTTTAATACTATCACTTTCAACAGCCTCTCTCAATCATATCAATACTGTCTCTTTCAACAGCTTCTCTTAATCATATCAATACTGTCTTTTACTTGTAATAGATTTCAGCTTGTATCTATCACCCTCTAAAACTTCTGTTACGAAAAACGGCCCTCGAAACTTTGGATCTAGATTAGTCTGTTGTCTCTCACTGTTTTTGAGTAAAACATAGTCTCCCTCACAGAATTTGACCACTTTGGCTTTGCCTTTTTCAAATCTTTGTTTATCGTAATTTGATACCTTTTCCATGTTTCTTTTAGCCTGCGATCTTTGTTCATTTAGATCTACTACTGTTACGTCATCATCAATCGGAACTAAACCTAAAGGTCTTGCACACTTGCTAATTAAAAGCTCTAGTGACTTTGTCACTCGGTTAACTGTACAGTTTAATGATAACTGTACATCTCCTATAGCATCTTGCCATGAACGCTCACTAGAATCAACAATAGTTAAGAAATTTTTCAACGTGTTCATTACTCGTTCAACTTGCCCATTCGCGCGACTAGCACCGGTAGCTATCAAATGAAGCTTAATTTTCTGAGAAGCACAGAATTCGGCAAATTTTGCGTGACCACCTGAAAGCTCTTGGAAAGACTGGCAAGCATCGAGTTCTGCAATTTCTTTGGATTTTCTATAAAGCACATTAGCTCTAATTTCATAAGTAGCAGCTAAGTCTTCGAAAAGTTCACCTTCACTAAATTTCCTAATAATATGCAAAATATCCTGGTCACGTTGTTGCTCAACATGAATCCAATTTTCCGAAATTTCCATTAATTCTATGCGCTTTTCTACAACTTTGTTTTGTTCCACTTTATCTTTAGCAGGCAAAGGATTCCTCGACAGAAAATCTACATGAGCCATCCGCTCCATGCAGATAATGTCTGAAATGTTTTACTGCATTCACTACAGCTAGAGTTTCTAACTCATACGATGTGTATTTCGACTCACATTTGCTAGTTGTCTTACTAAAATATTCAATCACATACGGTTTATTGTTTATTCTGTGTAACAGTATTCCTCCATAGCCAATGGCGCTTGCATCTGTATGCAGCTCTATGGAAAATTCTGGATCAAATATCACTAACACTGGCTTGCTTGTCAGAATATCAACAATTTTCTTACGAACTAGCATTACCAATTCCGCTTAGCGAAACAACATTATTTGTTCTTTTACCGGACAGCTTGTGTGATATACTCTCTTTAACCAAAGAGCATTCTGCGCCAGAATCAAATGTAATCGGAAATTTCTCACCTCGGTGCAACATGATTGCTTTAGGTCCGTCCACGACGCATAGCTCGACTCTTTTATGCACTTGTGGTCATACACTACCGCCAGTCGAGTTTTTGCATTGGGTGGCAATGTGGCCCTGCTCATGACATCTATAGCATGTTACGACCTTAGCACGCTGTGAGCTCGCACGATGCTCTCCTCCAGATGTTGATGAAGTTTGCATACTACATTCCGACTTCTTGTGCCCGAACTTTCCACAGGTGTAGCATTTTACTGGCACTAATTTAGTCCTCTTTGTATTCGACTCGTCGTCTGAGAAATTGGATCGACGTTTATCGAACGAAAAAGCTTGCAACTCGGACTGCAAGTCTTGTCTGCTTCGAATGCTTTTAGTGTACGCTATTTGTTGCAATCTACGGTCATAGTTTGCTAAATAGCCCAACACAACAGACGCCGCAATTTCCTCGTAATCCATCTTACGCCATTTTGTTGTGAGTGACGTCATCTGCCGACTCGCAAAAACAGCAAGACACTCGCCAGTATTTGGGCGACTGTTGAGCAATTTTAAAATTGTAGCCGCTGGTGTCTCAACATTCTCGAATCGCTGTTCGAACAGCTCCCTGAATTGTCTCCACGTAATCCCTGGATAGCAGATCTGCGACAACCATTGCGATGAACTTCCTCCTAGAGACTTCGACAACGCCAAAATTAATGCGCTGCCTTGTAGCGGAATGTCATTGAGGATTATTTCCACTGTAGCACACCACTGCAAAGCGTCGGCGCTTCTGAATTAAATTTTGGCAACGTCAATCCGCCATTTTGTACTGGCTCGCGTGGTGACGCTTGCAAAGATTTTGCCAATTCCAAAAAGGTGCGATTTTTTTGTTCTAGTAGAACACGAAATTGCTCCTCAAAAGTGGTTGGTCGAGAGTTTGATCCCACTTCTGATATCGGCGAGTAGTTGTTGTTTTGCCGCTCAGCATGCTCATCTGTATTTCCCTCCATTCTCTCTTACAAAAAGGTGCAGCGAGTCTCAGCGTGTTCTCTCTTTCAATTCTACTCTCACACTGAGCCACACTCGACGTCAGTATATACTGTCGTCGCACACTTTTAATGTTATCGATATCAATAAGGAAATGTATTACGCAACCCTGATCAATTCTTATTAAAACTACGCGCGTAATTCAAAATATTCCCACTAACTAATAATCTCTCCGACATATGCATAAAAAATGCGTAGAATGATTTGATATTTGGCTGTCTACATCGCTCAGGGTATCTCCTTGTCGAGCAAATTGAATTGATAAAAAAAGAAGAAATGGAAATAATAGAACTAGAAAAATTCAACAAGATCAGCTGTTGTTATGAAACGAAATTTCTTAGTTGGTAACCCAATAACATTTCGCAAATTGTACAATAGGTGTAGATAATAATTATTTGACTAATACTTGTGAGTCAGAAGTAAGAGTGCTCTAGTCGAGACTGCTCGACTAGGAAATACCCTGAGCCCTGTGAAGAGCCAAATTTCAAATCATTCTACGCTTTTTAATGCATACATAAAAAGAACACATACACACATACATAAGCATGCAGGCATTAGCGCGGCACCCGGCACCCCTTGACATGCCACCCACTAAGCCACCACGCGTTTCTCAGTAAGCAACTTGGCAACTATGTTGTAATACTAAACATTAGCAACATACGCCGACGACGCAAAAGCGAGGCGCAAGCAGACCAACGGTTCGTCGTCCGAGAATTGGCACAGAAGCAATTCTCGGAATTCTGGCGGCAGCGACGCAGACAGCATAAGCCATAAGAGATGGCAAAGCAGAGCCTTGCAGTTATTATTATTTATTATTATTAATATTTATTATTAACAAAACATACATTGACATCTTTAAACTCCTTTTACCAAACGTTGACGGTTAATAAAACCAAGAGCACCTTTAGCTTCATTTACGATAGTAGAGACATGAAGATTGAAAGAAAATTGTGTGTCAAAAATGACACCCAGATCTTTGACAGTCAAAATTTGTTGCAAGGAAATGTTGTTAATAGTGTAATTAACAATATGTGGGATGGTACGACTGAAGATCATTGTCATACACTTAGAGCAATTTAAATGCAACTGATTAGTCACACACCAACGCTGAAAGGAATTAAGATCATCTTGTAGGAGAAGATGGTCAAGTAAGTTGGAGTATGAAAGGCAGAGCTTTACATCATCTGCATACATAACAATTTTGGAGTGAACAATACAGTTAGGAAGATCATTGATAAAGAGGGCAAAAAGCAAGGGTCTAAATGACTGCCCTGAGGTACGCCTGATGAAATAGAGATAAGCTTCGAAATTGATGTCCTCAACAATACTCTTTGAATCCTGCGTTTCAAATAGGATGAAATCCAAGACACAAGTTTAGGGTGAAATCCTAAATGATCAAGTTTGCAAATTAAGATATTATGATTAACTGAAACAAATGCTTTGCTGAAATCAGTATAATTTTATTCTCATTCTATATGTTTTCATCATCATTCATCATAATAAAATACTTTTATATTTCTATCTATATTAATATTGTTTTGTATTATTGTATTACGTTCATTATAGCGTAAATTAGTTCAGTTAAAAGGTAACACGACATTCTTTGACTGTAAGGCGGTACGAAGTTCGCCGTGTCACCTAGTTATATAATAATTAAATAAACAAAATAAGAGAAGAAAAACAAAAATCACTGCAGTTGGATTTGAACCTACATCTACTAAATACATATGTATCGTTAAAGCACGCCATCCCAACTAGCAAAGCCACTTCCTATTTATTAATGGAAAGAAAAGAAAATAAAACTATTTTCATGCCGTCGCCGCCTCGTCTCGAAATCGGACCCTTTTGCTTACACGCTTTGCGCCTACCTGCTGCGCCACATCAGTTTCGCATTATACGAAACTAATTCACTACAAGGGCGAATTTTGACAAATACAAAACTAAAGAAGCTGCTGTTAATGCAAACACAATATAAACACAAATCAATCGAAAATGTGATTCTTTGAAAATGCTGAAATACGCGCACATGAATGCATGTGTGTGTGTATATTAAAACACGGTGGTCTGTTTGAATTTATGCGATTTTGGACAAATACAAAACTAAAGAAGCGGCGGAAAATGCGAACACAGCTCAATAACAATTTTGGTTGAAGAATATGCTAGAATGAATGGCCTTGAATTTATTTGTGCCCATGCGTAGCAAACGCGCTTGCACGTTTCAATGTATGTGTAAATGTAAATGTATTTTGCTGCGCGTCGCTGCTTAACACGTGCATGTGTTAATTGGCCAAACATTTTGTTTAATAGATTGGGACTGAATTAACGAAACCTGTTGAAACTTTCAGCATATGAATCTATTGACTTTTTTACATTTTATTAAAATTCGAACTCATTCACATCGCTATGTTTGCAACAGGTCTTCAACTGGCAGTGTATGAGGGGGCTAGTTAATTAGTAAAAAGAGCCGGTATAAAAAATGAAACAAAAATTGAAATTGCATAAAATTCACATGAATCTACATAAATGCAAAATTTTAGATATATTATGAAATTTAATACACCAGATGCCCCTATGGGAAATGAGTATCACGCATTAGTAGCGAACTACTTTGGGATTTTCCAATTGGCAATGCACTGGTGTGGCGTAGTAGATAGATGCGTAGATGAGGACGGTTGATTTTTTGAAAATGAATGTTCTGTTCGTCCGTCCGTCCGTGTGAACGCTGAGATATTTTTAAGTACGCAACGTAAAATTTTACATGAATACTCGTTAATACTGTCACACCCCAATCGTGTTGTGTATGAGTTGTTTGTATGTATGCATAAAAAATGCGTAGAATGATTTGATATTTGGCTCTCTACAGCGCTCAGAGTATCTCCTAGTCGAGCAAATTAAATTGATAAAAAAAAAAGAAATGGAAATAATAGAACGCTTTATACGCATACATTCAACCGACCACCGTTTTTGTATGTACACATATAAATACATACATTCATATGCGCGCATTTCAGCTTTTTCTAAGAATCATAATTGCGATTGATTTATGTTTATATTATGTCACTGTTAAAAGACACCAGGTTATGCAAAGAATTGTTCCGTTACTTTTAATGTTAACTAACAGCTCTCGGTGACGTCACAGAGAACTCATGTTAAAATTTAGTATGCGCGTGTGTGGAATTTTGATGATATTACCAACTAAAAATTATCAATAAATCAACCGAATAGTTAAATATACCTTTTAATACTATTTTGTTTAGTACATTTAAACTTTGGAAAATAAAATTTAAGTTACTCAACAAGAATGTCACGGCAGTCAACGAACATCACTCAATCGCCATGGAGTCTGTGAGCAATAACAGCTTAAAAACGGTATTCATGAATGAAAAGTAGTAGTAAAAGTAGTAACCCTTATATTGTTCGATTCTTAAATCTATATAGAATTTGTAATTAGAAGCGTTGCAAGTTTTATTTTGGCTTCTGGCTGCAAGACAAATAACAGTGTCAAAATTGCTGGATTTTCATACAAAATTTAAACGCGCGCCAACTTTTGACATGTCTGTGACGTTTCGCTGTTAAAATAACAGGGGTATTTGCGTAACCTGGTAGTCCCTCAATCGTGATATTATGTTTGCATTAACAGCAGCTTCTATAGTTTTGTATTTGTCAATAGTCGCCCTTGTAGTGAAGTAGTTTCGGATTTGCCAACAGGCAATGCAAAACTGATGTGGCGCAGCAGGTAGATGAAAAGCGTGTAAGCAAAAGGGTCCGCGTTCGAGACGCGGCGGCGACGGCATGAAAATAGTTGCGCAGCTGTTCGTGCCTACATACATACATACCTTATGGGACCTATCGTCAATTTTTTTGTGTGTAAATAATTTTGTTCGGACTAAGTCGATTACACAAATATCGGTATTTGATATTTACATTTTTTGATAGTCACACACACAAAAAGAAAATAACATAACTGACCTAGGCTATACGAAAAATTATAATTTTAGCAGATAAATTATTTGCAGAACTTCAACATTAAATCGAATTGCATATATTTCTTAATATTTCTCAGAAATGCTGTTTGTCGTCTTAGTAATTCTTATTAAGCTTATTTATATAGGTGGCACAGGCATATGAATTTTGCAGCTGGGCTTTACAAATTTTGCTGCCTATTTGCCACGCGCCCAGTAGACGTAAACATATCATATTTGGCAAGTTCCGAGAAGGAGTCTAGGGTAACGTAACTGCAAAGTTTGGATGCTTACACTCCAAAAATGTGAAAGTTAGAGGGTATTTTTTCGATATACCACGCCCCCGAAGGGGCGTAAGATTTATTTTTGGGGAATCAATAGAGAAGGCACCCAGTAACACAAACATCCAATTTGGAATCCTCTAGCTCTAAAACTGTAGGAGCTATAAGCATTTTACGATTTGGCGCGCCCCCTGAAGGCGTAGGTATGTCCGCCATATCTTTTTGATCTTGGGTTGCTTATCCCAGTATATATATCAAATTTCAAGTCTTTAGCATCAATAGTGCTCCAAATAAAGCTGATCTTTTAAAATCTCTATATATTCAGATCCGATTTGCCACGCCCCCAGAAGGCGTAGATATAAAATCTTTTTATGAATCTTTATAGAATCGTAGCGTTAAGTTACGTGCCAAATTTCAGCATTCTAGCTTTAAAACTGTAGAAGTTACAGTTTTCCCGATTTGCCACGCCCCCAATGGGCGTAGATATATCCGCCATATCTTTTTGAGCTTGGGTGGTCAACGCAAGTATACATTCCAAATTTAAACTCTCTAGCTCTTCAACTAATATGATTTCTTGACTATGGGCGCAACCATTTTCCGATTTGCCACGCCCCTAGTGGGCGTATCCGGAAAATCTTGACACTTTATAATTCGAGGGTATACACGAGTATATGTTCCAAATTTCAAGTCTCTAGCTTCAATAGCGTAGAAAAATATTGCATTCATACGGACAGACGGACGGACAGCAAGACGGACATTTCACAAAACCAATATACTCTTTTTCCCTTTGGGAAACGAGTCTAATAAATAAATAATTAAATAAATAAACAAATCAACAAAAAGGAAGAAGAAAAACAATCATCACTGCACCTGGACTCGAACCTGCATCTATTTACTACATATGTAAAGTTAGAGCGCATCATCTCAACTAGCACAACCACCTAACGTTTATAAATTTAAACAAGTAAGAAAACTCTAGTCGGAGGTGCCCGACTAGGAGATCCCCTGAGCCCCGTCCGATTTGCATTGTTCAATACGCTTAATAGCTTGCATATAACATTAAATTTTGCAAAATTACATTATAATTTTGAAATTTTATTCAACTAGAATGTATGTAAATAAAAAATAAATTAATAATTAAATAAATAAACAAATTAACAAAAAGCCTAGTAAGAAAACTCTAGTCTGAGGTGCCCGACTAGGAGATCCCCTGAGCCCCGTCCGATTTGCATTGATTAATACGCTATATAGCTTGCATATAACATTAAATTTTGCAAAATTACTTTATAATTTATAGATCCCTTGAGCCCCGTCCGATTTGCATTGTTTAATACGCTATATAGCTTGCATATAACATTAAATTTTGCAAAATTACATTATAATTTTGAAATTTTATTCAACTAGAATGTATGTAAATCAAAAATAAATTAATAATTAAACAAATAAACAAATTAACAAAAAAAAAAAAAAAAGAAAAGAAAAACAAACATCACCGCACCTGGACTCGAACCAGCATCTATTTACTACATAAGTATCGTTAAAGCACATCATCTCAACTAGCACAACCACATCATGTTTATAAATTAAAAAAAAAAATGAAAAAAGTTACGCTATTGTCACTGAGTTTCGAACTCGGGACCTTTCGTTTACGTGCTTTGCGTCTACCCACTATGCCACACCAGTATTGCCTTGCTTGTTGGCAAAACGCAAAGTAGTACTACAAGGCGATATGTGACAAATACAAAACTAAAGAAGCTAAAGAAGCAGATCCAATCGCAATTGTAATTCTTAGAATATGCTGAAATGCGCGCATATGAACGTATGAGTATGTGTACATACAAAAACGGTGGTCTGTTTCAGTGCATACGTGTAATAGGCCATATATGACAAATACAAAACTGCAGCAGCGGCTGAAAATGCAAACACAATTCAAACACAGATTTGGTTGAAGAATATGCTAGAATGAATGGCCTTGAATGTATTTGTGCACATGCATAGTAGACGCGCTTGAACGTTTCAATATATGTGTATTTGTAAATGTTTTTTGCTGCGTGTCGCTGCTCGCCACGTGCGTGTGAAAATTGGCCAAACGTTTTGTTTAATAAATCGGGATTGACTTAACGGAATTTGATGAAACTTTCAGCATATGATTCTATTGAATTTTTTACATTTTATAAAAATGCTAATTTAATCACATGGTTATATTTGCAACAGACTCTCAATGGGTGTTTTACGGCAGGGGCAAATTGGCAACAAAATTTGTAACGCCCAGCTGCAAAATGCATATACCTGTGCCACCTATATAAATAAGCTTAATAAGAATTGCTAAGACGACAAACAGCATTTCTGAGAAATATTAAGAAATATATGTAATTCGATTTAATGTTGAAGTTCTGCAAATAATTTATCAGCTAAAATTATCATTTTTCGTATAGCCTAGGTCAGTTATGTTATTTTCTTTTTGTGTGTTTGACCATACCACCAAAAAATGTAAAAATCAAATTTCGACTTATTCCGAACAAAATTATTCCACACAAAAAAATTGACGATAGGACCCATCATGTATGTATGTATGTAGGCACGAACAGCTGCGCAACTATTTTCATGCCGACGCGGACCCTTTTGCTTACACGATTTTCATCTACCTGCTGCGCCACATTAGTTTTGCATTGCCTGTTGGCAAATCCGAAACAACTTCACTACAAGGGCGACTTTTGACAAACACAAAACTATAGAAGCTGCTGTTAATGCAAACACAATATAAACATAAATCAATCGCAATTGTGATCCTTATATTCCTTCTGAAATGCCCACATATCAACGTATGTATTTAAATGTGTACATGTTATTTAAAAGTGGTAGCAGGTAGCTGAGGTGATCCCGCGTAGCTGCTAACTGTGAATTCCAGGTCCAGCGTCGCTTCCGTGAGGAATGTCGATCCAGGGTGAACACTGATATGATTTTTATGATGATTACGTTGGAGGAGTTTACCTTTTCCCCTTTGGTGGTTATTGCCCTTGTGGTGCAATAATATGATCAATAAGGACAAATGTTACGGTTATGAGCCGGAGTACGTAATAGACAACTTGTGTCTTCTTTATTAAAAAGCGAACTAAAGCTAAAGACAAATGCAAAACATATATAATTCTACTTAGCAAAGTCAATGCGTCGCGCCATCGGACCACAGTCGGCATGCCGACTCAGCATTCTCAGCGTCGCGGCACACCAGCAAAGAAGTGTCATGCGATCGCTGCATGGTTGTTGTTGCTTATTTGCTATAGTATTTGTGTTAACTGCCCCCCCCCTCAAGTTTATGGCCGTCCTCGACCATGTTAAAGTTGTCAATCACACCTTGGATTTTTATCGATGCTCGTCTCTTCCTTATTGCTTGGACAAGGATGAGTGAGGCAATGAGACCCACATTCAGTATTACACCGCCAGTGAACCATAACTTGGGCGATCTAGCATTATCGATGTCTTCCTTCACTTCTTGGATGGAGCGTAAGATTTCGTTGCTCATTCGGTGTAGTAGCGGGATACTCAGAGTCGAGTCATGCCCGATGATCCTTAGAAGTGGAGACCTTACGATGCCGGGAATTTTATTCATTGCTTTCCGCTCGTTTATAAACTCGGTTCCGTTGACGATAGCTACTCGTTCAAATGTTATTAAGTGCGTTCCTTTTGCGATTACTTTGGGGCTATCGTCTGTGCGGACGCGGGCAGTCGCCTCGTTGATGATGATCACGCCGTGATCGACGGGCATTATTTCTTTTAGGTGACTGGGTTGAGTATGGCATTGAGCCATGCTTCCCGCGTAGAGTAACGTCGCGCAGGACTCGCGTCGAGATCGCTCGCAAAAGCTGATGTGTGTGGTCTGGACGCACTCAGTGACTGCAAAGGTATCTTTTTCGCACTCCGCCAGTAAGTTCTCGTCGAGACGTAGTATGGTGTGATTGTGAGACACGGGATAGATGGTGATCTTTTTGCATCTGGCTTCGACCCTTGGGAAGGCTATTAGTATGTGAATTATATCGTCGGACTGAAGGACCCTAATCTTTGAGGCTTCTATTAAACTAACTATTGGAGTGTCCTGTTTGACAAGTGAATTCAAATCTGCGTGATTTAATATTGTAGGGTTTACTATACTAGATATTGCCAAGGTTATTGTGAGAATTAAATTTGGAATTTCGATGGTTAGCATTCTGTTTCTAGCCAAAAGCATCTCATACAAGTGTGGAGTGTCAGTTAATTTATTTTTTTGAGCTTTTATTATCTGGTTTACGGTATCAGTTAGTTTGTTTATTTGTTTCTGTGTCTCGGAATTTATGGCTATTTGTCTGGAATTTGATTCGATTAATTGGGCTTCTGTCACCCTGATTTTTAAGAAATCAGAGGCATCTGGGGTACCTGCTACTACTTTCAGGGCTGTGCCTAGGAAGTCTAAACTCCTAGCCATTCTATGGTGTATCTTGAGTACGGACAGTAGTGTTTTCAAATGGTCGGAATCAGCATCAAGCAGTTTGCGCATATGTGATTGTGGGAACAAATCGGACAATTTTTCTGTTTCTTCTATTATGTTAATGAATTCGGAAAGGTTAGTAGTGTGTCTTAAATAGTCACGGTGTTCGAACACCAACACTTCACCGTCTATTACCGGGATGTAGTTGGCATGCGAGAAGTCGGTGATTCGGGCATTTGCTATTGGAAGGATGGTAAGCGCTATGAAGGTGAACCTGTAATTTGGATTAAGCGTGAGATTGTGGTGCTTTGTCTTGGGGAACTTATTTCCTAACTAAATATAAGGTAAAACTATTTTAGGTTGTCCTTGTGGACCACCCTCCCCTTAATTAAGACAGACGTTCCTAGGTCTGCTTGTATTTCCTGTCTGGTGCAGAGAGGAGTTAGCTTGTTCCCTAACCTCTTGTTGTTTTTGAGGAGTACTTCCTCTCCTACCTTAAATACGCGGTTTTGCCTATTTACGTTACACCTTTCTATGGTGTTTTGTTGGCCTTCTGCCAGTTTGGAGGTAATGCCTGCTCTGCGTTTTTCGGTTCCCTCATGAAGAATTTCAACTGGTTTTTCGCAAATGACCGAGTGTAGCGATTTATTGTATTCTATTGTTGCTCTCAGTATTAGTTCGATCGTGTCCTCGATTTTTTTGTCAATCTTTAGGCACCTAGCGATCTCAACTAAAGTACTGTGGAATCGCTCCACTTGGCCATTTGATGAACTGTGTAAAGGCGGAGCGTTTACAATATCGATGTTATATTGGTTTTTCAACATGGACGTAATGGTCTCTGAGTTGAATGAAGGTTCATTATCGCAATATATTGTTCTAATGTTAGGAAACATATTCACGATTTGCAACAGGGGACCTTTAATGTCGACAATTGTTCTTGATGGTATTGGTTGTACTAAGGCGAATTTGGAAAACTTGTCGATGCAAGTCAAAAATTGTTTTGTGTCGGTTGAGAATATGTCTATGTGCAACATTTCTCCGGTGTATTGTGGGATCGGAGTTTCGCCAAGCTGCTGTTTCTTGGGATGTCTGTCATACTTTGCTTGCGTGCAAACTTTGCAATTTGAGACTACCTCTTGGGCTAATTTGCTCATGTTCGGAAAGTAGTAGTCGCGCAAGATTTGTTTGACATTTTCTTGGGCAGCTCTGTGCGCCCTGTTGTGCTCGCTATTTATTATTTCCAACTGATCGCTTTTACCCGTTATGTCTTGAATGAGATTCTTACTAAACCGGAATTTTGTAGAAGGAAAATGGGCAATCAATTCGTGTTGGAAACTTGCTAACGTGGGAAGGTTGCAATGGATCGCGTTCACGACCTCCGTATTTACAACTTCCTTGAGGGTTTCTAAAATGCTGCTCTTAGCAGTAAAATTGATCAGGTGGCGAGTTTTGTTGCGGAATAAAACTATGATGCGTTTCAATGGGAAACGCGCTTCTTCCAGAACGATCTGGTTTCTGAAGCAGTTTAACGGTTTGTCCGTGGCCTCGACCGTGTAGGTCAGTGAAATTTCGCTGTGAATGGTTGCAGCGTCCGATTGAGGCTCATTTTGTAGGGCATTGAGATTTTGTCTCGACAATGCATCTGCTACAAAACTTTCTTTGCCAGGCTTGTAGCAAACTTTGGCGTTGTATTGGTCGATGTAGGCTTTCCATCTTTTTATTTTTGCATTAGTATTTTTGTCTGCTACTGCAAAGGTGAGAGGCTGGTGGTCAGTGAAAATGTTAATTTCTCTGGAGCCATATAGGTAGTTTTGCAATTTACCTAAGGCCCACACGATAGCTAGCAACTCCCTTTCGTTGGTTGCGTAGTTCAGTTCTGGACTTTTTAGGGTACGAGAAATCATGGTAATGGGTCTGCCTTCTTGGGATAGGACTGCGCCGATTCCGCTTGCTGAGGCATCAGTGGTTAGGCCAAAGGGTTTTTTGAAATCTGGGTACATCAAAATTACGTCCTCTGACGCCAAAATGTTGCGCAGGCGTTGAAACGCGTTGCGCTGAGTTTCGTTGAACTCGACTGCTATTTTCTTTGGCCTATGCTTACTCACCGACCCATTTTCTCCTTTGAGAATGTCGCTTATTGGGCGAGCTATGGCTGCAACGTCTTTTATGAAGATTCTGTAATAGCTTGCCAGACCCAGGAAAGATCTGACACTGTAGACACTTTTGGGTTCGGGGTACTCTTGAATGGCCTTGATCTTCTTTGGGTCGGATTTGGTGCCGTCTTTGCTTACGATGAAACCAAGATACTCTACGCTTTCTTTAAAAAAGTTGGTTTTCTCCTGGCTCACCCTCATATTGGCTTCAATCAGGCACTTGAGTACTGTGTCAATGTGCCTAACATGGTCAACTTCGTTTTTTGAGAAAACTATGACATCGTCTACGTAGACGTAACAAATTTTCCCAATGTGTTCCCTTAGAACATCATCGATTGCCCTTTGGAAGATGCTGCCAGCATTCTTAAGACCAAATGGCAGTCGGCAGAATTCATATTTGCCACCGCAAACAGAGAATGCTGTTTTTTCGCGGTCATGTTCTGCAAGGTATATTTGGTGATACCCTGACCTTAGGTCAAGGGTAGTGAAGTATTTAGCGTTTCCCAGGTTCGCTAGAATCATGGGAATGCTGGGCATCGGGTAACGGTCAGGTATAGTCTTCTCGTTCAGTTTCCTGAAGTCGATGACTAATCTTTTGTTTGCGTTACCATAGGCGTCTGTGCCTTTTTTGTCAACAACCCACGTTGGGCTGTTGTAGGGCGACCTTGATGGTCTGATCATGCCGTCTTTTAGTAGTTGCTTGACCTCATTATTTATGAAGTCAGACACGCCCATTAGACTTGGGTAACTTCTGGCATATATCGGCTCGTTGTCAACCGTACGGATTGTGGCGGTGACAGAGGTGTTAAAAGGGAGTGCTTCTTCCGTTGTTGAAAAAGCCTTTTTCCTCTTAAGTATCATGTTCCTGAACTCTTTTTTGATAGAGATAGGAACTACGATGTCGTTTACATCGGTGAAATTTACATCAGTGCACTTCTGGTATTGAATTTCTTCAGAAATACCCTGATACTCTAGTAGACTCTTTGCAAGGTTCAACTGTACCCCGGCTTGTGTTAACAAGTCGAATCCAATGATGGCATCGAACGAGCTAAGTGTGTCTAATAGAAAAAAGAGGGAAGTGTGATTAAAAATATTTATCAGGTATTTTTCCTTTATTTCAGTGGACCCGTGAATCGAATTCACCGAGAAGGGTTTGGCGACCGGCAATATGGTTTTCAGCTCCTTTACGGGCTTAACACATTTTTTTGCCGCGCCAGTATCGATTAGCATTTTTAATGTTCTCCCAGCCAACCGTCGTTCGATGAACGGTAACCGGGAGTGTTCCCTAAAAAATGGACAGAGTCGGCTTGGTCGTATTCTTCCTCGCTGTCAATTTCTTCGACAGCAGCCTTTGCAGCTTTCTCGTATGCTACCTTTTGTTCTTCGGAATCCGTTTGAAAAATGTTGTTAAGACGTTGCCGTCTCGGGCCTGTTTGTCGCTCTGAGGAGTTCCTCCTCTTAGCAGCGTTTGATTCATTTGGTTGGTTCTGGTTGTATTCCGTGCGCTGCCTAAACTTGGAAGAAGAATCTACCTCCATCGGTTGTGGAGCTGACTCTTGGCTTTCTTTATTAGGTTGCTCCTTTGGAGCATTTTTCTTGAGTTTGTAATGGGGGTTTCTATCTTGACCGTGGTCTTCCTTGTAGTTTTTATTCTGTTTGCCATATGGCTTGTGCTTGCCGTTTTCAGCTGTTTGGGATCGTTCCTCAACAACTTTAGCATAGGAGTTTGCAAACATGCTTCTCTCAATGCTGGCTTCTGTTTCTATGGCGAGGGCTAGCGCAGAGGGTAAGTTTTTGGGTTGCGCTGGGAATACGACCGCTCTGAGCTGTTTCCTCAAGCCTGATATGAAGGAGTGCAAGGCGTCGGCTCTAACTTCAGCGTTAAGCAAATCAGCGCCTTCTTGTTCGTGTGACATAACAATCTTATTAGTTACCAGAGTTAGTCTCTTTTCGACCTCATCATAGTACTGCATAAGTGTCATTTCACCCTGTCTGACCATGTCTAGGTTTTGCCTCAGTAGGCGTAAGGATGTTCGGTCGGCATAGGTGCAATCTAGTCTAGCCAGGATGGCGTCGAAATTTAGCACCGTGTTGTAGGAGATAAGTAAGGCTCCAGCAGGCCCTGTGACCTTGTTCCTAAGAATAGCTACTGCTTGGTAGTGTTCGCTACTACCGTTGAAGGGCTTAAAAAGTTCATACGCATCGATTGCTGCTTGTCTCCAAGCAACATATTGGTCTTGTGCACCAGAGAAGTCTGGTACTGATTTTATTATGTCGAGTTTTATGTCACATTTTACCCCAGGGACAACAGTTATCTTTTGGTAAGAGACGACTGCAGGCGTTTTCACTTGCAACCTTTGTATCTCCTGAGTTAATGAGTTTATCTGGGACTGTTGTTGCGACAGTGCCGATTTAACGGCATTGTCAATGAAAGCTTGAATCTGTGAAGGGTCCATTGTGTTAGCTACCTGATATTCTGGGCACCAACCAACTTGTTCTTCGCCTATACTATTGTCACTGTTGTACTCGGTCTTTATTTCCCTATAGGTGTTCCAGCTCATTTGTCATACTTGTATGAAAACTTTTTCGCATTGGCATATAATTGTTTTAGTATCGGTTGTTTATTTATAATAAAACCTGAATTAAAGGTATGCAACGGTTTTATTCTTATTGAGGGTATGCAATGGTTTTTTTTTTTTTTTTTTTTTTGTCAGTCATCATTTAGGGACACACTGGTACAGTCGCGTTTCTCTAGTGCTCCCGCAAAAGTAATTATCTACCTGAACGCCGCCACCAGAATTATCTGGAAACGGCACAGTCAATAGGCCGCGTTAGTGGCAAAAACTTGTACAGTGTCTTTTTAAAGACACGGTGAAGAGAATATACAGTGCATTTCTCAAATTAATTAATTAAAAGTGCAGTTTGTAAATCGGGCTCCGGCCGCTTGCCAGCGACAGCGTGTCAAAACAGCTGGTCACTGGTTGGTGTCCACGTAAGTCGCACTGGCTGGTTGTTGTCCAAGGAAGGTCAACAGTCAGTGTTGCATACTCTTGGGCAGTCGCAAATTTGGCAGCAACAAATTTGTGAATCTTGCCCAAAATGGAAGGAGACTTACCTGACCAATCCCAGCTTTGTGAAAAGCTGTCGAAGGCTGAGAAGATGAGAAAACTTGCTGGTCCACCTGCAGGGCTGCGGGCCAGCATGGCGAAAGACCTTTATAACTCAAATGGAATGTCAAACTTCAATAGTAACATGATCGCTACGACAACAAGCACTATTACGACTAGTACACTAACCTTCGCAAGTACAAGCAGCCAACTAAGCTATTCAATAGCAAGTGCCACTACTGGTGGCATATGTTCCGTATCGAAATCCTCGATTACAGAGGTTTCTATCCCTAACATAACACAAAAATTACCAAATGATTGTAAGTTTCAGATACCGATGGTCTCTCTTCGTAAAAAACAAAAGAGAGCTGACAAAGTCTTCAAAACAATCCAGAAAAACACCCCACCAGCTTCACGAAAAACTCACCTAACAATAAGCCGACAAAATCCAACTCCAGCTAACACCTCTTCGGCAGCTCTTCTAAATAATCGTTACGCAGCGCTATTAGAAGAAGAAGCAGCGCTATTAGAAGAAGATGCTATAATGGAACTCGACGAAGAAGATCAACATGATCAAGTAAAAGCCAGTAGTTTAACTATGGATAACAATGAGCAGCCAAGAAGTACAGTGCCTAAGCCTCCAGCCATCTGCGTACCTGATGTCAACAAAATGAGCAATCACGAAGAAGCACTTAACTCTGTTATTTAAGCTGACGAGTACGACATTCGTACATCGAGATTTGGAGTCTCCCGTATATATGCGAAAAATGCCAAAGCTTTTCGGGCAGTTGTAGACATGCTTACGAAGCAAAATTGCGAATTCTGGCATCATCAGTTGAGAGAAGATACACCGTGTAGACTAGTCATTCGAAACATTCACCCAAATGTACCAAAACAATTGATTGAACGTGTATTTACTGATAAGGGTTTCATAGTCTTGAACGTATATTGTCCTAGAAAACCAGACTGGCGCAACATTGATGTTAATGAAGAGGATGATCCAGAAATAAATAATATGAAAACTCGACAAAACATTTTCTATGTAAATATAAAGAAGACGCCAAACGTTGCAGAAGCACTTAAAATTACTCAAATCGGTAGACATAGAGTAACAGTTGTAAAGGCTAATTACAATAGAGAGTTGGTGCAATGCTTTAGATGTCAGGATTTCGGACATACCCGGAACTATTGCCTTAAAAAGCCAGTTTGCGGCAAATGCTCAGACGACCATTATACTGGATCAACATTATGTGGAGTAGAGTAGAGTAGAGTAACAGTTGTAAAGGCTAATTACAATAGAGAGTTGGTGCAATGCTTTAGATGTCAGGATTTCGGACATACCCGGAACTATTGCCTTAAAAAGCCAGTTTGCGGCAAATGCTCAGGCGACCATTATACTGGATCAACATTATGTGGACTAAGTCTAAGCTCTAAGTCGATATGCGCAAATTGCGGCGATAACCACTTATCTAGTGATAAAAGCTGCTCAGTCAGAATTGAGCTGAGCAAGAAGCTTAAACCAGCTGCGAGACTACCGGAGCAAGGATTGCCAATCGGAAGCCGAAATATAAATCGCCCACCCAGATCACAAGTCATCCCAGATGCTACTGTTAGGAGTGGCTTTACTTATGCAGACATTACAAGACCTCGTCTGGACAAGCACATCAACTCAGCCCAGGATAGATCCCGAAAGTTCGATACAACTGATGATCAACATTTTAATAACAAATTCAAATTACTGGAAAAAGCCATCAGCGACTTAAGTAGCAGAATGGATCAAATGTTCAAGTTCAGGGAATCTACTTACCAGGGTACGACCAATACTATGCAAATCATCCGAGTGGCACCTCGAAAGATGGTGCTGCTGTTTTTGTACGATCGTCTATTACTCACGAGCAAAATGAACCAATGTCTAGACTGCATATACAAGCTGCCAGCGTGACTGTGCCGATTAACGGTGTTTGCATCAAAATCTCGTCCATTTATCTGCCTCCCAATATACCTTGGAGCAAAGTTGATTTTGAACAACTAATTCTGGACTTAGGTGACAAATTCATAGCAGGCGGTGATTTCAACTCAAAGCACTCGTGGTGGGGTAACTCTAGATCCTGCGTCAGAGGGAAACGGCTACAAGAGGCCATCATCAGTAGCACATGCCAAATCCTTGCCACAGGCGAACCAACGTTTTTCTCTTATAACACTCGGCTTACACCTTCTGCTTTAGATTTTTATATTGTTAAGGGTATTGATATAAGTAGACTTTCAATCGCAAGTAAGTGTGAACTCTCCTCGGATCATCTGCCAATCATAGCGACACTTCATCAAACACCGCAATTCAAAGACAAGAGACAGCATATCCTTCCACGAGGCGCTTGTGTTGAAATCTTTAAAGCTGACCTGGAGAGAAGAGTCAACCTAAACACTGAAATAAACAGCCCAGAGGACATTAAAGATGCCATCTCAATTCTAATGAGTAACATTAGGTTAGCAGCATCTAATGCCTCTCCGGAAAATACGAACTCACAAAGCCAACGAAGACAAATTACTCTTCCTTATGGCGTAGATATGCTCTTACGCCTGAAAAGAAGAGTAAGGAAGCAGTACGTAAGGACGGGTGATCCTCGCATCCATAGAATTTATAGTAGACTGTCGAACCGTTTGAAAAAAGTCCTAGCAAAACTTAAGCAAAGAAAAATTGATGATATTCTAGAGAATGCTGGACCGGAAGCATCATTCAACTATACTCTTTGGAAGCTCACGAGTCGCTTTAAAAGAGTTGTCATCCCGAAAACTCCTATCAAAAATCCTGCTGGTGGTTGGTGTTACTCCAGTCAACAGAAGGCTGAAATATTTGCAGATAGCCTAGAGGAAAGATTTAAGCCTTTAAATCTATCAACTGTGGTTATGCGTAGGGCTATAGAGTTGAGATAGGAGATGCCGTTTCAAATGTCCTTGCCAGCAAATCCAGTAACACTGCAAGAGGTTGAGCAGCAGATCAGGAAGCTAAAAGCTAAAAAATCCCCAGGCGAAGACCTCCTGGATAATAAAACATTAAAACTTCTCCCGAAGAAAGCCCTGCTGTACATAGTATTGCTTCTTAATAGTATACTAAGGATTGGTCATTTCCCAAATAGTTGGAAGTCTGCGCTCATCACCATGATACCAAAGCCAGGAAAACAACACACGGATGTCGATGGATACAGACCAATTAGCCTGCTTTCAGCACTAGGGAAAATGACGGAAAGAGTAATACTTAACCGCATTTTGAAACTGGAGACTGTATCTGAAAAAATTCCAAAGTGTCAGTTTGGATTCAGACAAGGTCATGGCACGCCGGAACAGCTCCATCGAGTGGTTAATTTTGCCCTAGATGCTATGGAACGAAAAATGTACGCAGTTGCTGTGTTAATGGACATCCAACAAGCCTTTGATAGGGTATGGCATGATGGACTTCTTTTTAAGCTGAAGAGTGTACTAACCCCGCAGCTGTTTCAGCTTGTAAGCAGCTTTCTCAAGGACAGAAGTTTTAGCGTTGTTGTCGATGGAATAAAATCTTCGAAGCGCCCAATCTGCGCTGGAGTTCCTCAAGGCAGTGTTCTTGGCCCTACACTATACAGTCTATATACAGCCGACATGCCAACAACAATTCCTACAAGCGCACTGGATGAAAGCAATGTATTAGTAGCAACATACGCTGATGATACAGCAATCCTTTGCAGAAGCTCAAGCATAGATCAAGCTTCGAGAGCCTTGCAGGAATATGTGAGTAGTTTTGAGAATTGGGCTCTTAAATGGAACATAGGCATCAACAGCAGCAAATGCGTTAACGTCACTTTTGCGACAAGGCCTTTATCGTGTAGGGGTATTACTATGCTGGGCTCCACACTCACCCACAAGAGCTCGCATAAGTACTTAGGTGTGATCCTGGACAGACACTTAACGTTCAAAACTCACACATTCATGGTTCGACAGTCGGTGATGGCGAAAGCAGGAAAGATGGCCTGGCTGCTGGCACCAAAAAATAAATTGTCAATGCAAAATAAAATTACCATTTACAAGTCCATACTAAGTCCAATATGGAAATACGCACTGCAAATATATGGCATAGCAGCAAAGAGTAACCTTAATAAAATTAGGGTTGCTCAATCTAAGATACTAAGGCGAATGTGCAATGCTCCCTGGTACATACGCAACAGGGACATTGAAAGGGATCTAAGGATTCCCAAAGTGGGTGATGTGATGCAATTGCATTCACTGAACTACATACAACGTCTTGGCAGACACCCAAATGAGCTTGCCAGACAACTCACTACCAAGCCAAGAAAGAGAAGACTTAAAAGGAACCACCCATTGGATCTTCCCACTAGGTTCCTTTAAATTTCTTACAAAATCTAAATCTTAAATATATATAATATTGTAAATACCATTGTAAATAATACACAGCTATATCGCCTGTGATATATTGTTCTCACTAATGTAAAACTAGATTAAGTTGCCACATTAGGTAGCAGTAAGCTAGTTAATAAAATAATATGCACCTTTTTTAATAAAAAAAAAAAAAAAAAATAAATAAAAATAAAAAAAAAAATAAAAAAAAAAAATAAACTTAGTCCCGTGTGTTTTTTTTTTTTTCTTATTTGAATTCACTTGGCAAACTTACATGTTTTGTGTTACTGCCTATGAACTCGGTGGGCGATAGGACGTTGGGCGCCAGTTATTTAAAAGTGGTAGCAGGTAGCTGAGGTGATCCCGCGTAGCTGCTAACTGTGAATTCCAGGTCCAGCGTCGCTTCCGTGAGGAATGTCGATCCAGGGTGAACACTGATATGATTTTTATGATGATTACGTTGGAGGAGTTTACCTTTTCCCCTTTGGTGGTTATTGCCCTTGTGGTGCAATAATATGATCAATAAGGACAAATGTTACGGTTATGAGCCGGAGTACGTAATAGACAACTTGTGTCTTCTTTATTAAAAAGCGAACTAAAGCTAATGACAAATGCAAAACATATATAATTCTACTCAGCAAAGTCAATGCGTCGCGCCATCGGACCACAGTCGGCATGCCGACTCAGCATTCTCAGCGTCGCGGCACACCAGCAAAAAAGTGTCATGCGATCGCTGCATGGTTGTTGCCAGTGCAGAGCACTGAACTCACAATTTGGCGTGTCAGCATTATTCATGTGTTGTTGCTTATTTGCTATAGTATTTATGTGTTAACTTACATACAAAAACGGTGGTCGGCTTGCCTGTAAGCGTATGGTATATGGCGATATTTAACAAATACAAAGCTAAAGAAGCGACTGAAAATACAAACACAACTCAATAACAATTTTGGTTGAAGAATATGCTAGAATGAATGGCGCTGAATTTATTTGTGACTATGCATAAGCAAACGCGCTTGCACGTTTCAATGTATGTGTAAATGTAAATATATTTTGCTGTCGCTGCTTAACGCGTGCGTGTCATAATTGGCCAAACGTTTTGTTTAATAGATTGCGACTGACTTAACGGAACTTGATGAAACTTTCAGCATATGATTCTATTGAGTTTTTTACATATTATAAAAATGCTAATTCATTGACATGGTTATATTTGGAAAAATTGAAATTGCATAAAATTCACATGAATCTACATAAATGCAAAATTTGAGATAAATTATTAAATTTAATATACTAGATGCCCCTATGGGAAACGAGTATCACGTATTCGGTTTCACCCAACGTTCTTGCTTGATTCTATATAATTTGATTATTGGTAAAACTGATTCGCCTTGTTTGTTAATGCAGATTAATTTTTCTGTTCCCTCTAGAACAACCAGACACTTTCGTCCGTTGTATTTACCTTTATGCACTTCGGATTTTTCCGTGCATAGCTTGTTTCAGTAGTAATTATAATAAATTTATTATAATTAAATTAAATCAGAGGAGAACACATGATAAAATTTATTATAATTACTACTGAAACGAGCTATGCACGGAAAAATCCGATGTGCATAAAGGTAAATACAACAATCCCTTAATAAAACCATTGCTTACAGGTCATCTTCGTGGTATTACTAATACTATCAATTATTGAGCCTGTAATGCTTAGATTTTTACTTATATTCTAAGACTTTAGATTATTCAATTTGTAAGTTTCCTTCAATTACTCTCTATCTTTTATAGCTTCAATTATATCACTGACTAAAATGGCTGTGAATTGGGGCATAGCTGGCAGTACTGGCAAATAAAGTACCCCACCGAGTTAGTGGTCTTATCTTATTTCAGGCGTCTCTTACGAACATGAAAGACGATTACACGTACTGAATTTTGTAATGTTTGGTTTACATTATCTTAAGGGTCGTTTACGTTTTGTAATCTATTTTTATGTTGTCACCACATGGCGAGATCTGTGTTCATGCTTGAACATTCTGCCAAGGGCCGAGAAAGTGACCGTAACAGAGAGAAGGTTAAAATGCTACTTATATTTGTGGAAAAGCTATGGCTTGTAATCTTCTGCGTACATGTATTTTTCTTACAATATATATTATTATAACTATTATAATTATCATACCAGGTCCTAAGGATATGTGACCGGTCGCGTGATGCCATTTAAGAGCATTTATTTTAAAATTATGATTTTTTATTTGTCTAAGTTCGTTTTTCAATTGATCTAGTTCTAAAGTATGATTAATAATTGGGGTTTTTAGTGGATCCCATACAATTTTGGGTATTTCACTTATATTACTTATATAGGGAGTTGATACCGTTTCGTAACTTTCAGAGTGAAGTATGTAATTTGCCATTAGTATTTTGTCCAAAGTTCTAGCCGTACAATCTGATTTTAATGTCAAAATACCTTGTTCTGGCAAGCTTATTATTTCTTGATGTGCACGATTACATTTAATGTTCACTTTTGTATTTGTCGGTATTTTAAATAACCAACTACGTCTTCTGTGTAACCCAATAATTTGATGAGGTTGAAATCATTTTGTAAAAGCAATTAACTGGGTTGTTAGGCTTAAAGGGTGACACCTCACAAGAGTCGTCATTTGCACTATTCTATGGCCTATTTCCTTCGCAAATACGTGTATAGGTTTGCCAGTGCTTACATTTATTTAATGTTGCTTCTGACATTAAATGATATGAATCTATTGCAAAGTTATAAACTTTTTTGTTTTTTTTTGTTGTTTGTTTTTTTAATAAATCTTTATTGCAGCTCCTTGTCTTACGACTCTACAGCGCATTTATAATTAAACCTTAACCTAATTTGTTGGCTAGAAGCCGGTATTTACATTATTTACAGTAGTAGTTGTTATGATTATTAGTTATTAGTGTATGTGGTCCAACGGGTGAAGCCTTTTTAGCCTTCGCCTATTGTTGTTGTGTGCCAGGTCAGTAGCCAGTTGATTTGGGTGCGCTAAGAGCCTGTCCGCGTACCTTGAGGAGTGACGTCCGATCAGTTCAGCAATTGTTGGAATTCTGAGATCGCTGTGCACTATTCTATGGCCAATTTCCTTCGCAAATACGTGTATAGGTTTGCCAGTGCTTACATTTATTTAATGTTGCTTCTGACATTAAATGATATGAATCTATTGCAAAGTTATAAACTATAAATGGAAGTTTCACTTCTGCAATAATAACCCCCTGTTGGTTTTTAATTGGTAAGGGTATAATTTTAAATACCTGAGATGTGTGTTGACTGAATAATGGTATTTTAGCATTTATAATTATTTTCTTATCTAAATAGAATCCGTTAGTTTTGAAGTTCTACCTCCTCTTAGTGGGCGTTCTCTTTTTTCAGTACTATCGTCTGATTCTTGCGTTTCACATATTTTAGTAATGGGTCGTGTTACAAAACCTTCTTGAGTTTTAATTTTAGCAACTCTAACTTTTTCGTCAGCGCC
The DNA here is from genome assembly GCA_035045185.1 of Drosophila meridiana. Classification (NCBI taxonomy): domain Eukaryota; kingdom Metazoa; phylum Arthropoda; class Insecta; order Diptera; family Drosophilidae; genus Drosophila; species Drosophila meridiana. Next base: position 478,075 of record JAWNPF010000076.1, read on the forward strand.
TTTGTGAACTTCTTCAATTTTACCAAGTGTCCATCTAGCTGGATGGCAGTTTTCCGACTTTACTAACACTATTTGACCTTTCTCAATATTTTGACTTCCGCGTTTCCATTTATTTCTTTGTTGTAGAGTATGCAAATAATCTTCTTTCCACTTGATCCAAAATTCTCTTTTCAATTTTTTCAATCTATCCAAATTGTTAATTTTTTCTTCGTTTACATTTTCTACTGCAACTAAGTTCGGTCTACCAATAAGAAAATGCCCTGGTGTTAGTACTTCCAAATTATCTATATAATCTCCTGTTGTGTATAAGGGTCGTGAGTTTAATATCGCTTCAATTTGACATAGTAAGTTTGACATTTCTTCAAAAGTTAAGCTGCTATCAAATGATATTTTACCGATTTAACTCCGGCTTCCCAAATACCTCCGAAGTGAGGTCCTGCCGGGGGAATAAAGTGCCAACTAATCTGGGCGTTACAAATTTTGTTGCTAATTTGCCACGCCCCCAGTAGGCGTAGACATAGCATTGGCAGATGACCGCAGATGGAGGAGTACGATGACAACGACCAGGTCTTCACTGTTATTTTCAACACCAAAATACAAGGTCAGGCTAGAACTATGCTTAATATTAACCCACCAGCAAATTGGACGGAGTGTAAGCATCGTTTGAGACATCATTACATTGATAACAAAATAAGAACAATCGTTGAGGAAATTACTGATTTTTCGGTCTTTGAAAATAATAGTAGATTAGTTGATATTTTAAGTGGATTATTAATTCAAAGAGTTAAAGAATTAGCATGTGGTCCGATGGCAATTGCCTTTATGAACAAAACAACTTTAACAGATTTAAGAAATGAACTTTCTAATTTCGTTGGTCTAAATTTTGGAAATTTGAATAAAAAATTATTAATAAAAAATGACAATAAATGTCCATCAAACTGTAATAACAGACAATTCAACCAGAACTCAAGACAAGACACAGACAACAGAAATTACAACGAAAATAATCAAATATATAATAATTACCAAAGACAAGACCGGCAACAGAATAGCCAAATAGTTAGAAATAATCAACAACAAAGTCAGAACGTAAGACAAAATCAGAATTTTAACAGACAATACAGTCAGAACATAAGACAACCCCAAAATTTTAACAGACAACAACAAAGCCATAACATAAGACAAAATCAATATTTTAATAGACAAATAAGTCAGAATATTCGACAAAATTATCAGCAACCAGAACCAGAAGCAATGAGTGTAGACAATTTAAATGATGAAGAAGCAAATAATAATTCAAATTACGAAAATAAACAAGAAGAGTTTTTTACCAACTAGCCTCGGAAAAAACAAAAGTTTTTATTAGGGGAACTATAGAGGGGGATACTTTTCTAATTTTAGTAGATACTGGATCTACTATAAGTATATTGAACACTAAAAATATATGTAAATCAAAGTATAAAATAATCGAAAAATTTTCAAAAGCTATTTACACTATTAATGGAAATATAAAAAATGACAGTTATTTAGTTAAAACAAAAGTACCAAGCGAATTCAAATATACAGATTGTGCAAGAATAAGATGGGTAGCTATGTCCCTGGAAAAATCATATGATTTTCTATTGGGCATGGATTTTATCCAAAGAAATTTTGAAAATATTGATTTTAAAAACGAAATAATTAAAAAAGTAGGCAAGCTTTGTTGAAATAGTGCAAAATTTTTCTTTCACAAAATATATAAATAAAATACAATTTTTGCTTAGATATTTTGCATATAAGTTGTGTGCGTGAACTCGTGGGTGTAGTTGGAACTACAACCTGCAAAAGGGCTCTGCTGCCCGGCGTGTAAGCAAAACAGCAACACCAGAATGGTTCTTAAAAAGTCTTTAGCCGAAGCTTTTTTGCAAGCTGTCAATGAGCCTTCAAACAGCGAAATGGATATCACAGTGGAGCCTGTATTGCAGGCAACAAATGCTGAATCTGCTACATGCGCAAATGAAGCTATGCGATTCCAAAATGTTAAAATTAAGCGTAAGACAACTAATATCAAGCGCAAGATTATTACTGCCACTTCTCCTAAGCTTGCTAGGAAGAAATTCAACCTTGGCAAGAATAGCGAAGCCTCAACTATGCTACAACCTGACTATATCGACAGCTCGAATAGATTTAGTTTGCTTGCACCAACTCCTGATGAAATTAAAGTCGAAATCAATAGCGAACAGCCCAGCACCAGCAACCAAGCTGCTATTGCTGCGTCGAGGCGGGTTGCTGCCATAGCTGGCAGCTCTGAAATACCCGTTAAGGCACAGCCCAAACCCCCACCAATCGTTATGGAAGGAATTAGTAACGTCAATCTACTAATGCAAGGCATTGCAAAAGTTGCGGATCTGAACAAGGTTGAGGCCAGGGCTTCTTTGGGTGGTGTCATGAGGCTCTATACGGCTAATGCTGATACCTTCCGCAGCATTGTCAACTGGCTCGAGAAAGATGAATATGAATTCCACTGTTATCAGCTCAAAGAAGACAGGCCATACAGAGTTTGTGTTAAAGGCTTGCACCACAGCACCTTACATAGCCAAATAATGGAAGAATTAGGCAAAATTGGCCACAAAGTTATTGATGCCCATACGCCCCAGCGGCGTAGTGAGCCAGGTGCTCCCAGAGATAGCCCAGTCAACATGTTCTTCCTGAACATTGCATCAGCTGCCAACAACAAGGCGATCCTGGCAGTTAAGACACTCTGTCATACGAGAGTCGTAATTGAACCACTCCGTAAGCGGACGGCCGTCTTGCAATGCCATAGGTGTCAGCAGTTTGGCCACACAGCTAAATACTGTCGCAAGACGCACATATGTGTAAAATGCGCCGGAGAACACCCTTCCCGAGACTGCACTCGACCACGCAACGAGCTATGCACTTGCTTTAACTGTGGTGAGCAGCACCCTGCTAACTATTCGGGCTGTACCAAATACCAAGCGTTCCTTCAACGCTCCAAGCCCAGAAGTGGACTAGGCGGCAGAAGCGAGAGTAAGGAGCGACCTTTGCTAATAACTACTTCAAGAAACAGACTGGTAGCCACTCCTCGAAGCGACGTCACCTATGCGGAAGTAGTAAAGCAACAACAGCAGCAGGCTCAACATCAACAGCAACAACAGCAACAGGAGCCGTTTAATGACAGGAGCCGTAGCCGTCAAAGGACGACGAGGGATTCACATCATCCAATGGCCAGCAGTAACATTGAAGCCATTTTGCAAGTGCTTAATGAAAGCATTAGCTCTCTCCGATTGCTCCAAGAGAAGCAGATGGAGCTAATGATGATGATGCTGAAACAGCAACAACAACAGACACTGCAGCAGGGGCAAATACTTAATTTGCTCACCGCTCTCCAAGCGCAGAAGACACCATAATGATGCCGCTGCGCATCCTCGTGTGGAACGCCGACGGAGGTTGCCACGAAGCTGCACGAAGTTGAGTGCTTCGTGCGGCGACATGAGATGGATGTTTTGCTGCTCAGTGAGACACACTGCAAAGAGCTACAGGCACCCAAAATATTCGGATTCGAGGCCTATACTGCAAACGACCCTAGTACCGGCAACGCCAAAGGAGGTGCAGCGATCCTGATAAGGTCTAGCCTGGTCCACTTCCCGTTGACACCAATAGCTACTTCTAAAGTCCAACTTGCGTCAGCAGCTCCGTTCTAGACTCGGCTCTATCAACTTTGGAGCGATCTACTGTCCACAGAGGTTCATCTGGACTACTGATTAATTTGAGACGATTTTGGAGCATCATCGTTCCAAATTCATCGTCGCGGGTGACTGGAATGCGTCGCATTGGCTATGGGGAGCAGGAAGGTGCAATCCAAGAGGCCATGCGCTTGCAAATCTCGTCCTGAACACGGAGATAAATGCACTGGCAACAGGGGGACCAACGAGGTACCCGTACGGCAGCAGGGGTTCACCAGGCTACATTGATTTTGCTCTGTCTAAGGGATTGCTGAGCATCCATGCAGACATAAGAGCGGTCGTTGAGCTCAGCTCCGATCACCTCCCACTCATAATAACGCTGGACGCATCTGCTTTGTCTTATCCTAAGACGGAGCGGCTAATTACCAGGCGCACTAATCTGGAATGGTTCCACGAGCACCTCGAGTCGTCACTGCACCTCAATATGGAGATGAGCTCTGGTAAGGATGTGGATGACGCTATCGACATGTTCAATTGCTCTGTCCAGACAGCAGCTAGAATGGCCTCTGGTGCAGCGCCCCTGAGGCCCGTAGCGGATAGGATTCCTGTAACCAGAGAAATTCTGCTGCTCATTGCTGAAAAGAGACGCAAACGCTCTAGATGGATGAGGTCTCGTCACCCCTTGGACAAAGCCGAGTGGAATAGAGTGCGAAGCAGGCTCCGTCGAGCACTCATGGAACACAAATCTGCATGGTTTGACGATAGACTTGCTAACACTGGGGTTGCAAGCGACGCAACGCACTCCCTTTGGAAGGCCACGCGCGGCATCAAAAGGCGATGTGCGAGGAAAGCGCCTCTGGCTGACAGAAACGGGACATGGTGCCGGACTGACTTAGAGCAAGCAGAAGTGTTTGCTGAGCATCTAGCTGAGCGCTTCCAGCCATTTAATCTGGCCAGCCAGCAACAATATCACGATACTTACGACAAGCTGACTCAAGCGCTTCAAATGGATCTGCCTATCAAGCCATTTGACCCAAGTGAGATAGCCGAAGTAATCGCAAGTCTAAATATAAATAGAGCGCCAGGACATGACGCCATTTGCAATGCCACATTGAAGGCACTGCCTAGACATGCGATTCGCTTCTTAGCAATGGTGTTCAATGCTATAGTAAGGCTACAATACTTCCCTCCCCAGTGGAAGCTTGGAATCATCACCATGATCCACAAGCCCGGCAAGCCGGAAAGCGAACCTTCTTCTTTCAGGCCGATAAGTCTCCTCCCTTCGGTATCAAAGGTGCTGGAAAGACTTATTGCCGCCCGTCTGGTTAAGATCATGGAATCTCGAAGAATCATTACTGAACACCAGTTTGGGTTCCGTGCTGGTCACAGCACTGTGGAGCAGCTTCATCGAGTTGTTGACCAAATTCTAACGGCCTACGATAATAAGGAGTATTGTAACGCCCTATATTTGGACATCCGTGATGCGTTCGATCGAGTATGGCACGCCGGTATCCTATTGAAAATCAAACGGACTCTCCCTGCGCCTTATTTCGGATTGCTCAGGTCGTACCTCGAGGGAAGGCGATTCGCTGTACGCTTCCATACAGCGCTATCCACTCAGCATAATGTGGCAGCTGGAGTACCGCCGGGTAGTGTCCTTGGCCCTCTGCTGTACTGCCTGTACAGCCACGATATGCCGCAGCCTGATAATAGCCTGTATGGATCATCAATGCTGGCCACCTTCGCAGATGACGTATGCATCACCTACAGGTCCCGATGCGAGCACGATGCAGCTGATGGCATCCAAGATTATGCCACAAAATTTGCGGATTGGGCAAGGCGCTGGAACATTGCCATCAACAGCAGCAAATCGTCAAATGTCTGCCATACGCTGAAACGGGGAACGCCACCAGCCGTGCTCCTGGAGGGAGCTCCAGTACCACAAGCGAATGATGCCAAATATCTAGGAGTGATACTGGATCGCAGACTCACCTTCTCCAAGCAAGTAACGGCCATCACAGTGCGCTTACGTGCGGCCGTGAAAAAGCATTATTGGCTCCTCTGCTCGCGTAGCAAATTGTCTCTGTCAAATAAGATGACAGGTTATTGCGCCAGTGTGGAAGTATGGATGTCAAATTTGGGGCTTGGCTTGTGACAGCCAAATCCGCAGAGTCCAGGTTGCCCAGAACAAAACCATGAGACTGATTACCGGCTGCGAATGGTATGTTAGAAACACCACGTTGCATCGTGACCTGAAACTGGCCACAGTCTTTGACCAAATCAACCAACACTCGAGTCGGTACAACGACAGATTGGAGCGGCACAGAAACCAGCTAGCAAACATGCTCACTACACAGCGAACTCCTAGGAGACTGAACCGAAGGCAACCGAGAGACTTGATTCTCAGATCTCCTATGACGATGGTCAACAGACGTTGACACACAGCAGCCATTTCTGTATTATTATTGTATTGTCTTGTAAATATATGTAAATATTATTAATGTTAAAGCTAACGCAAGTTAGCCGGCGCGCCCATATGGGCAGAATTAATAGATACCAAGCTCACAAAGGGGTTACTGATTACCCCGTATGGCTTTATTAAATATTATTTAAAAAAATAAAAAAAAAAAAAAAGAAATAATTAAGCTTTGCAATGGAGTCGAAATTCCATTCCTTTCCAAATTATCAGAAGATGTTTGTGTAATGGAAGTAGCGAAATTGATGACTTCAAGCTAGAAGGGCTTAATGCGGAGGAAGCCCAGATAGTAAAAAATCTTACGAAAAAATATGATAAACTATATTTTAAGGAGGGTGACCAGTTAACTAACACTAATACAATAGTTCACAATATTAAAACCACAACAGATCAACCCATAAATTCAAACAGACCACCGCTTTTGTATATATACATACACATACATTCATATGCGCGCATTTCAGCATATTCTAAGAATCACAATTGCCAGTGATCAGCTTCTTTAGCTTCTTTAGTTTTGTATTTGTCACTTATCGCCTTGTAGTACTACTTTGCGTTTTGCCAACCAGCAACGCAATACTGGTGTGGCGTAGTGGGTATACGCAAAGCTCGTGAACGACCTTTCTTTTGAGTTCGAAACTCGGTGATGACAGCGTAACTTTTTTAATTTTTTTTTTTTAATTTATAAACATGAGGTGGTCGTGCTAGTTGAGATGACACGCTTTAATGTTACATATGTAGTAAATAGATGCAGGTTCGAGTCCAGGAGCGGTGATGTTTGTTTATGTTGTTTTTTTTTTATGTGATAATTTGTTTATTTTTTAATTATTTATTTATTTTTGGTTTACATACATTCTGGTTGAAAAAAATTTCAAAATTACAATTTAATTTTGGAAAATTTAATATTATATGCAAGCTATATAGCATATTAAACAATGCAAATCGGATAGAGAGTATTCTCAGGGTATCTCCTAGTCGGGCACCTCCGACTAGAGTTTTCTTACTTGTAATCTTTATCTTTTTCGATAATGGTCACCGGTTGGACTAACGCTACATTCAAAACAAATGCAAATAAAACCAGAGGTATTTATTTCAGAGGGACTTTATTTAGCTAAAAATAACTTCAGTTCAATGGAGGTTGTTAACTATTCTCCCACAGAACAAAAAATTCACCTCGACTCTCAACTAATAGTAAATAAATTTGACGATAATGATTTTATAAACGTTAACTTTCTTGCGAATTTTGAAAAACCCGTTGTACCGAATGAGGCAAATTCCATAAAACAATTCAGAATAGATCACTTAAAGAAGAAAAATCCGCTTTCCTCAACCTTTGCCGAGATTTCTCAGATCTATTCTATGACGAACATGACACGCTATCAAATAATGTTAAACATACAATCAACACTACAGACGAGATGCCAATATACACAAAACCCTTCAGATACAGCCCCACAAAACGACTAGAAATTCAAAGACAGATAACAAAGATGCTTGATCAAAATATAATTCGCCACAGTCACTCTCCTTGAAGTGCACCAGTGTTTCTGGTGTCAAAAAAATTGGACGCATCAAAAGAAAACAAGTAATAAAACTCTAGTCGAGAGTGCTCGACTAGAAAATACCCTAGGAAGTAAATTATTGTTTTTATTTTTAATACTTTAATTTATTAATATATATTAAAAATACAATATTTAATTATTAGACATTAATAATTATTTTGTACAATATCTAAAAACTAAATTATTATTTATATATGCACACTATCAATCCCTATCCCGAACACTTACGGAAATACCACTGTGATAACTATATCCTCACTGGATAGATTTAAAAAAGCCCAATCTATATGTGAATCACGATTGGTTGTTGACCTTTTCAAATCTAAAGATTCTGAAGCTTTTACTTATCAAATTATTATAAAAGCTTATCGATTTTTCAAGCCTGCTCAAACATAAATTTAAATCTTCAACAATAACACAGTTACCAGTCAAAAATGAGTGTTGTAAAAAGAGTTCCTCAAATTCAGTTTTAAAAACTGTTAATGAATAAGACGGACTTTTGTAAGCTACAATAAAGCTTAACGACTTATAATGAAATAGTGCATACTCAAAAACTGCTGTCTCACATATTTTTCTACCGCTTACGCAATTAGAAATGTTATTTAAAATTTCATTCCTAACATAAATAATAATACCCCTTTTGGCTCGTACAGTGTTTGGTCCTATATTGCAATCAAGGCGAACTATAATATTGAATCCTGGAATATGTAATGAATGAAGCAGTTGGAATCATATTTAGTTTCGTAATATTAAAACTATCAATCGCCGCATTAGTGTTAAATAGATGAATCGCATCATCGGGTACCTCTGATGGCTGACACATACGAGAGCGAACTAAACTAATATCATCGGATGTCATGGTTCCCGATGCCATATTATTCAGTGCCATAGCAAAGGAATGGTCTTCCCGCTGTCGCATAATTTCTGTAAGTTTAAAATATTTGAAAAGGTCCCATAGGGATGAAGCATAAATTGAACTATAGGGATTATTAGAATTGGATTCGAAAATCCAACGATTACCTACTGGTGAAAGTTGTCGTAAGTCTCCGAAAAGTATTATTGAAATACCGCCAAATGGAGAAGTGTTTTTAAAAATCTGCCTTAATCGAGAGTCTAACTGGGAAAACCTTTTAGACCCCACCATTGAAATTTCGTCAATAATAATAATTTTGAGATCAATTAACCTTTAATGTAAAGTGTTCACTAAATCGTGACTAACTGGTCTTAACTCGAACCAGATTGATTTACTGGAAGGGAAAACATAGAATGCAGGGTTGATCCTATTCCAAATGTAGCTTTACCTGTAGGGGCACACGGTAAAACTTGACTGTTGGGTGACTTCCTGGCTTGCTATTGTACATGAAGGATAATGACTGATAAATAGTTAAAATCAGACTACTTTTTCCGACACCTGCACCGCCTCCAACAAATTCATGAAAGACAAAATGGTTCTTAGCATTGTGTAAAACATGATTAAAATATGTCTTTTGCTTTAAATTAAGTGACATAACAATATCGGCCAGTGTTTCAGACGAAACTAAAGGTGGAAATTTGATTACTCGTACAGTATTATCTTCTAACTCTGTACTGTAATCACTTTCATTAATGTTGAGAACATTTAATTGGGGATTAATCTCAGGCAATCCCAATACTCTAATTTCTCGTCTACTATTTGATTTTCAACACTCTCCTCATTTTGGTCCTGAGCTAAATTGTCAGGAGCATCTTATAGCTCGCTATCATCTAACAATTATACTTTCGACGATTGTTAATAATTGTTTCCTGATTTTGACTACAAAACGTTTCGCAATCCCTCAAAACTAGTTCTGTGTGCTCATTTCTCCAGAGGAAATATAGCATTACGACCTCTTTAAAATAGCACCTATCAGTATTTATATTAAATCTTATATATCTAATTTTACTCGGAGTTTTTCTTTTTCTAACGACGCCGCTGCCATCGCGTAGTGGAAAATTTCTTATTTGCGAACTACTGGGTGTATCAACGTTATTGAACTTATCTCCATTTCGTCGAGTTCTTGTTTGTATAAAAAGCTGCAAAATCAGCTAAGCATACATTTTCTAGTGCAGCTGTTGTCTAGACTTAAGTATCCTAACCCGATGTTCTGGTAGTGAAGTATTAATATAAACTTCTGCATTACCGCTTTCGGATAAATGCATACCCAAACAGCAGTCAACAGCTTCTTGGGCAGTATTTCTGTACCCGAAATAAACTTATGATAACACTTATGACAACAACAACAACAACAACAACAGCAACAAAACAAGTAAGAAAACTCTAGTCGAGAGTGCTCGACTAGAAAATACCCTAGGAAGTAAATTATTGTTTTTATTTTTAATACTTTAATTTATTAATATATATTAAAAATACAATATTTAATTATTAAACATTAATAATTATTTTGTACAATATCTAAAAACTAAATTATTATTTATATATGCACACTATCAATCCCTATCCCGAACACTTACGGAAATACCACTGTGATAACTATATCCTCACTGGATAGATTTAAAAAAGCCCAATCTATATGTGAATCACGATTGGTTGTTGACCTTTTCAAATCTAAAGCTTCTGAAGCTTTTACTTATCAAATTATTATAAAAGCTTATCGATTTTTCAAGCCTGCTCAAACATAAATTTAAATCTTCAACAATAACACAGTTACCAGTCAAAAATGAGTGTTGTAAAAAGAGTTCCTCAAATTCAGTTTTAAAAACTGTTAATGAATAAGACGGACTTTTGTAAGCTACAATAAAGCTTAACGACTTATAATGAAATAGTGCATACTCAAAAACTGCTGTCTCACATATTTTTCTACCGCTTACGCAATTAGAAATGTTATTTAAAATTTCATTCCTAACATAAATAATAATACCCCTTTTGGTTCGTACAGTGTTTGGTCCTATATTGCAATCAAGGCGAACTATAATATTGAATCCTGGAATATGTAATGAATGAAGCAGTTGGAATCATATTTAGTTTCGTAATATTAAAACTATCAATCGCCGCATTAGTGTTAAATAGATGAATCGCATCATCGGGTACCTCTGATGGCTGACACATACGAGAGCGAACTAAACTAATATCATCGGATGTCATGGTTCCCGATGCCATATTATTCAGTGCCATAGCAAAGGAATGGTCTTCCCGCTGTCGCATAATTTCTGTAAGTTTAAAATATTTGAAAAGGTCCCATAGGGATGAAGCATAAATTGAACTATAGGGATTATTAGAATTGGATTCGAAAATCCAACGATTACCTACTGGTGAAAGTTGTCGTAAGTCTCCGAAAAGTATTATTGAAATACCGCCAAATGGAGAAGTGTTTTTAAAAATCTGCCTTAATCGAGAGTCTAACTGGGAAAACCTTTTAGACCCCACCATTGAAATTTCGTCAATAATAATAATTTTGAGATCAATTAACCTTTAATGTAAAGTGTTCACTAAATCATGACTTACTGGTCTTAACTCGAACCAGATTGATTTACTGGAAGGGAAAACATAGAATGCAGGGTTGATCCTATTCCAAATGTAGCTTTACCTGTAGGGGCACACGGTAAAACTTGACTGTTGGGTGACTTCCTGGCTTGCTATTGTACATGAAGGATAATGACTGATAAATAGTTAAAATCAGACTACTTTTTCCGACACCTGCACCGCCTCCAACAAATTCATGAAAGACAAAATGGTTCTTAGCATTGTGTAAAACATGATTAAAATATGTCTTTTGCTTTAAATTAAGTGACATAACAATATCGGCCAGTGTTTCAGGCGAAACTAAAGGTGGAAATTTGATTACTCGTACAATATTATCTTCTAACTCTGTACTGTAATCACTTTCATTAATGTTGAGAACATTTAATTGGGGATTAATCTCAGGCAATCCCAATACTCTAATTTCTCGTCTACTATTTGATTTTCAACACTCTCCTCATTTTGGTCCTGAGCTAAATTGTCAGGAGCATCTTATAGCTCGCTATCATCTAACAATTATACTTTCGACGATTGTTAATAATTGTTTCCTGATTTTGACTACAAAACGTTTCGCAATCCCTCAAAACTAGTTTTGTGTGCTCATTTCTCCAGAGGAAATATAGCATTACGACCTCTTTAAAATAGCACCTATCAGTATTTATATTAAATCTTATATATCTAATTTTACTCGGAGTTTTTCTTTTTCTAACGACGCCGCTGCCATCGCGTAGTGGAAAATTTCTTATTTGCGAACTACTGGGTGTATCAACGTTATTGAACTTATCTCCATTTCGTCGAGTTCTTGTTTGTATAAAAAGCTGCAAAATCAGCTAAGCATACATTTTCTAGTGCAGCTGTTGTCTAGACTTAAGTATCCTAACCCGATGTTCTGGTAGTGAAGTATTAATATAAACTTCTGCATTACCGCTTTCGGATAAATGCATACCCAAACAGCAGTCAACAGCTTCTTGGGCAGTATTTCTGTACCCGAAATAAACTTATGACAACACTTATGACAACAACAACAACAACAACAACAACAACAGCAACAACAACAACTTAAACAGCAACAAACATGCCACAAAAACTATGCTGAATGCGTCATCGAGTGGTGGTGGATTAGGTGGAGGTGGAGGTGGCGTTGGCGCAGGAGCAGGAGCCGCTAGCAACGCATCATCTGGCTCTGGAAGAATGCTGCCGGTCAGCACATCCAATTCGCGCCAGCTCCAAGCCAGAGCTGCGTCAGTCGCGGTCGGTTGCCACATTGGACCAGGTGGAGGAGCGTCGCGCCTCCCTGGCCCTGCCACTCAGATCCAGAATCAAACAATAAAGACTCTAGTCGAGACTGCTCGACTAGGGGATACCCTGAGCCCTGTGAAGAGCCAAATATCAAATCATTCTACGCTTTTGTTATGCATACATACAAACAACACATACACACACATATGCACGCACGCATAGGCGCGCGCTCTGCCAACTGCGCAGTTTACGCAGCGACTGCGCTTGGGCTGCAATGTGGGCATTACTATGGGAACTTAATTGTTTAATAACTTTTCTTAGCAATGGACTAACTTCATCAAACTTTCACAACTTATTAATTATTCATATGTATGTATTTACCAAAGCACAAGTCTCTAGTATTTAATTTGCGGCTTTCACAAATAGGGGCTCTTGGGGGCGAATGGGGCGTGGCATTAAAAATTTAATGATTACGTAATCTCCGTATTCATTCAACGCAATTACACAGCAAATTTGAAGTCTCTAGCTCAAACGATACACAAACTACGCCTTAAAAACATATTTTCCATAGGCATTAATATCGATAACATTACAACAAAAATAGTTATCGTTCATACGAAATAAACTTGACCTGCGCGTGCTATCCACGGACCCAACAAACAAAATTCAAGTCTCTAGCTTGTCTAGATGCTTCAATCGACGCGTTCAAACATACGGACAGACGGACAGACGGACGGACGGACAGACGGACAGACAGACAGACGGACAGGGCTAAATCGACTCAGCTCGTCGCCCTGATCAAGAATATATATACTTTGTGGGGTCTGACACGCCTTCTTCTGCTTGTTACATACATTTAACAAAACCATTATACCCTGATTTCCCATTTTCAATGGGCTCAGGGTATAAAAAGAATGGGTACGACTCACCAGATGATACCTGATTACTAATTGGATCGGCCAGTTGACACAAGTTTACCCGTTTCTCGCCTGCTTTATTTTGAGTTGACTCCTGTCTTCCAGTACAAGCCGATGCAATATGTCCAGGAGTCCCACACTGGTAGCATGTAATGACTTTATTCTTCGCATCCAATGAATGGCCATAGTTTGAATTGGGTCCTTGCAGAGGTTTGGCGTTGTTCTTCCTTGATCGACAGTCAGCAAATTTGTGGCCCAATTTTCCGCAGAAGTGGCATTTAACGGGTGTATGCAATCGCTGTCTCTTACTGGTTGTGTTTTCCTCAGCTGAACGATCTCTTTTTTTAAAAAAATCAAAAGATCTTAGCTCGTTTTGTATCTCGTTGCGTGTTTTGACGTTGGCCGTATAAACAGTGCGTTGTAGTCTGCTATCGACATGAGCAGCATGCGCCATGTGTTAGTGATTTCCATTTTGCCATGAGCTTTGTTATTAATCGGCTTACATACAGGGAGATGAATTCGCCTTCATTTGGTTTGCCACTTAAAACATTAAAAACCGTAGCTGCTGGAGTTTCGTTTCCCTCAAACTGTTGTAAGAACAATTCCTTGAAGTTGCCCCATGTCATGCCATGAAACAGATTTGTGACAGCCAGCTCGAAGCGTCACCTTTAAGTGCTTTACTTAGCGCAATAAGTAAGGCGCTACCATCCGAGGCATTGTCTGTTATGATGAGGTCTACTGTAGAACACCAAGCGGCTGCATTAACATCAGTGGAATCGGGTTTAAACTTTGGCAATATAACTGTATTTTGTTTGCCCGACGTTGATTGCGCTTCTTTGAACGCATTTATAGCTTGCATAAAATATCGATGTTGAGTTTCCAGCAGTGTACCAAAACGATCTTCCTCTGTTGATTGGTGTGGAGGAGATCCCACTTCTGATGTCGGAGTGTCGTCCATTATTATCTCTTCAGTAGCGCGTGCCTTGCGTTTTCTCGGCTGAGACATGATGCAACCTTCTTACTCTGCGTTTTCAACATTAATGCGCGTCACTTCTCTTCTTCTTTATACCACGCTCAATACTAATACATTTTGCTATACGCTATAGTTATCTCACTCTGTTGCATTGTCAGGCCGAGACTACGCAGAACAGAAAGATCTGTTGGGCTCGCAAGAGAATCACATGATTTGTGAGACAGATACACATAAAGGAAAGGGATAGAAGTCTATAACGGTAAAACAACAATTTTGTTCTCTTTCGTTTTATTTTCTTAGCTAACTAGAGATGATACATCAATCAAGTGATGGTACGAATATCGTAAATACAAATTAATTCTTAAACATAAAAATATTGATTCGACATATACAATATAGTTAAAAGATATAAAAATAATACTGATACTGAGCCCATTGAAAATGGGAAATTAGGGTATGTAACAGGCAGAAGGACGCATGTCAGACCCCACAAAGTATATATATTCTTGATCAGGGCGACGATCTGAGTCGACTAGAGACTTGAATTTGTTTTGTTGGGTCCGTGGATAGCACGCACAGGTCAAGTTTGTTACCAAAAAACGATATCTATTTTTTTATTTGTTATCGATTTTAAACCTTATCGAAAACAGGCTATAAAATTATATCTCCCACAACTTTAGAGCTAGACCCCTCAAATTTTGCATATAGATTCATGTGAATTTTATGCACTTTTTTTTTATTTTTTTGATACCTGCTCTTTTTACTAATTAACCCCCAGACCCCCCCCCCCCACCCCTTTTCTACTGGTGGAGAGTCTGTTGCAAATATAACCATGTGAATAAACTAGCATTTTTATAAAATGTAAAAAAATCAATAAAATCATATGCTGAAAGTTTCATCAAATTCCGTTAAGTCTGTCCAGATTTATTAAACAAAACGTTTAGCTGCACATGGCAAGCAGCGACGCGCAGCAAAAAATCTAACTTTTGTTTAATAGTTACATTTCCCCTGCTGATCTCACTCACTGCTTCTCGCATCAATTTTGAAATGCCTCTCTGGGACTTGTTAATATAATTTACAACAAACGGAATATCAATATTTGCTCGCTGTAAAAGATGTAAGTGAGTGTTATATGCGTTAAGCTTAATAGCCGCAAATGACCGCTTTAAAAATATTTTTGGCTTTTTTTTAAGTCGACCTTAAAGCACTTATATAAGATTCATAGGAGAGGTTAAGCTGATCATAGGACAGGAAACTGTTGAAATCACAATGAATATCAATAGTTCGATCCAATAGATACTCTAATATGCACTGGATCTTTTCAGAATTTCTGCGATGCACATCTAGATTCGGAACATCTTCCGCCAAGGGAAAAAGAATTTCAGTTTGGGGCATTGGAGGATATGGTATTCTAAATCTACTTTCTGTGCTCTAACCTCTCGTCTACATGAATCCCCGTGATTATGTAGTTGATACTCAAGAAATAGAGCAACATCTGGGTTATTCACTTCAGCTGTAATAAACTGATCAACAAAGGTTTTTACTTTTTGTCTCATTAGACAAGTCAAGCTTTGGGGCATCTTTCAGCCAAAACATTCCATGAATTTGGGGGGTAGGCTCTGCTGAAACTCAACTCGCCAATAAAACCTAATAACGTGTATGGCAGCCAAAAATACCACCTTCCATTTTCATTAACTTTAAAATCTGCCTATAACGAAAATCAAAATATCTTGCGCAAGTAACAGGGTCAGATCTAATGAGGCGAGCCTTATCATCAAAACTTAAATTGGATGCTTGCTCTACTGAAATTATTAAACTGTCTACATTTTTAGACAATAAAACTAAGAGCTCTGGCCATCTGGTTTCAGCTGCTGAAAAAGTTATGAAAAAAGTCGGTAAACCAAACTGCCTAATCATCGCCATAACTTTCTTTTTTTCTGCTTCCCAATGTGCAGGAGATGTTCTGATACCCTTTCTAACCCTATAGCCATCATCGTCCTCATAAAGAGCATTTGCAGCAGAAATACCTCCATTGGCGGTACGTACGTAAGTAAATGGAGGTATTATTCCTAATATTAATCATTTCTTTTTGTAGTTAAGTAATAATTTATCACTTCTACAGCCTCGTTTCCTGGCCTCTCGGACTTAAGATTTCCTCTTGATTATCATTTTGCCCTTGTATACCAGCTTGGTTTGTTTGCTTTAAAAGTTGCGAAACTAAATCTCTATCATCCGTTGATGCAACAAATGGTACATTATCGGACGAAAAGGAAGACATCCACTGTTCGTTGACAGTAATTTGATGTTTCCTGTAAAGCTCTGTATTGACCAAATACCAATAGCTCCTACAATTTTAGACGGCCTAATAGTTTCTTTCATGAAATCGTGGTTGTATTCCATTCTTAAAAAATCTTTTTATGAATCTTTATAGAATCGTAATTTTAAGTAATGTGCCAAATTTCAGCATTCTAGCTTTAAAACTGTAGAAGATTCAGTTTTCCCGATTTGCCCCGCCCCCAACGGGCGTAGATATATCCGAAGATATATATCTTTGAACTTGGGTGGTCAACGCAAGTATACATTCCAAATTGCAACACTCTAGCTCTTCAACTAATATGATTTCTTAACTATGGGCGCAACCATTTTCCGATTTGTCACGCCCCTAGTGGGCTTTTCGGGAAAATCTTAACACTTTTTAATTCGAGTATACTCAAGTCTCTAGCTTCAATAGCATAGAAAAATATTGCATTCATACAGACAGATGGCCAGAGGGACAGTCGGACGGACATCAAGATGGACATTGCACAAAACTAATGTACTCTTTTCCCTTTGGGAAACAACTATAAAACTATAAAACTACCAAAAAAATAAAATAAAATTTTATATATATATATATATATTATATATTAATAAACATGCGAACATTCTAGTCGAATCATTTAACGAAGCAAGAATATTCGTACATGCAAATACAAGTACATAGAACTTTTCAATTTGTTTTTCGGCCCAGCAAAAATAGTTATAGTGCGTCTACACCGCCAATTCATAAATGAAATGGGCAGAAATAATAGCAAACTTTAAGAAACACTGCAGAATTCGACAAATCATTTAACTGCCTTAATAAAAGTGCACAAATATCGAATGAAACAAACTCAAAGCGCGCTAAGATGTTAGTAAATCGCTTCAATTTAGTTCGAGAAATTGTAAACGACAATACAACAAGATTGTAATTGATACATTTAACTCAGTCAAACGATTTGTTAAGCAGACTCAGTGAAAACCTTAAATATATTTCGGAGAGATACACTTTAAACATATTTCTCCAGAATGTACTTAACACACCAGCTAATTTTAAAGAGTCAGTTTTAATGGAAACTGCCCAAGACAACGATTCAGAAATTGATGATAAAGAGTCAATTAATCCAATTATAAACATGGCACAACGGTATAAAGTTTTCTTAAACTATCATTGATGACGGATTTTGATGGTAAGACTGAAAACTTGCAAAGTTTCATTGATTCCTTAATCCTAGTTGATTCACTAAAAGCATCATAAAACAAACAACAATATGTCTTGTCAAGACAAAACTAAAAGGTCATGGTTCGTAAAACACTCAAAACCCTCTAAGTACCACACAATAAACAATAAAACATATTTAATAAATTTTAATCTTAATATCTTTGTAAAATTTCGTAACAAAAACAAAACAAAAACAATTTTAACATTTTTACTGGATACTTCTGCTGAAATTTCAATTCTTAAAATTAATTCTGATCACTTCGATATAATTTCTGAAGATAAAACTATAAATATTCAAGGAATAGGCCAATAGGAGTAATAAAGTCCCACTACTACTACTCTAATAGATCTTCAATTCTTCCACACGAATTTAATATAGTAAACGCTAACTTCGTAATACCTTGTGATGGAATTATAGGCATTGATTTTATAAAAAAATTTAATTGCCTATTAGATTTCAAACCAACTGAAAACTGGTTTATATAATTCGACCTCAAAATCTTACTTTTCTAATTTATGTTCCAATAACATACAATTCTGGTAATAACGCACTAATTCTACTAGCAAGATCAGAAGTGATAAGAAATATAAAAATCGATTCGAAAGATAATTTCATTTATATACCTAATCAAGCAAATACAAAAAGGACTTTATATTGCTAACACAATAACAAAATCCCAATGCACATTTGTCCGATTATTAAATACAACCAATTCCGAATTATTAGTAAATATAAATAATATCAAGTATGAATCACTTTCGAACTATGAAGTAGTTCAAAGCAACCAATATAATCGAAATGAAAAAGTTTTTTCGCATTTAAAGAAAAATTTTCGAAAATAATTAAAAAATCAGTTGAATTGTGCAACAGGGCTATATCGACTGGTCTTGTCGCGTTGATTAAGAATATATATACTTTATAAAGTGTGGCACACCTCCTTCTGCCTGTTACATACATTTAAGAAAGCCATTATACCCTGATTTCCTAATTTTAATATATAAAATTATATATGCTTTATAGGGTGTGGCACGCCTCCTTCTGCTTGTTACATACATTTAAGAAAACCATTATACCCTGATTTCCCAATTTCAATGGGCTCAGGGTATAAAAAGTTATAGCAAGAAATGATGTCAACGACTATACAGTGCGATAGATAGATTAAGGCCACAAGTGTAGAGTCTAAGAATAACCTGATAAACGCTGATCCTTACAATCTCAGCATAAGATAGGAATAAATAATAGACGATCGCTGAGTCCTACAACCTCAGCGATAATATTTGAATGAATTAGATCAATGCTGAGCTTTACACACTCAGCAATAAACACATTACATTTAAGAGTTGAAATTATGCATGAGTCTGTGTATATAAATTGCAGCGTCAGAAGAATACATTTCAGGACAGACTAAACACCACCACAGTCAGTGCACTCATTCATGAGTATTCGACTAAACCCTAACATAGTCAGTGTATTTATTCAGTCTCCATACCATAACGATCCGGTCATACTGGCGTAACAAAAACTTTGACCAAAGTGAAAAGACACTACTATTAAAAATATGGCTCGTCATATCAAAGAGTATATACGTAAATGTCCGGACAAACACTCCAATATATGCTTTCGGCAGAGTGATAGTTGATACTATAGGTCCACTACTACGATCAGAAAATGGCAATGAGTACACTAATATGTAACAACCAAGTATTTAGTAGATATACCTGTTGTAAACAAATGCGCAACAACATTCGACTCTTTTATTCTGAAATACGGTCCAATGAATACGTTCATTACAGACACGGGAACAGAATACAAAAATTTCATTATAAAGGACACCAGACAGTCGGAACAGTCGAAAAAAGTCATAGAACATTCAAAGAAAATATACATACGTTCATATATATCTGTTGACAAAACAGACTAGGATGTTTGGCTTCAATATTTCGTGTACTGTTTTAACTTTATACTCTCTATGGCAGATAGTTATTGTCCATACGGATTAGTTTACGGCAAGATTTACAATAAAAATAGACTACAGAACGTAAATATAATATTTATTGTTAACCCAAGAGGAATATGACTTCACTGTGGAATGCCTAAAGGGAAAAGACAATTTTGTATCAGATGACCTATCACGGATAACAATATCCGTATATAATTAAGAGTAGAAACCAGAGACAGCAACTACTAGCTGTCACCTTTTCTGGCCCTCGCAGAATGTTGAGACATGAACATAGAAATATACATACCTATGTAAACATGCCTTCTGCTCACTCAACGACTAGCATGCCTTACACACTGAGCAATAGACACATTAGATTTAAGAGTTGAATTTATGCATGTTTCATCAAGTTCCGTTTAGTCAGTCGCAATCTATTAAACAAAATGTTTGGCTAATTATCACGCGCACGTGTTAAGCAGCGACAGCAAAATACATTTACATTTACACATACATTGAAACGTGCAAGCGCGTTTGCTACACATGGGCACAAATAAATTCACCGCCATTCATTCCATCATATTCTTCAACCAAAATTGTTATTGAGTTGTGTTTGCATTTTCAGCCGCTTCTTTAGTTTTGTATATGTCAAATATCGCCCTTTATACGCATACATTCAAACCGACCACCGTATTTGTATGTACACATACACATACGTTCATATGCGCGCATTTCAGAATTTTCTAAGAATCACAATTGCGATTGATTTGTGTTTATACTGTGTTTGCATTAACAGCCGCTTCTATAGTTTTGTTTTTGTTTAAAGTCGCCCCTGTAGTGAACTAGTTTCGAATTTGCCAACAGGCAATGAAAACCTGATGTAGCGCAGCAGTTAGATGCAAAACGCGTAAGCAGAAGGGGTCCGTGTTTATGACGCGACGGCATGAAAATAGTTTTATATACTAGTTTCCTAAAGGGAAAATAGTATATTGGTTTTGTGCAATGTCCGTCTTGCTGTCCGTCCGTCTGTCCGTCTGTACGTCTGTCCGTCAGTCCGTATGAATGCAATATTTTTCTACGCTATTGAAGCTAGAGACTTGAAATTTGGAACATATACCCGTGTATACCCTCGAATTATAAAGTGTCAAGATTTTCCGGATATGCCTACTAGGGGCGTGGCAAATCGGAAAATGGTTGCGCCCATAGTCAAGAAATCATATTTTTGGAATGTATACTTGCGGTGACCACCCAAGTTCAAAAAGCTATGGCGGATATATCTACGCCCATTGGGGGCGTGGCAAAACGGGAAAACTGTAACTTCTACAGTTTTAAAGGTAAAATGCTGAAATTTGGCACGTATCTTAACGCTTCGATTCTATAAAGATTCATAGATTTTATGTCCACGCCCACTGGGGGAGTGGCAAATCGGATCTGAATATAGAGTGATTTTACAAATTCAGCTATATTTTGAGCACTATTGATGCTAGAGACTTGAAATTTGATATATATACTCGGATAAGCAACCCAAGATCAAAAAGATATGGCGGACATACCTACGCCTTCAGGGGGCGTGGCAAATCGCAAAAAGCTTATAGCTCCTACAGTTTTAGAGCTAGACGATTCCAAATTGGATGTTTGTGTTACTGGGAGCCTCCTCTATTGATTCCCCAAAAATAAATCTTACGCCCCTTCGGGGGCGTGGTATATCGAAAAAATACCCTGTAACTTTTACATTTTTGGAGTGTAAGCAACCAAACTTTACAGTTACGTTACCCTCGACTCCTTCTAAGAACTTGCCAAATATGATATGTCTACGCCTACTGAGGGCGTGGCAAATAAGAAACAAAATTTGTAACGCCCAGCTGCAAAATTCATATGCCTGTGCCACCTATATAAATAAGCTTAATAAGAATTGCTAAGACGACAAACGGCATTTCTGAGAAATATATGTAATTCGATTTAATGTTGAAGTTCTGCAAATAATTTATCTGCTAAAATTATCATTTTTCGTATAGCCTAGGTCAGTTATGTTATTTTCTTTTTGTGTGTGTGACCATACCATCAAAAAATGTAAATATCACATATCGATTACACAAATATCGACTTAGTCCGAACAAAATTATTCCACACAAAAAAATTTACGATAGAACCCATCATGTATGTATGTATGTAGGCACAAACAGCAGCGCAACTATTTTCATGCCGTCGCCGCCGCGTCTCGAACGCGGACCCTTTTGCTTACACGCTTTTCATCTACCTGCTGCGCCACATCAGTTTTGCATTGCCTGTTGGCAAATCCGAAACTACTTCACTACAAGGACGACTTTTGACAAATACAAAACTATAGAAGCTGCTGTTAATGCAAACACAATATAAACATAAATCAATCGCAATTGTAATTCTTAGAAAATGCTGAAATCCGCGCATATGAACATATGTATTTATATGTGTACATACAAATACGGTGGTCGGTTTGAATGTATGCGTATAAAGGGCGATATTTGACAAATACAAAACTAAAGAAGCGGCTGAAAATGCAAACACAATTCAATAACAATTTTGATTGAAGAATATGATGGAATGAATGGCGCTGAATTTATTTGTGACCATGCATAAGCAAACGCGCTTGCACGTTTCAATGTATGTACATATGTGTAAATGTAAATATATTTTGCTGTCGCTGCTTAACGCGTGCGTGTCATAATTGGCCAAACGTTTTGTTTAATAGATTGCGACTGACTTAACGGAACTTGATGAAACTTTCAGCATATGATTCTATTGAATTTTTTACATTTTATAAAATGCTAACTCATTCATATAGTTATATTTGCAACAGACCTTCAATTGACAGTATATGAGGGGGTAGGTAATTAGTTAAAAAAGCCGGTATCCAAAATGTAACAAAAATTTAAATTGCATAAAATTCATATGAATCTACATAAATGCAAAATTTTAGATATATTATTAAATTGAATATACCAGATGCTCCTATGGGAAACTAGTATCACGCATTAGATTCGCCCTCATGCAACGTTCTTACTTGTTTTACATATATTTCTTAGAAATGCCGTTTGTCGTCTTAGCAATTCTTATTAAGCTTCTTTATATAGGTGGCACAGGCATATGAATTTTGCAGGTGGGCGTTTACAAATTTTGTTGCGTGGATATCAAATCTTTTCATCAATCTTTATAGAATTTCAGCATTCTAGCTTTAAAACTGTAGAATTTACAGTTTTTCCGATTTTCCACGCCCCCAATGGGCGTAGATATATCCGCCATATCTTTTTGATCTTGGGTGGTTAACACAAGTATACATTCTTGACTATGGGCGCAAGCATTTTCCGATTTGCCACGCCCATAGTGGGCGTATCGGGAAAATCTTGACACTTTATAATTCGAGGGTATACACGGGTATATGTTCCAAATTTCAAGAGTCTAGCTTCAATAGCGTAGAAATATTGCATTCATACGGACAGACACACAGACGGCCAGACGGACGGACAGCAAGACGGACATTTCACAAATCCAATATACTCTTTTTCCCTTTGTGAAACGAGTATAAAAAACATTGTACCCTGATTTCCCATTTTCAATAGGCTCAGGGTATAATAAGCTTAACTAAATTGTGTTATTTTTATTTACCTTCGTAAATGATTGCAGTAAAATTGCCGAATAACCTTGGCAGTTTCCAACAATGACCATATGTCAAGTTTTTGCTTAAATAGCGTAGAAAAATATTGCATTCATACGGACTGACGGACAGATGGCCAGACGGACAGACGGACGGACAGCAAGACGGACATTTCACAAAACCAATATACTCTTTTTTAGTCAGTGATATTATTGACGCTATAAAAGACAGAGAGTAATTGTCGGAAGCTTACAAATTAAATAAATTATAGTCTTAAATATAAGTTCAAATTTAAGATTTACAGACTCAATCACGTGCTATTAGATGTACCACGAAGATGACCTGTAAGCAATGATTTTATTAAGGGAAGAGAGAACACATGATACAATTTATTATAATTACTACATAACACGTGAAACGCGCTATGCAAAGAATAATCCGAAGTGTCTGGTTGTTCTGGAGGGAACAGAAAAATTAAGCTGAATTAACAGACATGGCGAATCAATTTTACCAATACTCAAATTATCTAGGAAAAAAATCCCCAGAATTGTTCTATGATTGATTAATGAAGGAAGATTAATAAGAAGAAGTCTACTCTGGTAAGATGGTAAACGATTATTACGGTAAATCACGCAACGCGAAAATAAGAAACTGTTTCTGTCTCTTGCATTCATACGGACACCCTCGCTTTCGAGAAATAATCTCCCTTACTATCATTCAAGAAATTTAACTGCTCACTTGCCCTATTATCAATCAGGCAATTTTTAGATTTTTGCACTCTAGTCGACAACAACCTCTCTTGCCACATTAAATTTTTCTTATCATTCGCTCAGAAAAACTTTTTAATTGTGGTGTATGAGGCACAGTCAAATGATAAGTTATCCCGTCGCTCACGCAAAACTCACGTATCTCATGGAAGATATTCTCCACTGTTATCAATATATAGATTGTAGAAAACGCCTTGTGGTTCTTTTGGAAGTCATTTATTGAATGAATTTAAAAATGAAATCAAATGAAGTCTTAAGCTAAAGTACATATTTTTCTTATTATATATCTCTGCCGCGGAAGGCAGCAGAGCGAGAGAGCGTAGTATGTGTGTATGTATATGCAAAGCGCATATACATTAGTTTTGCAATATGAGCCTCTGCTCGTGAGCATATATATATATATAATTAGATATATGTTATCAGTCGAATAAATGCCGCGACATATGCTAACAGCAACGCTAATGTAAATTAAAAGACGAAGTCAAAGTAAGATTATGACAACTTGCTTTATTGAACAATAGCTTAAGACTAACAATTGTGTGTCTATTGAATAATAAAGTGAACTCTAACAGAATGTTTGCAACTTTTTTAATGATACATGTTGTTGGAGAGAAATGTTTATATGTGGGTGATACATGTTGCTGAGAACGAATTTATTCTGATTGTGCTCTTATTCCGATCGTGAGGAGAAGCGCCGGTTTGGCCGCTCTCTGTTTACAATTACCAAGCTTGGGAATGTTTACATTAGTATATTTCCATCGATGCGATCGATGGGGAAGAAGCGTCGGCTTGGCTGCTCTTTGTTTATAATTGCGGCTTGGCTGATCTTTGTTTATACTTGCCAAGTTTGGGAATGTTTATATTAATTATTCGGCTATGGGAACAGCGTTTGGATATTGTGGACGTAATCACTATGATTATGTCACTTCCCTCTCCTTAAGAGTCAAGGTGACACAGAAGGGTAAAGTGTTGGTAAAGTTGACTGTGTCATCTCTATAGTTGTGTTTTCTTGTTGTTGTTCTTCTAGCTGAATTGATGGTGTTGTTTGGCTGTTGGACTCGTGAATTTGTTTCTTAAATTTTTTATGGATTAGTATTATGGGATTACAAGATACATATTTAGAATATAGGATTACAATTATGAATATGATTATTGTGATTATAATGACTGTATATGTTAAGATATTATTTTGTGATACAAGTTTTACAATGTCATCGTGCTTAACGGGTTTGATTTTAATTATTTCTATTGGGGGATACAATGGTGTAAGGTCAACTTCTGGTTGAAAAGAGTTATCGCTTATAATTATGTCATTTATTTGTAGTTTGCACTGATTGATACTTATAATTTTATTACCCTCAATATTTAGATTAACATTATTTTTCTGGCAATTCTGTTTTACAATTGTTTTAGTTATGTTCCAGGTTATAATGATATTTGGTTCGATATACTTTATTATTTCTTTGGAATTTATGTGGTTATAATTACAGATTGGTTTTGTGTGTAATAAAATATTTGTTATGCATTCATCAATTACTGGTTTATTATCTCGATTAAAGATTTTATTATCTTTTTCATAATAAGAAGTAGTGCTAGTGTAATCAAGTTGATAGCCATTTTGATCAGGATATGGGATAATTTTAATTGTATTAGTGGATTGAAAGTCAATTGGGATATGGGATATAATTAGTATGATATTATCTTGGTAATTAATCCAAGTGGATGTTTTGATTAAAACTATGTTTCGATTATTGACGCTGTCAAGTCTGTCATATGTAAGTAATTTTGGATTAAAAAGTCCTAGTCTTGACAATTGCATGCCCACTTCTATGTCTTCTACATATTCTATAAATTGTAATAACTGGTAAGTAAAAGTATCTTGTATGTTTTTTTCATTTTGATGATCTTGAATTTTTATCATATCGTTGTTAATTATGTTTATTATATCGTTTATTTCATTAATATGGACAATATTTAAAGATAGGGTTTTAATATTTTTTTCAAATTCTATTCTGTCATTGTCGTCAAGTGTACCAAAAAGGAATTTGTATAATGAGCCTACTATATTGAATAATCCGCGTTTACTACGTATATTTTCATGATGAATAATTATACCGTTTAATTCTTGTTGCAATTTGTTGTATAAATGATTTATTTGTGTTGAATTTTTAAATAAAGAAATGGATTTGCGGAAATATTCGTTTGCTATTATTATTTCAGTTATGTTAATTTTTAAAGAGTGATGTTCGAATCTTGTTGGTAATTCTAGAGGTTTTTCTGAGAACAGTAAGTAGCCGTGATCTGTATCCAAGTTATTTATCTGTATTTGTTGAGCGCTGCATATTGTACAGAATGTAAATGATAGTATGATTATGAAGTAGAAACCTGCGGGAATTGAATTTGGTTAATTTTCTTTAATTTTTTAAATTGCGTTTTATAGTAACGTGTAATTCTATTTTTGTTAGTAATTTGGTAATGATCTGGATCTATTTTTTCAACATTTTTATTAGCTTTAAAGGGATTTTCTAATTTTCCTTTTTGTAAAGGTCCTTTTCGATATCTAGTATCGACTTGGTATTCTTTTCGGTCACTGTTGATTTTATTTATTATTTTTTCTTTTTTTTCTTGAGTGTCTAACTTTGGTTGTCCGGCATATAAGAATATGTGTGCAGGAGTTTGTCCAGTAGTGTCATGTTTTGTTTTGTGATTGTAAATGTAAAGAATGGTTTCTATTTTACTAAGTTTATTTTCTTCGTCATTCAAAGTGTTAATTATTCTTATTTTTTCGTTTATTGTTTTATGAAATCGTTCGATGTCTGCTATTCCTGTTTTTGTAGTGTTTAATTGTATTTCTACTCCTTCATTTTCAAGCCATTTTTTTAGTGCTAAACTGGAAAATGCGCCGTCTCGGTCAGCTTTTAATAATATTGGTTTTCCTAACTGATTAAATATACGCATTAATGCATTTTTGCATTCTATCCAATCTTTTGTTTTAATATTTTCAAGAGTAGCGAATTTTGAATAAGTATCTATGCAACTAAGATAGTGCTTGCCTTCAGAGGAATAAATGTCTATTACAAACTTATCGCGACAATGTTCGGGCATGGGAGTAATTTTCATTGGCATATTTGTGTTTCTGTGTTCAGTTTTTGCTAAGTTGCAAATGTTGCATTCGTTTATTATATTTTGTGTTAGTAATTGGCTGTTAGGAAAATAGTAAGTTTCGCAGAAGAGTTTATTTGTTTTTTGGATACCGGGGTGTAAGAGTTTTTCATGTGTTTTCAAAATAAGTTCTTTAAATTCGGCATATGAGTCTATATTTTTTAATTGAATGAGGCTTCGTAGAATTTTAGTGTGGTTAGTGTTGATAATTTCTTTGTGTGCGCGTTGAATGATTTCAAAATCTGCATCGCTGTCTATAAACATTACGCTAGTCTTTGTGCAAAAGTGGTCAATCAAATATTTTTCGGCTTTGTCTTTAGTCATGTTATCGTATGTAATGTAAATTATTAATTTTTTGAAGTAATTCTGTTTTTTAATATTTGGAATGCCTTTAGAAAATATAATTTGTCTTTTAAATGTGTTTATCGGTTTTTCTGTGAGCCCAATTAAATTACTATTGTCTTCGTCAGCGCTATGTTGTGTTTCTTCTCCGAAATAAGTCTGTTCTATTTTTACTCGTGATAGGGCGTCAGCTATGTGGTTTTCTTTTCCTTTTATGTATTTTATGTCAAAGTCGTATTCTGATAATTTTACTCTCCATCGGGTTAATTTTGAATTTGGTTCTTTCATTTTGTATAACCAACATAATGGTTGATGGTCACTATTGATTTCGAAATGTCGACCTAGAAGGTAGTGTCGAAAGGTTTTTGTTGCCCATACAATAGCTAAAAGTTCTTTTTCTATGGCACTGTAGTTAGTTTCGTGGTCATTGAGTGTTCTGCTGATAAAACTAATGGGATGTCCGTCTTGAGAAAGTACAGCTCCAAGAGCTACATTGCTTGCGTCAGTTGTTAGAATGAATTTATTTTTGAAGTCTGGAATTTTTAAAATCGGGTCATTGGAAATAAGTTGTTTTAATTTTTCGAAAGCTCTAATATATTCTGGATTTTTAATATCTATTTTTGAGTCTTTTCTTAGTACTGTTGTCATGGGTTTGGCTATGTCTGCAAAATTTGGAATAAACTTTCTATAATAACCGGTTAATCCGAGAAAACCTTTTATTTCTTTAGTTTTTGTGGGAATAGGATATTTCAGAATTGCTTTGATTTTATCAGGATTGGGTTTTATTCCATCCTTAGTTATGACATGTCCTAGGAAGGTAGTTTCTTGTTTTAGAAACTCACATTTGTCGAGTTGTAATTTGAGATTGGCTTCAGCAAGCTTCTCGAAAACTAATTGCAATGAGTGTAGATGTTCTTTTAAAGATGTTGAATATACAATTATATCGTCAAGATATACTAAACAGTGTTTATTTAGTAATGGTCGCAGAATATTGTTCATACAACGTTGAAAGGTTGCAGGTGCATTCTTTAACCCAAATGGCATACGAAGATATTCATAGTGGCCATGTTTGGTGGAAAAAGCTGTTTTTTGAATGGACTCTGGATGCATTTCAAGTTGATGGAATCCTTTTGCAAGGTCGATTGTTGTGAAATAGTTGCATCTACCTAGTTTTCCTAAAATCTCATCCATGTTTGGTATTGGGTGTCTGTCATTTATAGTTATGTCATTTAATTTTCTATAGTCGATTACGATTCTAAATTTTTGTTTGCCTGACGCGTCTTGTTTTTTTGGTACAATCCATATGGGACTACAATAAGGGGAATTGCTGGGGCGTATAATGCCTTGATCTAACATGTTCTGAATTTGAGTTTCAACTTCCTGTTCGTATGCTTGGGGATAACTGTATGGTTTTGTGTACAAAGGTGAATTGTGAGTAGTGTTAATAACATGTTTTTCTTGATTACTGAAGCTAAGTTTGTCGCCTTCTCTGAACTGAATGTGTTGATATTGTTTCAACAGGCTCGTTAAATTAAATTTTTCTTCTTCGTTTAAGTGTTCTAGTCGGTAAAGGCTTGAGTTCATAGATTCGTCATTTTTTAAATTATCTCTGATTGGACCTTTGAAGTGTTGATTAGATTCAGGGTTTGATTGAACTACGAAATGATTTTGGTTAGTGATTGGGATATCGTTAATTAATTTATACTTTCGATTGTATAAATTTACGGTTTGGGTTTTGTAATCTATGACGGCTTGTGCTTCTGAGAGAAGTTTTCTACCAATTAATAGATCATAATCTGGTGAAAATTGATGTAGAAGAAATTCATTATTACTTTTGAATAGGTTGTTGGAAAGGACATTTATTTTTTTTGTGATAGTTAATGGTCCATTGCTGGTTTGAATAAGACAATTGGTATCATGAATTGGTAAATTGAAAACATTGGATGTCATCATATTTACGGTAGATCCTGTGTCTATTAAACATTTCAAATTTTTTCCTTTATAAGTGATAACTATATATTGTTGGTTTCCGAGGCTGGCAGCTGAAAATTTTCGGCTTTCTCGATTTCTATTTCATTTGGTTGTTCTATTTCATGTTCGGTTGTGGCTGTCTGTGTGTATGTGTAATCTGGGTGTTGTGGATAAGTTTGTTCTTGGTAATATTGCGGATAGTATTCGGGAAAAGAAGCTAATTGATTATAATATTCTTGCTGCATGTAATCGTGATAATTTATTTCTTCTTGGTTTCTAGTCTCTTCGTCTATGCTCATTTTGCTTTGTCGGCTATCTGCAGGTCTAATACGCTTTGTTGGTTGATTAGGTATGCCAGGACGATTGAAAGGAGTTTGTTGTGGAGTTACTTGTCCGAAGCGATTAATGTCAAATTGGCTCGGTCTAAGAAGTGGTCTGACCGGATTAGGTGTTGGTTGTATTGGTCGAGGTGAATAATGATTAGGTGAAATATTGTTATGGTTAGTATAATTAGGTGTTGGTGGAAGATATGGTTGTTGAAAATAGGGTCGATATGGGACATAGGAATGGCTTGGTTGAAGAAATGTGGGAAACTTTTGAATATTGGGATTGGGATTTGATGGCTTGAAGTTTTTATCTTGTTTTACTTTATTTTGATTTGGAATTAGACAGGGTTCATCATAAAGGTTTTTTTCTTGTAATATGTTTATTAAAGATCTTAAATCGGGAATTTCGCAATTTATTATTCGAATGCAAATGTGTGCGGGTAGTTTTTGGATTAAGTTTTCAATACTAGTTTTAATTAATCGTGCATACAATGTTTTTTCGTCTAAATTATTTTCTAATTCTAACTTACTCGTCAATGTCTGCCTACGGTGTTCTGCTTCTTCCAGAAAAGCTTTCACATTGCCTTTGAATGGGGTGTTCCTGAATTCCTCCAATAAAACGTGGTTCTGGGTTTGCGTCTTGTAGTTCAAAATTAGTTGTTTCCGAAGATCCGTCCATGTTGTCAAATTATTTATGCCAAGAGATAGCATAACTTCACTGCTGATGCAGCTTTCCACAAGTCCAAAGAGTATTGACCTCTGCCTCGCATCATTGGTGGTGTAGAGTGCCAATATGTAGTCGATCCGGCTAACGAATGTGTATAGACTGTTTTTATCTCCAGTGAACTTCTCAATATTTTTAAGCTGGTTGATCACTTGTGTCATGTTGGCGTCGGAAAGGGGTGCTGTGGCGTCTCCTTCCATTTTGATTATTTGATTAGTTACAATTTAAAGTATATATTTTTTTTTATTTTATATATTTATTTTTTTTTTTTTTTTTTTTTTTTTTTTTGTAAATTTCTTTTGTTTAAATATATTCACTTAATTTGTTGATTGTTTAAAAAATTTTTTATTTTGTTTAAGTATGTTTACTTAATTTGTATTCACTTAACTTATTGTTTTATGAAATCGTTCGATGTCTGCTATTCCTGTTTTTGTAGTGTTTAATTGTATTTCTACTCCTTCATTTTCAAGCCATTTTTTTAGTGCTAAACTGGAAAATGCGCCGTCTCGGTCAGCTTTTAATAATATTGGTTTTCCTAACTGATTAAATATACGCATTAATGCATTTTTGCATTCTATCCAATCTTTTGTTTTAATATTTTCAAGAGTAGCGAATTTTGAATAAGTATCTATGCAACTAAGATAGTGCTTGCCTTCAGAGGAATAAATGTCTATTACAAACTTATCGCGACAATGTTCGGGCATGGGAGTAATTTTCATTGGCATATTTGTGTTTCTGTGTTCAGTTTTTGCTAAGTTGCAAATGTTGCATTCGTTTATTATATTTTGTGTTAGTAATTGGCTGTTAGGAAAATAGTAAGTTTCGCAGAAGAGTTTATTTGTTTTTTGGATACCGGGGTGTAAGAGTTTTTCATGTGTTTTCAAAATAAGTTCTTTAAATTCGGCATATGAGTCTATATTTTTTAATTGAATGAGGCTTCGTAGAATTTTAGTGTGGTTAGTGTTGATAATTTCTTTGTGTGCGCGTTGAATGATTTCAAAATCTGCATCGCTGTCTATAAACATTACGCTAGTCTTTGTGCAAAAGTGGTCAATCAAATATTTTTCGGCTTTGTCTTTAGTCATGTTATCGTATGTAATGTAAATTATTAATTTTTTGAAGTAATTCTGTTTTTTAATATTTGGAATGCCTTTAGAAAATATAATTTGTCTTTTAAATGTGTTTATCGGTTTTTCTGTGAGCCCAATTAAATTACTATTGTCTTCGTCAGCGCTATGTTGTGTTTCTTCTCCGAAATAAGTCTGTTCTATTTTTACTCGTGATAGGGCGTCAGCTATGTGGTTTTCTTTTCCTTTTATGTATTTTATGTCAAAGTCGTATTCTGATAATTTTACTCTCCATCGGGTTAATTTTGAATTTGGTTCTTTCATTTTGTATAACCAACATAATGGTTGATGGTCACTATTGATTTCGAAATGTCGACCTAGAAGGTAGTGTCGAAAGGTTTTTGTTGCCCATACAATAGCTAAAAGTTCTTTTTCTATGGCACTGTAGTTAGTTTCGTGGTCATTGAGTGTTCTGCTGATAAAACTAATGGGATGTCCGTCTTGAGAAAG
Organism: Drosophila meridiana; assembly: GCA_035045185.1. Classification (NCBI taxonomy): domain Eukaryota; kingdom Metazoa; phylum Arthropoda; class Insecta; order Diptera; family Drosophilidae; genus Drosophila; species Drosophila meridiana. The sequence goes on from JAWNPF010000076.1 coordinate 510,378, forward strand.
TACAGCTCCAAGAGCTACATTGCTTGCGTCAGTTGTTAGAATGAATTTATTTTTGAAGTCTGGAATTTTTAAAATCGGGTCATTGGAAATAAGTTGTTTTAATTTTTCGAAAGCTCTAATATATTCTGGATTTTTAATATCTATTTTTGAGTCTTTTCTTAGTACTGTTGTCATGGGTTTGGCTATGTCTGCAAAATTTGGAATAAACTTTCTATAATAACCGGTTAATCCGAGAAAACCTTTTATTTCTTTAGTTTTTGTGGGAATAGGATATTTCAGAATTGCTTTGATTTTATCAGGATTGGGTTTTATTCCATCCTTAGTTATGACATGTCCTAGGAAGGTAGTTTCTTGTTTTAGAAACTCACATTTGTCGAGTTGTAATTTGAGATTGGCTTCAGCAAGCTTCTCGAAAACTAATTGCAATGAGTGTAGATGTTCTTTTAAAGATGTTGAATATACAATTATATCGTCAAGATATACTAAACAGTGTTTATTTAGTAATGGTCGCAGAATATTGTTCATACAACGTTGAAAGGTTGCAGGTGCATTCTTTAACCCAAATGGCATACGAAGATATTCATAGTGGCCATGTTTGGTGGAAAAAGCTGTTTTTTGAATGGACTCTGGATGCATTTCAAGTTGATGGAATCCTTTTGCAAGGTCGATTGTTGTGAAATAGTTGCATCTACCTAGTTTTCCTAAAATCTCATCCATGTTTGGTATTGGGTGTCTGTCATTTATAGTTATGTCATTTAATTTTCTATAGTCGATTACGATTCTAAATTTTTGTTTGCCTGACGCGTCTTGTTTTTTTGGTACAATCCATATGGGACTACAATAAGGGGAATTGCTGGGGCGTATAATGCCTTGATCTAACATGTTCTGAATTTGAGTTTCAACTTCCTGTTCGTATGCTTGGGGATAACTGTATGGTTTTGTGTACAAAGGTGAATTGTGAGTAGTGTTAATAACATGTTTTTCTTGATTACTGAAGCTAAGTTTGTCGCCTTCTCTGAACTGAATGTGTTGATATTGTTTCAACAGGCTCGTTAAATTAAATTTTTCTTCTTCGTTTAAGTGTTCTAGTCGGTAAAGGCTTGAGTTCATAGATTCGTCATTTTTTAAATTATCTCTGATGGACCTTTGAAGTGTTGATTAGATTAGGGTTTGATGAACTACGAAATGATTTTGGTTAGTGATTGGGATATCGTTAATTAATTTATACTTTCGATTGTATAAATTTACGGTTTGGGTTTTGTAATCTATGACGGCTTGTGCTTCTGAGAGAAGTTTTCTACCAATTAATAGATCATAATCTGGTGAAAATTGATGTAGAAGAAATTCATTATTACTTTTGAATAGGTTGTTGGAAAGGACATTTATTTTTTTGTGATAGTTAATGGTCCATTGCTGGTTTGAATAAGACAATTGGTATCATGAATTGGTAAATTGAAAACATTGGATGTCATCATATTTACGGTAGATCCTGTGTCTATTAAACATTTCAAATTTTTTCCTTTATAAGTGATAACTATATATTGTTGGTTTCCGAGGCTGGCAGCTGAAAATTTTCGGCTTTCTCGATTTCTATTTCATTTGGTTGTTCTATTCCATGTTCGGTTGTGGCTGTCTGTGTGTATGTGTAATCTGGGTGTTGTGGATAAGTTTGTTCTTGGTAATATTGCGGATAGTATTCGGGAAAAGAAGCTAATTGATTATAATATTCTTGCTGCATGTAATCGTGATAATTTATTTCTTCTTGGTTTCTAGTCTCTTCGTCTATGCTCATTTTGCTTTGTCGGCTATCTGCAGGTCTAATACGCTTTGTTGGTTGATTAGGTATGCCAGGACGATTGAAAGGAGTTTGTTGTGGAGTTACTTGTCCGAAGCGATTAATGTCAAATTGGCTCGGTCTAAGAAGTGGTCTGACCGGATTAGGTGTTGGTTGTATTGGTCGAGGTGAATAATGATTAGGTGAAATATTGTTATGGTTAGTATAATTAGGTGTTGGTGGAAGATATGGTTGTTGAAAATAGGGTCGATATGGGACATAGGAATGGCTTGGTTGAAGAAATGTGGGAAATTTTGAATATTGGGATTGGGATTTGATGGCTTGAAGTTTTTATCTTGTTTTACTTTATTTTGATTTGGAATTAGACAGGGTTCATCATAAAGGTTTTTTTCTTGTAATATGTTTATTAAAGATCTTAAATCGGGAATTTCGCAATTTATTATTCGAATGCAAATGTGTGCGGGTAGTTTTTGGATTAAGTTTTCAATACTAGTTTTAATTAATCGTGCATACAATGTTTTTTCGTCTAAATTATTTTCTAATTCTAACTACTCGTCAATGTCTGCCTACGGTGTTCTGCTTCTTCCAGAAAAGCTTTCACATTGCCTTTGAATGGGGTGTTCCTGAATTCCTCCAATAAAACGTGGTTCTGGGTTTGCGTCTTGTAGTTCAAAATTAGTTGTTTCCGAAGATCCGTCCATGTTGTCAAATTATTTATGCCAAGAGATAGCATAACTTCACTGCTGATGCAGCTTTCCACAAGTCCAAAGAGTATTGACCTCTGCCTCGCATCATTGGTGGTGTAGAGTGCCAATATGTAGTCGATCCGGCTAACGAATGTGTATAGACTGTTTTTATCTCCAGTGAACTTCTCAATATTTTTAAGCTGGTTGATCACTTGTGTCATGTTGGCGTCGGAAAGGGGTGCTGTGGCGTCTCCTTCCATTTTGATTATTTGATTAGTTACAATTTAAAGTATATATTTTTTTATTTTATATATTTATTTTTTTTTTTTTTTTTTTTTTTTTTTTTTGTAAATTTCTTTTGTTTAAATATATTCACTTAATTTGTTGATTGTTTAAAAAATTTTTTATTTTGTTTAAGTATGTTTACTTAATTTGTATTCACTTAACTTATTGATTGTTAAAAAATTTTTTATTTTGTTTAAGTATGTTCACTTAATTTGTATTCACTTAACTTATTGATTCTTTAGTTTGTTGCGCAGATAGCACTTTCGAATGTTTTTGAGATAACCAGAATCTTCTGGAATTATGTTCTCTTCGAATTCTATCGCGTCTTCTTGAATTATTTTCAAGTTGTTATTTTACAATCACAATCCGCGGCTTTGGCAATTTGCGAATTTCGGTTTACACGTCACTGTCGAGGTTTTATTTTTTTAAAACTTGACGCGATATTGACCGTCGCGTGGGTTGCCTTTGCGTTAGTTGTTTAGAGGATGGCAGTAAACGGGACAAAAAGAATTAATAACTTAGTTATTGCATCAGATAGTCCACAATTTATTGTCATCCTACCGGCTGCGCCAATTAGATATATGTTATCAGTCGAATAAATGCCGCGACATATGCTAACAGCAACGCTAATGTAAATTAAAAGACGAAGTCAAAGTAAGATTATGACAACTTGCTTTATTGAACAATAGCTTAAGACTAACAATTGTGTGTCTATTGAATAATAAAGTGAACTCTAACAGAATGTTTGCAACTTTTTTAATGATACATGTTGTTGGAGAGAAATGTTTATATGTGGGTGATACATGTTGCTGAGAACGAATTTATTCTGATTGTGCTCTTATTCCGATCGTGAGGAGAAGCGCCGGTTTGGCCGCTCTCTGTTTACAATTACCAAGCTTGGGAATGTTTACATTAGTATATTTCCATCGATGCGATCGATGGGGAAGAAGCGTCGGCTTGGCTGCTCTTTGTTTATAATTGCGGCTTGGCTGATCTTTGTTTATACTTGCCAAGTTTGGGAATGTTTATATTAATTATTCGGCTATGGGAACAGCGTTTGGATATTGTGGACGTAATCACTATGATTATGTCACTATATATATATATGTGAGCATATATATAAAAGTATGCCAGCGGCGGTCGTTGGCTTGCAAGGCGGTCAAGTGCTGACGCGGCTATTCTCACGCCTCTTGTATATAGGCGGTTCATATATATAATTGGCCGTTCGTCTCAAGTGTTATTATGTTTACTTGATCGCATTTTGTATATGTGCATAGCAACAAAGTGTCACTATGTGTACATTCAGTGTATTAGTTGTCTGGAATATATATTATTATATGAAACATACTACACCTCCCTTTTTTTAAAAAAATAACGTAATATATGGAGTTATTTAATTAAAATATATATATACTACAAAAATTTTTTTGTGTTATTTTGATTTTTTTTTTTTTTTTAATTTAATTAAAAATATAATATTTCTGAATATATTTTTCAATATAGTTATGGTTGTGGCTTTATGAAAGTAGAAAGTAGAAAAGTTAATGTTGATATAGTTTAATAAAATGAAAGTGAAACAAATGAACCATCGAAAATTTTTTTTCTTCTTTTTTTTTTTTATTTTATTTTATTTGGTTGATCACACCGATTTCATGAAATCTTTTAATTATTGTATTTTTTTAGCCTATCCTTATGTACTTTCTATTTTTTATTATTACTATTCCTAATCAAAACATTATTATTATCTTCTATTTTCTCTACTATGTATGGTCCTACATATGCTGGGTCTAATTTATGCCCTGTTTCGTTTCTTATAAGTAATTTATCGCCTACATTTAAACTCAAATTCTTAGCATTTTTATCATATTCTAATTTTCTATAAGCCTTGGCTTTTTCTAACATAATTCTAGTTCTTTTATAAGCAACTTCTAATCTAAATTTTATTTCCTTAGCATAGTCATCTAAATTATATAAAGGATCTAAATTATCTGTTTTATTAAAGTCTACGAACTGTCTTGGTAGTCTACCAAACATTAGTTCGTATGGACAATATTCATGCGTTGCTGATGGGTGCACGGAACAAGCCCTGTCCGTCTGTCTATCTGTCTGTCTGTCCGTCTGTCCGTCCGTCCGTCTGTCCGTCCGTCCGTATGCTTGAACGCGTCGATTGAAGCATCTAGGCAAGCTAGAGACTTGAATTTTTTTTTTTGGGACCGTGGATAGCACGCGCAGGTCACGTTTATTACCAAAAAACGATATCTATTTTTGTAATTTGTTATCGATTTTAAGCCTTATCGAAAACAGGTTATAAAATTATATCTCCCACACCTTTAGAGTTACACCCCTCAAATTTTGCATATAAATTAATGTGAATTTTATGCAATTTCTATTTTTTATATTTTGGATACCGGCTCTCAGTTACTAATAACCACCGCCCCCCTCCCTTTCTCCACTCATGGAGAGTCTGTTGCAAATATAACCATGTGAATAAATTAGCATTTTTATAAAATGTAAAAAATTCAATAAAATCATATGCCGAAAGTTTCATCAAATTCCGTTAAGTCAGTCCCGATTTATTAAACAAAACGTTTAGCTGCACGTGGCAAGCAGCGACGCGCAGCAAAAAACATTTACATACATACAGTGGTTCACAGCTTATTTCAACCAGCACTTTAAAAAAAGTTTGTTGGGCTATAAAATCTAAACTATTGGCAATATCCAAAAAATTTAAACGCAGGTTGTTAGTGTGATGTTTTAAATCAATTCATTTATTTTTTAAATATTTTTTCATTATTTAATAATGTTTAAAAACTAAAAAATGAGATCAAGACAGTTCCACAGCTTATTTCAACCACAAACTTTGCAGCTGATGAAAGACCCGTTATTTTGCAATGCAACGGTAGATTGTTGTTCTATGCTTTATACACTTATTTCGCAATGTGATGAAATAAGTTTGTGCTGAATTTTGAAAGCAGAACTTGCAGAAAATATAATTTAGCAAAATGGGACCACGTACACCTATTGAACAGCTGGAACTTGTTCTGAAACACTATAAAAATAGCCATTGCCGTAGAAAAATTACTGATATGGTTGGACTGAGTGATTCTACAGTTCAAAGCATCATATACCGTTTTGTTTGTGAAAATAGAACCCACGATAAAGGTAGAAATGCTCCAAACAAAATTTTTAATCCCACGAACGAGCGCTATATTGTAAGAAAAATCCGGTATAACCCAAGGCTATCTGCTAGACAAGTAGCCAATGATGTTAAGGAGGAGTTGGGCAAGTCATGCCACCCAGAAACTATTCGCCGTGTGCTTCGGGAACATGACTTTAATGGTAGAGTACCACGCAAGAAGCATTTATAAGCGACAAAAACAAAAAGTGTCGCTTAAAATTTGCACATGAGCACTTGCACAAGGACATTGGATTCTGGAACACAGTTTTATTTTGTGATGAGTCCAAATTTAATTTGTTTGAGTCGGATGGGCCCTCATATGTGTGGCGTAGGCCTAACACAGAGCTTGACGCAAAAAATTTGAGGGCTACTGTAAAGTACGGCGGAGGCAGCGTTATGGTTTGGGCCTGTATGTCAGCAGCCAGGGTTGGGAACTTGGAGTTCATCGAGACTACGATAGATATACTTAAATATCTAGATGTTTTGAAGTCAAATATAATCCAAAGTGCTCAGAAACTGGGCATAAAGGAGGACTTCAGGTTTTACCAAGATAATGACCCGCAACACACTGCGGGAATTGTCCAGACTTGGCTGATCTGGAAATGTCCGCACGCTATGAAATCACCAGCCCAATCATCAGATTTAAATGTAATCGAAAATTTGTGGTCAATTTTGGAAACAAACATTCGCCAACACAAAATTTCAAACAAATCGGACCCAAAAACTGCATTGGTTGAGGAATGGGAAAAATTACTCCAGAAGTCACCAAAAAGTTGGTGGAATCTATCCCAAAAAGGCTTAAAATGGTAGTTAGCCAAAAGGGTGGTCACACCAAGTATTAATTTGTTGTTATTTTAAGTTTTTATAATGTTAAATAATGCTATTTCATAAGTGGTTGAAATAAGCTGTGGAACTGTCTTGGTCTCATTTTTTAGTTTTTAAACATTATTAAATAATGAAAAAATATTTAAAAAATAAATGAATTGATTTTGTAATATTTAAAACATCACACTAACAACCTGCGTTTAAATTTTTTGGATATTGCCAATAGTTTAGATTTTATAGCCCAACAAACTTTTTTTAAAGTGCTGGTTGAAATAAGCTGTGAACCACTGTATATTCTCACATACACACATTGAAAGAGCAAGCGCGTCTGCTTATGCATGTGCACAAATAAATTCAATTCTAGCATATTCTTCAACCAAATCTGTGTTTGAATTGTATTTGTATTTGTCATACATCGCCCATCACACGCATACATTGAAACAGACCACCGTTTTTGTATGTACATATACTCATGCGTTCATATGCGCGGATTTCAGCATATCCTAAGAATTACAATTGCGATTGGATCTGCTTCTTTAGCTTCTTTAGTTTTGTATTTGTCACATATCGCCTTGTAGTACTACATTGCATTTTGCCAACAAGCAACGTAATACTGGTGTGGCGTAGTGGGTAGACGCAAAGCGCATAAACGAAAGGTCCTGGGTTCGAAACTCAGTGGCAACAGCGTAACTTTTAAAATTTTTTTTTTTAATTTATAAACATGAGGTGGTTGTGCTAGTTGAGATGATGCGCTCTAACGTTACATATACAGTAAATAGGTTCGAGTCCAGGTGCGGTGATGTTTGTTTTCTTCTTTTTATACTCGTTTCCCAAAGGGAAAAAGAGTATATTGGTTTTGTGAAATGTCCGTCTTGCTGTCCGTCCGTCTGTCCGTATGAATGCAATATTTTTCTACGCTATTGAAGCTAGAGAGTTGAAATTTGGAACACATACTCGTGTATACCCTCGAATTAGAAAGTGTCAAGATTTTCCGGATACGCCCACTAGGGGCGTGGAAAATCGGAAAATGCTTGCGCCCATAGTCAAGAAATCATATTAGTTGAAGAGCTAGAGAGTTGAAATTTGGAATGTATACTTGCGTTGACCACCCAAGCTCAAAAAGATATGGCGGATATATCTACGCCCATTGGGGCGTGGCAAATCGGGAAAACTGTAACTTCTACAGTTTTAAATCTAGAATGCTAAAATTTGGCACGTAACTTAACGCTACGATTCTATAAAGATTCATAAAAAGATTTGATATCTACGCCCTCTGGGGGCGTGGCAAATCGGATCTGAATATATAATGATTTTACAAATTCAGCTATATTTTAACCACTATTGATGCAACCCAAGATCAAAAAGATATGGTGGACATATCTGCGCGCTCAGGGGGCGTGGCAAATCGCAAAACATTATAGCTCCTACAGTTTTAGAGCTAGACGCTTCAAAATTGGATGATTGTGTTACTGGGGGCCTCCTCTATTGATTCCCCAAAAATAAATCTTACGCCCCTTTGGGGGCGTGGTATATTGAAAAATACCCTGTAACTTTCACATTTTTGGAGTGTAAGCATCCAAACTTTGCAGTTACGTTACCTTAGACTCCTTCTAGGAACTTGCCAAATATGATATGTCTACGCCTACTGGGGGCGTGGCAAATTGGCTGCAAAATTTGTAACGCCCAGCTGCAAAATTCATATGCCTGTGCCACCTATATAAATAAGCTTAATAAGAATTGCTAAGACGACAAACGGCATTTCTGAGAAATATATGTAATTTGATTTAATGTTGAAGTTCTGCAAATAATTTATCTGCTAAAATTATCATTTTTCGTATAGCCTAGGTCAGTTATGTTATTTTCTTTTTGTGTGTGTGACCCTGACAAAAAATGTAAATATCAAATACCGATATTTGTGTAATCGACTTAGTCCGAACAAAATTATTGCACACCAAAAAAAATGACGATAGGTCCCATCAGGTATGTATGTATGTAGGCACGAACAGCTGCGCAACTATTTTCATGCCGTCGCCGCCGCGTCTCGAACGCTGACCCTTTTGCTTACACACTTTTCATCTACCTGCTGCGCCACATCAGTTTTGCATTACCTGCGGGCAAATCCGAAACTACTTCACTACAAGGGCGACTTTTGACAAATACAAAACTATCGAAGCTGCTGTTAATACAAACACAATATAAACATAAATCAATTGCAATTGTAATTTTTAGAAAAAGCTGAAATGTGCGCATATGAACATATATATTTATATGTGTACATACAAAAACGGAAAAATTGAAATTGCATAAAATTCACATGAATCTACATAAATGCAAAATTTGAGATAAATTATTAAATTTAATATACCAGACGCCCCTGTGGGAAACGAGTATTACGCTTTAGGTCTCGCCCTAAGGCAACGTTCTTACTTGTTTTTTTTTGTTGATTTGTTTATTTATTAAATTATTTATTTATTTTTGATTTACATACATTCTAGTTGATTAAAATTTCAAAATTATAATTTAATTTTGGAAAATTTAATGTTATATGCAAGCTATATAGCATATTAAACAATACAAATCGGACGGGGATCAGGGGATCTTCTAGTCGGGCACCTCCGACTAGAGTTTTCTTACTTGTTTATTAATAATTTTTGATTCAAATTTCCAAAATTTAGACCAACGAAATTAGAAAGTTCATTTCTTAAATCTGTTAAAGTTGTTTTGTTCATTAAGGCAATTGCCATCGGACCACATGCTAATTCTTTAACTCTTTGAATTAATAATCCACTTAAAATGTCAACTAATCTACTATTATTTTCAAAGACCGAAAAATCAGTAATTTCCTCAACGATTGTTCTTATTTTGTTATCAAGGTCTCTTACACTTGTTACTCTTAAGTTATTGATTTTCCTAGTTAATCCCATCTGATCCGTTCTTGGTCTATAATGATGTCTCAAACGATGTTTACATTCCGTCCAATTTGCTGGTGGGTTAATATTAAGCATAGTTCTAGCCTGACCTTGTATTTTGGTGTTGAAAATAACAGTGAAGACCTGGTCGTTGTCATCGTACTCCTCCATGAACTGGTCCACTGCAGACACGAATCCATGTAAAGTTCCATCCTGCCCATTGAATGTTGGTAGGTATCTCGTTTCCTTCTCGATGCAGTTTCTTTGATTTGTAATTGGGTTTCTGCCTTCACCTTCTCTTGCGATGATTACATTCGTAATTGAATTCATTGCTGCATTTCAAATATTTGTTGTTGATTTTCCATTTTATTGAGTTGTATTATTCACTTCTTTCGAATTAATTTGATTAATTGTTTCGTTTGCTTGGATAATATCCAAAGTTTCCACAATTATTATTTGTTATTGTTGTTAATAGTTAATTCTTTTTAGTTTTGTTCACTTTATAAGATTTCACAAAAATTTTTTGAATTTCGTTACTCCGTTTTTGTTTTTGTTCAGTTTTATAAGATTTCACAAAAACGTTTTGGATTTTGTAACTTCGATTATTATTTTTGTTAACTTTTATAAGATTTCACAAAAACGTTTCGAATTATGTTACTCCGTTTACCGGCTGCGCCAATTATGTATTCCCTTTATACAGTTCAATACATGTTCTTTATTTGAAATCAATGATACAACTGTTCTCTTACTCATTTCTAAGAGGATTCTCATACCATTTTCTGGCTATGATTGTTTGTGTTTACAATATTGGGTGTGCTGGGTTAAAGTTTGCTGTAGTATGCATACATATTGAATATCCATTGTAACTAGAGTACTTAAAGAGTACACACTGTAGCACTTTGTTGCTGTGTTTATGTAAACAAAAACCCGGTCTTTAACCCGTGGCCGAAATATGGGTCGGTCGTCGCTCTCCCAGAATATGCAAGTGTCAGCATTCTGATGAGACGCGCCGACCACTTGACAGAACTCAAGTGTATGCATATGCACAATCGCCCAAGTTCAAGAAAGCATAAATACACATATAACATATACATATATAATATATAAGAAATATACATAACCGTCTCTCTCTGCTGCCCAAAACCCTATGTATCGCGGCAACGAGACTTAGGCTTATTTAGAACCTAAGTAGAATGTTTAAGGTCAGATACAATCGAGCATTGGAAGCGGCAACACTGCTGCCTCCTAATAAAAAATACAACACCATGAAAACGAACCGTTTAATTATTACATTGCTTATCTTATGCGGCTGAGCTGCGAAGCTCATTTATGTTTACAAAAGTGTTTATCTTATGCTGCTGGGCTGCGATGCTTATTTATGTTTACAAAAGTGTCTCCAATTATATGACACTTCTGGTCTTGGCTACATTAAGGAAGATTGCAAGCCTTTCGTATCAACTATTGCTATTGGAAGTGCCGCTGCTGTTATGGTGTCAGTTGACACTTTGGGAAGTGATGCTGATGGCATAACTCCTCCCCTCTTAGAGTATGAATTCTCCTGAATTCTTTTTATACCCTGAGCCCATTGAAAATGGGAAATCAGGGTATAATGGTTTTGTTAAATGTATGTAACAGGCAGAAGGAGGCGTGTCAGACCCCACAAAGTATATATATTCTTGATCAGGGCGACGAGCTGAGTCGATTTAGCCCTGTCCGTCTGTCTGTCTGTCCGTCTGTCCGTCTGTCCGTCCGTCCGTCTGTCCGTATGTTTGAACGCGTCGATTGACGCATCTAGACAAGCTAGAGACTTGAATTTTTTTTTGTTGGGTCCGTGAATAGCACGCGCAGGTCAAGTTTATTTCGTATGAACGATAACTATTTTTGTTGTAATGTTATCGATTTTAATGCTTATCAAAAATAGGTTTTTAAGGCCTGGTTTGTACATAGTTTGAGCTAGAGACTTCAAATTTACTGTGTAGTTGCGTGTAATGAATACGGAGATTACGTAATCTTTAGATTTTTGATGCCACGCCCCATTCGCCCCCAATAGCCCCCTATTTGTAAAAAGCGCAAATCAAATACTAAAAACTTGTGCTTTGGCACATACACACATATGGATGCCATTAATAAGTTGTGAAAGTTTGATGCAGTTAGTCCATCGCTAAGAAAAGTTATTAAGCAATTAAGTTCCCGTAGTAATGCTGACATTGCAGCTTAAGCGCAGTCGCTGCGTCAACTGCGCAGTTGGCAGAGCGCAAGCTTATGCGTGCGTGCATATGTATGTGTGTATGTGTTGGTTATATAGGATGATTCCAAATTTGGCTCTTCACAGGGTTCAGGGTATCCCCTAGTCGAGCAGTCTCGACTAGAGCACTCTTACTTGTTTAAATTAATGTTACTATTTTGCATTTTGCAACGTAAGTATATATAAATGATAAAAAAATATAAAAATGATTAAAAATATTAACATAATACTATTTGTTACTTTTTTTTCATATTTCAATTCTGTGATTTCTTTTAAATTTTCAAAGTTTTTTATTGTTAGATGATCAAAATTAATAGTGTTTTTGTAGGTTTGATTTAATAATTCTGTGGAATAAAAAAATTTTTCATAAAATTCTATTTTTTCGTTAGAAAATGTTTCTTTTAAAATTTGTATTTTACAATTTCCAAATTGTATGAGGTTATTTCCATTTAATATAATATTTCTTTTGTCACAGTTTTGATGTAGTTTTTATACCCTGAGCCCATTGAAAATGGGAAATCAGGGTATAATGGTTTTGTTAAATGTATGTAACAGGCAGAAGGAGGCGTGTCAGACCCCACAAAGTATATATATTCTTGATCAGGGCGGCGAGCTGAGTCGATTTAGCCCTGTCCGTCTGTCTGTCTGTCCGTCTGTCCGTCTGTCCGTCTGTCCGTCCGTCCGTCTGTCCGTATGTTTGAACGCGTCGATTGACGCATCTAGACAAGCTAGAGACTTGAATTTTTTTTGTTGGGTCCGTGGATAGCACGCGCAGGTCAAGTTTATTTCGTATGAACGATAACTATTTTTTTTGTAATGTTATCGATTTTAATGCTTATCAATAATAGGTTTTTAAGGCCTGGTTTGTACATAGTTTGAGCTAGAGACTTAAAATTTACTGTGTAGTTGCGTGTAATGAATACGGAGATTACGTAATCTTTAGATTTTTGATGCCACGCCCCATTCGCCCCCAATAGCTCCCTATTTGTAAAAAGCGCAAATCAAATAGTAGAGACTTGTACTTTGGCAAATACACACATATGAATGCCATTAATAAGTTGTGAAAGTTTGATGCAGTTAGTCCATCGCTAAGAAAAGTTATTAAACAATTAAGTTCCCATAGTAATGCCCACATTGCAGCCCAAGCGCAGTCGCTGCGTCAACTGCGCAGTTGGCAGAGCGCGAGCTTATGCGTGCGTGCATATGTATGTGTGTATGTGTTGGTTATATAGGATGATTCCAAATTTGGCTCTTCACAGGGGTCAGGGTATCCCCTAGTCGAGCAGTCTCGACTAGAGCACTCTTACTTGTTTTTTCTGGCATTTTTTATTATTATTGTGTCGTCATCTATTTCTTCAATACTTGTGATGTTATTAAATATAAATTTACAACTATTGGTAGTAGTGCAACTTTTACTTAGTTTAAGTTCCTTTAATATTGTGTTTGGTTTATATTCCAATGTCTTATTATTAATTTCTATAATTAATAAATTTTCTTGGTCGATTTGTATATAATCTGTGTTAGGCATTGGGATCAGTAACTTAACATCTACTACACTTATATAATTTTTCGGAATTTTTATTGCTATAATTATGCAATTATTTTTGTATTTTAAAATACCCATACGAATTAATTTTAATTTATAAAAATCAATATCAAATTTGTTTATTTCTTCTTCTGATAAAATTTCTGGTAAAATTATATTATTCTTTGCAGAGGCTATATTTTCTTGAATGTAATTTACTTTGTACTCAATATTTTTTAATTTCTGCATTTGGTCATTGTATAGGATTTTCATTAAAATTCTTTTATTTTGATCATTTATGCTTGTAAGTGTTTCGTTAATAATTATTCGGTCATGCTTAATTGTTTCTGCTAAACTATGAATTGTGTCGTTGAAATGTGAGTTTATTATTATTTGTTGGTTCAAATTATTTATTGTGTTATGGTTATTTTGGTCAATTATATCAAGATGTTCTAATATATCCGTCCTGTCTTCGTCGTCCATTAGTCCAAACAACCATTTATATGCTGTTCCTGCTATATTTATAAGTCCTCTTTTATTTCTGCTAAAAGGTGTAATGGATTTAATCTTTGCCTTTATTAATCTGATTTCTGCAAATAATTCCTCACTGTCTGTAATATTAGCTGTTCTTATGTTTGTTTCTATCTGTTTTATAATATTTTGAAGTGGGTTAATGTTAATGATGTGTAATATAATTATTGTTTCATTTACTATTTCGGTTTGATGAATCTGTATGGGTGCATAACCTGCACTTACTAATATCGGTTCCATTTGTAATCTTGTCTGTACTGTATTGAACCTGGTTATAATGATGGTTAACATGATTAATATCTGGGAAATAAAGAAAGAAAAAAAAATCTTTGTCAAATCTGCTATCAATTTGGGTTATTTTCGTTGGGATTGTTAATTTCCTGTTTTAACGGTCTTTTAATGTTAGTTAGATGAATGTTTTTTAACTCTGCATATCTAAAATAAGGCTCATCCTTATGTCTGACTCTTTTATAGTTTTTAATTGGACCCTTATGTCTTTGTTCATTGTATTCTTCTCTTGTATCATTTCTTTTGTTTATAATCATTTTCTTACCTTCCTCGATAGTCATTTTTAATTTATGTGCATCTTCTGTGTCTTTAGCATAATTTGGTGTACATTTTATTGTTGAATGATAACGTTTATTGTAAGCTATTATTGCTAATTGAATTTTAGATTCCATAGATAGTTCATTATTATCTATTCCTGTTATTATCTCAATTAGTGTAGAATGTAATCTTTCAATATCAGCGTTTCCTGTATGTGAATTGGGTTTAGTATAATGTATTGAAATATTTTCAGTGTTTAAAAACTGTATTATATGTTCTGATCTAAACTCATTATCCATTATTATTTTCTGTGGTTTATTAAATTTTGCAAAATGTTCTATCATAATTTGCATCTTTGTTCACCAATTTCTATCTATAATATTATAAGCAACTGCAAATTTTGTAAGTTTATTTATGATTGTAACAAACGATTTGTGTTTTATGTGAAATATGTCTAAATGTATAATTTGGTTTTTTGTATCTGGTGTTTCTGTAAATTGAAAGTTTGGTTTTATTGGTTTCCTATCATACTTAATTTCTTTGCATTTTCTGCAATTTGCTATTATTAATTGAATATGTTCCCTTAACTTTGGAAAATAGATTTTGTCTTTTAGTGAATTGAATGTTTCGCTTATACCGCTGTGTAATGAATCTTTTGAATGGTAAATTGAAATTTGTTTATGTAATTCTTCCTCTGTTGAAATTTCTTGTGCTCTTTTTGTACATTTAAAAAATTTTATATTTTTTGAGTGAGAAAAAATGTTGATTAATATACATTGTATTTTATGATATTCTGAGTCTGGTACTTCTGAAAAAATTCCTACTGTTCCTTTCTCTATATTATTTTGTAATTTTATTTCAATCTCATTTTCTGTATCTGCTGGATTTACTTCAATTATTTTTCTTCCATGGTATATATGAATATTATCTGTTGCTGAGTAGGTAATTATTATCTGAATTTTATATTTATTAACAATATCATTTTTTATATAAAAATGAGTCAATTCCTCTTCATCTGCTGAATGTTGAGTATTTGTTATATTAAAATTTGATTCTTCTTTATTTTCTGTATTGATTAATTGTGCTGTCTCCTGTCTGCTTAAAAAATCTGCTACTTTATTGTCTTTACCTTTTAAATATATAATATCATAATCAAATTCCTGTAGCTTTAAAATCCATCTTTGATGTCTAGCTGTCATCTCTTTTCCTTTGAATTTTGAATTTAAGTATTTTATAGGAGCATGATCTGTTATAATTTGAAATTTATTTCCAATCAAATAGTGTTTAAAATAATTTACTGCATGTATAATAGACAAAAATTCTTTATCAATTGTACTATAATTTTTCTCATGTTTATTAAGTGTTCTTGAAACATAACCAATTGGTTGTCCCTGTTGAGATAAAACTGCACCTATGGCAAAATCACTGGCATCTGTAGTAATTGTAAATGGTTTGTCAAATTCTGGATATTTTAATATTGGGTGTGAACTTATGAGCGCTTTAAGATTTTCAAATGCATCTATAAATTGTGGATCATTTGTATTAATTGATACCCCTTTTTGTAAATATCTTATCATTGGGTAAGCTATTTTGGAATAGTCTTTAATAAATTTTCTATAGAATCCTGTCATGCCTAAAAATCCTTTTAATTGTTTTTCCGTTTTTGGTAATGGAATTTCTTTTATTGCATCTATTTTTCTTGGATTTGGTCTGAACCCTTCTTTTGTGAGAATATGACCCAAATATTCGGTATGTTTTTTCATAAACGAACATTTATCTGGTTGTATTTTCAAATTATGATTTCTAAGTACTTTGAAAATTTTTTCTAGAGCAATTTTGTGTTCTTCAAGTGTTGTTGAAAAAATTAAAATATCATCAAGATATACCACACAAATTTTGTTTATATAATCCCTCAATATTTAATTCATTAAACGTTGGAATGTAGCTGGAGCATTTTTTAATCCAAATGGCATTCTAACATATTCATATAATCCCATTGGTGTTATAAAAGCTGTTTTTTCTATATCAACTTCTGCCATTAATATTTGATGATAGCCTTTCGCTAAATCAAGTGTAGTAAAATATTGGGCTTTACCAAGTTTATCTAATACAGCGTCCATAATAGGTATTGGATACTTATCTGAAACGGTTACTTGGTTTAATCTTCTATAATCTACACAGATACGATATTTTTGAATTCCTGAATTATCAATTTTTTTCTTAACTACACATATAGGAGAGCTATATTTACTTTTACTTTTTCTTATTATTCCACTTTTTTCCATTTCTATAATTTGTTTTCTTATTTCTTCTTCATATTTTGGAGAAACTCTATAGAACTTTGAATTTATGGGGTGATATGTTGTGGTTTTAATATTGTGAACTATTGTATTAGTGTTAGTTAACTGATCACCCTCCTTAAAATATAGTTTATCATATTTTTTCGTAAGATTTTTTACTATCTGGGCTTCCTCCGCATTAAGCCCTTCTAGCTTGAAGTCATCAATTTCGCCTACTTCCATTACACAAACATCTTCTGATAATTTGAAAAGGAATGGAATTTCGACTCCATTGCAAAGCTTAATTATTTCGTTTTTAAAATCAATATTTTCAAAATTTCTTTGGATAAAATCCATGCCCAATAGAAAATCATATGATTTTTCCAAGGACATAGCTACCCATCTTATTCTTGCACAATCTGCATATTTGAATTCGCTTGGTACTTATGTTTTAACTAAATAACTGTCATTTTTTATATTTCCATTAATAGTGTAAATAGCTTTTGAAAATTTTTCGATTATTTTATACTTTGATTTACATATATTTTTAGTGTTCAATATACTTATAGTAGATCCAGTATCTACTAAAATTAGAAAAGTATCCCCCTCTATAGTTCCCCTAATAAAAACTTTTGTTTTTTCCGAGGCTAGTTGGTAAAAAACTCTTCTTGTTTATTTTCGTAATTTGAATTATTATTTGCTTCTTCATCATTTAAATTGTCTACACTCATTGCTTCTGGTTCTGGTTGCTGATAATTTTGTCGAATATTCTGATTTATTTGTCTATTAAAATATTGATTTTGTCTTATGTTATGGCTTTGTTGTTGTCTGTTAAAATTCTGATTTTGTCTTACGTTCTGACTTTGTTGTTGATTATTTCTAACTATTTGGCTATTCTGTTGCCGGTCTTGTCTTTGGTAATTATTATATGTTTGATTATTTTCGTTGTAATTTCTGTTGTCTGTGTCTTGTCTTGAGTTCTGGTTGAATTGTCTGTTATTATATTTTGATGGATAATTATTGTCATTTTTATACCCTGAGCCCATTGAAAATGGGAAATCAGGGTATAATGGTTTTGTTAAATGTATGTAACAGGCAGAAGGAGGCGTGTCAGACCCCACAAAGTATATATATTCTTGATCAGGGCGACGAGCTGAGTCGATTTAGCCCTGTCCGTCTGTCTGTTTGTCCGTCCGTCCGTCTGTCCGTCCGTCCGTCCGTCCGTCCGTATGTTTGAACGCGTCGATTGAAGCATCTAGACAAGCTAGAGACTTGAATTTTTATACCCTGAGCCCATTGAAAATGGGAAATCAGGGTATAATGGTTTTGTTAAATGTATGTAACAGGCAGAAGGAGGCGTGTCAGACCCCACAAAGTATATATATTCTTGATCAGGGCGACGAGCTGAGTCGATTTAGCCCTGTCCGTCTGTCTGTCTGTCCGTCCGTCCGTCTGTCCGTCCGTCCGTCCGTCCGTCCGTATGTTTGAACGCGTCGATTGAAGCATCTAGACAAGCTAGAGACTTGATTTTTTTGTTGGGTCCGTGGATAGCACGCGCAGGTCAAGATTGTTACCAAAAAACGATATCTATTTTTGTTGTTTTGTTATCGATTTTAAACCTTATCGAAAACAGGTTATAAAATTCTATCTCCCACACTTTTAGAGCTAGACCCCTCAAATTTTGCATATATATTAATGTGAATTTTATGCAATTTCTATTTTTTTATTTTTTGGATAACGGCTCTTTTTACTAATTAACTCCCCCCCCCCCCCTTCTTCACTTATGGAGAGTCAGTTGTAAATACAACCATGTGAATAAATTAGCATTTTTATAAAATGTAAAAAATTCAATAAAATCATATGCCGAAAGTTTCATCAAATTCCGTTAAGTCAGTCCCGATTTATTAAACAAAACGTTTAGCTGCACGTGGCAAGCAGCGACGCGCAGCAAAAAACATTTACATACATATATTCTCACATACACACATTGAAAGAGCAAGCGCGTCTGCTTATGCATGTGCACAAATAAATTCAATTCTAGCATATTCTTCAACCAAATCTGTGTTTGAATTGTATTTGTATTTGTCATACATCGCCCATCACACGCATACATTGAAACAGACCACCGTTTTTGTATGTACATATACTCATGCGTTCATATGCGCGGATTTCAGCATATCCTAAGAATTACAATTGCGATTGGATCTGCTTCTTTAGCTTCTTTAGTTTTGTATTTGTCACATATCGCCTTGTAGTACTACATTGCATTTTGCCAACAAGCAACGTAATACTGGTGTGGCGTAGTGGGTAGACGCAAAGCGCATAAACGAAAGGTCCTGGGTTCGAAACTCAGTGGCAACAGCGTAACTTTTAAAATTTTTTTTTAAATTTATAAACATGAGGTGGTTGTGCTAGTTGAGATGATGCGCTCTAACGTTACATATACAGTAAATAGGTTCGAGTCCAGGTGCGGTGATGTTTGTTTTCTTCTTTTTATACCCTGAGCCCATTGAAAATGGGAAATCAGGGTATAATGGTTTTGTTAAATGTATGTAACAGGCAGAAGGAGGCGTGTCAGACCCCACAAAGTATATATATTCTTGATCAGGGCGACGAGCTGAGTCGATTTAGCCCTGTCCGTCTGTCTGTCTGTCCGTCTGTCCGTCTGTCCGTCTGTCCGTATGTTTGAACGCGTCGATTGACGCATCTAGACAAGCTAGAGACTTGAATTTTTTTTTGTTGGGTCCGTGGATAGCACGCGCAGGTCAAGTTTATTTCGTATGAACGATAACTATTTTTGTTGTAATGTTATCGATTTTAATGCTTATCAAAAATAGGTTTTTAAGGCCTGGTTTGTACATAGTTTGAGCTAGAGACTTAAAATTTACTGTGTAGTTGCGTGTAATGAATACGGAGATTACGTAATCTTTAGATTTTGGATGCCACGCCCCATTCGCCCCCAATAGCTCCCTATTTGTAAAAAGCGCAAATCAAATAGTAGAGACTTGTACTTTGGCAAATACACACATATGAATGCCATTAATAAGTTGTGAAAGTTTGATGCAGTTAGTCCATCGCTAAGAAAAGTTATTAAACAATTAAGTTCCCATAGTAATGCCCACATTGCAGCCCAAGCGCAGTCGCTGCGTCAACTGCGCAGTTGGCAGAGCGCGAGCTTATGCGTGCGTGCATATGTATGTGTGTATGTGTTGGTTATATAGGATGATTCCAAATTTGGCTCTTCACAGGGGTCAGGGTATCCCCTAGTCGAGCAGTCTCGACTAGAGCACTCTTACTTGTTTTTTGTTGATTTGTTTATTTATTAAATTATTTATTTATTTTTGATTTACATACATTCTAGTTGATTAAAATTTCAAAATTATAATTTAATTTTGGAAAATTTAATGTTATATGCAAGCTATATAGCATATTAATCAATACAAATCGGACGGGGATCAGGGGATCTTCTAGTCGGGCACCTCCGACTAGAGTTTTCTTACTTGTTTATTAATAATTTTTGATTCAAATTTCCAAAATTTAGACCAACGAAATTAGAAAGTTCATTTCTTAAATCTGTTAAAGTTGTTTTGTTCATTAAGGCAATTGCCATCGGACCACATGCTAATTCTTTAACTCTTTGAATTAATAATCCACTTAAAATGTCAACTAATCTACTATTATTTTCAAAGACCGAAAAATCAATAATTTCCTCAACGATTGTTCTTATTTTGTTATCAAGGTCTCTTACACTTGTTACTCTTAAGTTATTGATTTTCCTAGTTAATCTCATCTGATCCGTTCTTGGTCTATAATGATGTCTCAAACGATGTTTACATTCCGTCCAATTTGCTGGTGGGTTAATATTAAGCATAGTTCTAGCCTGACCTTGTATTTTGGTGTTGAAAATAACAGTGAAGACCTGGTCGTTGTCATCGTACTCCTCCATGATCTGGTCCACTGCAGACACGAATCCATGTAAAGTTCCATCCTGCCCATTGAATGTTGGTAGGTATCTCGTTTCCTTCTCGATGCAGTTTCTTTGATTTGTAATTGGGTTTCTGCCTTCACCTTCTCTTGCGATGATTACATTCGTAATTGAATTCATTGCTGCATTTCAAATATTTGTTGTTGATTTTCCATTTTATTGAGTTGTATTATTCACTTCTTTCGAATTAATTTGATTAATTGTTTCGTTTGCTTGGATAATATCCAAAGTTTCCACAATTATTATTTGTTATTGTTGTTAATAGTTAATTCTTTTTAGTTTTGTTCACTTTATAAGATTTCACAAAAATTTTTTGAATTTCGTTACTCCGTTTTTGTTTTTGTTCAGTTTTATAAGATTTCACAAAAACGTTTTGGATTTTGTAACTTCGATTATTATTTTTGTTAACTTTTATAAGATTTCACAAAAACGTTTCGAATTATGTTACTCCGTTTACCGGCTGCGCCAATTATGTATTCCCTTTATACAGTTCAATACATGTTCTTTATTTGAAATCAATGATACAACTGTTCTCTTACTCATTTCTAAGAGGATTCTCATACCATTTTCTGGCTATGATTGTTTGTGTTTACAATATTGGGTGTGCTGGGTTAAAGTTTGCTGTAGTATGCATACATATTGAATATCCATTGTAACTAGAGTACTTAAAGAGTACACACTGTAACACTTTGTTGCTGTGTTTATGTAAACAAAAACCCGGTCTTTAACCCGTGGCCGAAATATGGGTCGGTCGTCGCTCTCCCAGAATATGCAAGTGTCAGCATTCTGATGAGACGCGCCGACCACTTGACAGAACTCAAGTGTATGCATATGCACAATCGCCCAAGTTCAAGAAAGCATAAATACACATATAACATATACATATATAATATATAAGAAATATACATAACCGTCTCTCTCTGCTGCCCAAAACCCTATGTATCGCGGCAACGAGACTTAGGCTTATTTAGAACCTAAGTAGAATGTTTAAGGTCAGATACAATCGAGCATTGGAAGCGGCAACACTGCTGCCTCCTAATAAAAAATAAAACACCATGAAAACGAACCGTTTAATTATTACATTGCTTATCTTATGCGGCTGAGCTGCGAAGCTCATTTATGTTTACAAAAGTGTTTATCTTATGCAGCTGGGCTGCGATGCTTATTTATGTTTACAAAAGTGTCTCCAATTTCTATGACACTTCTGGTCTTGGCTACATTAAGGAAGATTGCAAGCCTTTTGTATCAACTATTGCTATTGGAAGTGCCGCTGCTGTTATGGTGTCAGTTGACATTTTGGGAAGTGATGCTGATGGCATAACTCGCGTCAAATTATTAAGAGCCTTGACGCCATATATGAGCGTAGAAGTCTTGCGTCGCAGTTAGCTGCGCGCAAACGTTTAATGTCTCTCAAGCAGCTTCGCTGCTAAGTCATTTCATTGTTTTTGACGAAATAGTGAGTGAATTGTTAGCAGCAGGTGCAAAGGTTGATCAAATGGCTAAGGTTGCACATTTGGTCCAAACTCTTCCTTCTTTTTATAATAGTGTCATCACGGCCATTGAAACCTTATCGGATGAAACTCTAATTAGTAAAAAGAGCCGGTATCCAAAAAATAAAAAAATAGAAATTGCATAAAATTCACGTGAATCTATATGCAAAACTTGAGGGGTCTAGCTGTAAAGGTGTGGGAGATTTAATTTTATAACCTGTTTTCGATAAGGTTTAAAATCGATAACAAAACACGGACGGACTGACGGACAGACAGACAGACGGACAGGGTTAAATCGACTCAGCTCGTCGTCCTGATCAAGAATATATATACTTTGTGGGGTCTAACACGCCTGCTTCTGCCTGTTACATACATTTAACAAAACCATTATACCCTGATTTCCCATTTTCAATGGGCTCAGGGTATAAAAATAGAAGAAAAGAAGAAGACAAAAAGGAGGCCAGGTCCGCAAACTACTACAGCGGAAGCGACTACAGGAGGATTTGCTTGTCACCGCAAGGACACCGGAGGACCGGCAACGCTACATAGAGCGTATTAAAGAAATTAAAACTGAACTTCGCCAAAGAGCGAAGAAACGCAAGGGGGCCGCAGAAATGCGCAAGCCTTAACTTGCCATAATTTAAGTTCTACCAGCGAGTTGAAGCACGAAAGTGATACTTGCGAAACCACTAACCACTGTCCACGATTGGACAATTAATTGTTTAAATAAAAAATGGTGTGTAATAACACACTAATATTTCCATGTCTGTGGCGCTATGAAAGTAGCAGCAAAAGAACAAAATTTATTTTTTCCTTGTCAAAAAAATTTTTTCTTTAAAAATTAATTTTTATTAAATGAAAGGAAAATAAATGTAACCATTACAAATTTTTAAAGGATATTCAAAAAATTTTACATAAAAAAAAAAGGAATTTTCTTTCTTTTATTAATATCGATTCCATGAAATTAGTAGAAAGCAAGCATAGGTTATAGAAAATTTTCATCTAAACTTTTCATTAATTCTTCAAAAGACAATACGGCCAATGTGGTCAATAATGTCAAAATAGTGGATCACACAGATGATATTCAATCATTGTGGATTCTACTTCTGATCTTAACAATTGTTGCAGTTTGTCAATTCTTATTGACTCTATATGTAAAACATAATAAGATCATAAAGAAAAGATATATAAATAGGGCAAACCATTTGGATCAAATTTAAACGATGAATGTCAATCGAATAGATAAAATTTATGAGAACTTTCCTAATTTTCGCATTAATGCAATAAGAATTTTACATTTACACAACGAATACATATCTGTATACCCATTTGAAAATGAGTATATAGAAGCTTTTAATGAAGACTATAGTCCATTAATACACTGCAATACAGCAGAAAAGGCAATGGTACTAACCACACTGCCGTATGTTAGAGTTAAATTATTTAAGGAATATAATCCAATACTGGGAATAGCAACTATATGGTTAGTTCGTTTACAAAAGTAAAGTTCCATTAAAGAATGGAATGGAACGAAATAGCAAAAAACATAGACGCATTTCGTTATAAATTTGAAAGATCATACAAATGCATCAATAAAGATGCAGTTATAAAAACAAACACATTAATACACCATATAGATATAATAGTAAGAGAATACAATAATATTACAATATGTAACGATAGTAATAAGGTACGAGAGTAGATTTACAGCTGAACATAAAGAGAAATGCTTAAGAGTTTTAAAATCTCTAAACACAAGATTACTTTCTGTTGCTAATAGACGACACGTTCAAATAACAGTACCAAAAAGTCTAAACCAATTGGCAGACTTTAATGACCGTCAATTAAAAGGAGTGGGAATGGCCGCGGTAACTCCAATTCCTACACCTATAACAATAATTACAACAATAATAGAAACAACAATAGAGGTGGACGAAGTTATAACCGAGGTAGGAGTAACTCCAACCGAGGCAACTATCCAAATAGAAATAGTAATAACAACAGCAATAACTATGTCCGAGTTACCCAAAGCAATTCGGGAAACGGACAGACTGCTTCAGATACTCAGAGCAATTAAATAAAAAAATATACACACTCAATCTCAGTCAAAGCATGTTTATAAAAGTTAATAACGAAAGTACGGATAAAACATATACCTTACTAATAGACACTAGTGCAGACATATCAATTTTAAGAGAAAATATAGATATATTTGACCATATAAATACAAGCATTTCAACACAAATATCAGGCATTGGCAAAGGTTCAGCTTTTTCAAAAGGTTTAGCATTCGTAGAATTATCTTCAGAAAAACATGTAATCCCACATAATTTCCATTTAGTCAATCAAGACTTTCCTATACCAAGCAATGGCATTATTGGTATAGACTTCATTAAAAAATATAATTGCCAATTAAATTGCACACAATCAGGTGACACTCTAATACTACGGCCAAACAATTTAAATTATCAAATTATTATACTAATTATCCACTCTTGCGATAATAATGCCACAATACTTCCAGCTCGTGCTGAAGTAGTCCGTCAAATTAAAATAATTTAAAAAAAAAAACAAAATGTTCTAAAATCAAGAAATTGAGGAAGGAATTTTCATTGGAAACACAATTTCCAATAAAAATAATACATTTGTCCGAATATTAAACACAACTAAAATAGTAAACCTTAATAAAATAAAAATGGAAACGCTAAGTGATTACGAGATAGTCCAAGAAACTAGCGAAGAAAGACAAAATACTGTCATGAAAAAACTAACTCAGAACTTTCCGCCATTATTTAAGCCCATGTTAACAAACCTCTGCACCAAATATACAGACATATTCGGACAAGAAACCGAATCAATAACTAAAAACAATTTTTATAATCAAGAACTAAGATTGAAAGACAAAGAACCAGTGTATATTAAAAACTACAGAATACCGCATGCTCATAAAGACGAAGTAAACAGAAAAGTCGATAAACTCATTCTTGATAAAATAGTAGAACCTTCAGTTTCAGAATATGTTTATGTCAGATTCCATTAAACAGAACTGCTCCTCCCTCCACATCCCCATGCTATGCTATTAACAGCTCTGTTAATAGCATAAGCTCCAACTCCAGCTCTCCTGCTGGTTCTCTGGAGTTTTTCTGTGTTCTTTCCTCCTCTCTTCCTTTTTATATCCTGAGCCCATTGAAAATGGGAAATCAGGGTATAATGGTTTTGTTAAATGTATGTAACAGGCAGAAGGAGGCGTGTCAGACCCCACAAAGTATATATATTCTTGATCAGGGCGACGAGCTGAGTCAATTTAGCCCTGTCCGTCTGTCTGTTTGTCCGTCCGTCCGTCTGTCCGTCCGTCCGTATGTTTGAACGCGTCGATTGAAGCATGTAGACAAGCTAGAGACTTGAATTTTTATACCCTGAGCCCATTGAAAATGGGAAATCAGGGTATAATGGTTTTGTTAAATGTATGTAACAGGCAGAAGGAGGCGTGTCAGACCCCACAAAGTATATATATTCTTGATCAGGGCGACGAGCTGAGTCGATTTAGCCCTGTCCGTCTGTCTGTCTGTCCGTCCGTCCGTCTGTCCGTCCGTCCGTCCGTCCGTCCGTATGTTTGAACGCGTCGATTGAAGCATCTAGACAAGCTAGAGACTTGATTTTTTTGTTGGGTCCGTGGATAGCACGCGCAGGTCAAGTTTGTTACCAAAAAAGGATATCTATTTTTGTTGTTTTGTTATCGATTTTAAACCTTATCGAAAACAGGTTATAAAATTCTATCTCCCACACCTTTAGAGCTAGACCCCTCAAATTTTGCATATATATTAATGGGAATTTTATGCAATTTCTATTTTTTTATTTTTTGGATAACGGCTCTTTTTACTAATTAACCCCCCCCCCTTCTTCACTTATGGAGAGTCAGTTGTAAATACAACCATGTGAATAAATTAGCATTTTTATAAAATGTAAAAAATTCAATAAAATCATATGCCGAAAGTTTCATCAAATTCCGTTAAGTCAGTCCCGATTTATTAAACAAAACGTTTAGCTGCACGTGGCAAGCAGCGACGAGCAGCAAAAAACATTTACATACATATATTCTCACATACACACATTGAAAGAGCAAGCGCGTCTGCTTATGCATGTGCACAAATAAATTCAATTCTAGCATATTCTTCAACCAAATCTATGTTTGAATTGTATTTGTATTTGTCATACATCGCCCATCACACGCATACATTGAAACAGACCACCGTTTTTGTATATACATATACTCATGCGTTCATATGCGCGGATTTCAGCATATCCTAAGAATTACAATTGCGATTGGATCTGCTTCTTTAGCTTCTTTAGTTTTGTATTTGTCACATATCGCCTTGTAGTACTACATTGCATTTTGCCAACAAGCAACGTAATACTGGTGTGGCGTAGTGGGTAGACGCACAGCGCGTAAACGAAAGGTCCCGGGTTCGAAACTCAGTGGCAACAGCGTAACTTTTAAAATTTTTTTTTTAAATTTATAAACATGAGGTGGTTGTGCTAGTTGAGATGATGCGCTCTAACGTTACATAAACAGTAAATAGGTTCGAGTCCAGGTGCGGTGATGTTTGTTTTCTTCTTTTTTTTTTTGTTGATTTGTTTATTTATTAAATTATTTATTTATTTTTGATTTACATACATTCTAGTTGATTAAAATTTCAAAATTATAATTTAATTTTGGAAAATTTAATGTTATATGCAAGCTATATAGCATATTAAACAATACAAATCGGACGGGGATCAGGGGATCTTCTAGTCGGGCACCTCCGACTAGAGTTTTCTTACTTGTTTTTTGTTGGGTCCGTGGA